>CM037631.1:14752268-14836463 GCA_015227895.2 Colaptes auratus
ATATCTAGGGAACTTGGTGACTTCCTCAGAAAGGAAGTTAACAGTTTAGTTAACAAGGCAGTTAAATGCAACTCACTGCACACCAGAAAATGAGATCCTCATCTCTCCAGTGAGATATTATACAGAGAATGCAGGTCTGCTAAGAGTCAGGATATAAATAAGGACTGCCCTTTCCTATCTGGACAGGCAGTCCTTTCTCCAGAATTGCTGGCTCTCTCCCATTCTGCCCGAGCTCCCAGATCAGAGCAGTGAGTATGATGCCTTTCTCAAGCTGACCATGTTGTCTTGGTGCCTGGATCTGAACTCATCTTGTAGCCCTGCCTTCAGCACATATTTTGTCTTGCACTTTTTTGTGAACACTGTGGCTGAAAGCTAATGAATTTACGGGGTAACATTTCTGATCCTGAAAAAGCTGCTGCTCTACAATTTATATAAACATTGCTATTTAATATGGCCAACACTGGAAACAGAAAAAAAGTCTTTAAAGACTAACTCAGCCAATTTACCTTCCAATTCCTGAGCCACACAAATGACACTTGTTAATGCAAGGACCAGCTGAATGATTTTAATGCTCGATTCACTCTATCGTTAGATGCTTTTAAAATATAGTTAGACCACGTTAGACCTAGAATTCTCCAGATACCTCTAATCTTTTTAATACTTGCAATCATTATTAGAGTAGTGACTGTAAAGTTCATTCATTCTCTCCATGCTTCCTACTAATTCACTTAGGAATTTTACCATCCAGCAAACCTCAGGAGAGGTTGTCTTTAATGAGAGCCCTATGGAATAATGGGCTATTCATTTCCCCAAATGTCACTTGTGTATATATTAATATATTCACAGGTTAATAAAAGGACAAATACCTTACATACTGCTTATTCCTGTATGAAAGGCTGGCGTGGATCAGCTCAGTTAATAGTTAACATTCATCACAGAATCTTTTTAATGTTTAAAAGTCAGCTCTTTGTTAGGACACCTGCTGTGATATACACCAAGTACATAGATAATGTCCAAGGTCAGTAAGTGATGTCTTCTCATGTTCAGGGGACTGCTCCTTTTTTGGGAATCAGGGTGCATGAATAGCAACAGCAAATCCTGTAACACAAAGCCAGATGAGAACAGTTGCACTTGATTTTAAAGAGCATGAAGTTCACATATACCTTGTGACAAATAAAGAGTTCTGCAAGTACAGAACTGACAAAAAAAAATAATATTTTCTTACAGAATTATGTCTTGGGGCTAATGACTTCTGGTTTTTACAAAGATGCAAGGTTCACTTGAAGCTTCACTAAACAGAGCAGACATAGGGTGGTGTGCATGTGTGTGTGTGTCTGTACCTGCTGGTTGTGTGGTGGTTTTGATGCCTAATACTACTTTTCTTTCTGTGAGGAGGACTGTGCTGTTCCTTGCCTTGAGTTCATATGGTCTAGTTCTATTTCAGTGATTTTTGGTTACAGAAGTATTGGTGCAATCAGTTTAAGTCCATAAACTCTGGCATCTTGAGTTGGATTCTATTACCCACAGAAAGCCACCCATGACGTTTCAGATGAGACATTGACACAGTGCTGGTGGATATTCAGAAGGCCCACAGAAAATCTGCAGATTTCTTACCTGGTGACTGGGGAGCAGTCATCTCAAATGGCACTGAAATGAGCCTGAGTTCTCCACTGTTTATAATGAGATCCTCAGCACTCTGCTCATGTACAGATATGTACATACAATTAGATATTTTAATAGCAAGCCAGTTCTCCTCTTTTTTTTGTTTTGTTGTTTGTTTTGTCTGTTTTGGTTTGATTTGTTTGTTCTTTAATTACTTAAGTCACAGGCCTTGAACTGCAATCAAAAAAGGGCTTTGTGCCCGTATGGATCTCATTATGGGGCCAGAAAAGCTTTAGGAGGGGCTCCTGAATTTCCAAATTCAGTCTTGTTTTGTGTCTTTACCCTCCCTGCATCCCCCAGCTTCTCCCAAAAGCAATTCAGTGCATTGGCCAGTACACCCACTGTACTTCAGTGATACATATGCCCTTTGCTAATACAATGAAATGGTTGTTTTGCTCAGATTATGTATGTGCATTTTACTGTGAGCAACTGATAGCCTGAATATGGCCTCCAAATTGTAGAGTCTGGTCTTAGAGTCTCCACTGTGCACTTCCTCACTTCATTACATAATTAAAGACTCATCTCTGTTCTCTATTACGGTTATGATAAATTCCCAGATCAGAGTTTCTCTCCCTATAATACACATTCAAAGTGCCATTTGAGGCATAATTTTGTATAAGTCTTTCCACAGACATACTCTTGGCTGCTGTTGCACCTGTGTCAGATGATCCACCTGCGAGTACTGGTTGTACCTGAGGCAGAGCTACCCTGGTACACTTGCCTGTGATGTCTTACTGTTAATGTCATTTCAAAGATAGGTATATAACCAATAGTTAATCAAAATTAAAAAACTTTACAAACCCAATGCCCATGTACTCTGCAGTCATTTAATATCACTCTGTCAGACCAGAAGTGCTTTAAAGTGAGTACAAATGTGATCTGAGCTGATTTTTAAAGCCCCATTACACTGCCAGAGCAATCCAAAGTGGTCTAAGTATAAATGAAAATCTGTACCTCCATCACAAAGATAAATGATCCAGTAAAAAGAACAATCTCATCCCCACAAAGTAGCAGAAGCGATGATAGTAGAGACAAATCTCATCAGGGGCTTCTTGTCTGAAGCTTACAGAAGCTGGTTGTGGAGCAGGCAGTGATAAGGGAAAACAAACCCAAAGCACAACACATCTAACACTGAGTTGCCTTTTACCAAGGGAATGTATCACAGCCCATCTATTTCTGTTGTCAGTTGCAATATCCCAAAGAGGGTCCTAGCTCTTTACAAGGCACTTTAATTTTTAATACAGTAATAGGTTCTGAGCTGAGGAAAATCTAAAGTGGTTTAGGAAAGAAAGTTCATTATAATTCAGAGAAGTGAGAAGATTTTTGATAATTTTAGCCTCTCAAAGGCTGCTGTGTCTTTTTGCCCCTGACTAATACTGCCTTCTGCAGTAGCATCTGGTTTCAGGAGAATCAGAGGAAATCTATGAACTGTGTGATAACCTTAGCTAATTATTCAGAGAGTAGTAATCTAAAATGGTATGAACAGTACCAAGACAGAATAATTCTGATAATGTATCATCTCCTGAGTGTGGATCTACACAAGCTACCTTAGGAACATATACTCTGAGAAGAATCACAGAATCAACCAGGCTGGAAAAGACCTCAGAGATCATCAAGTCCAACCAATTACCTAATATCTAATACCTCTTGACAACTAAACCATGGCTTCAAGTGTCACATCCAATCCCTTTTTGAACACCTCCAGGGATGGTGACTCCACCACCTCCCTGGGCAGCACATTCCACTGGCCAATTATTCTTTCTGTGAAGAACTTTCTTCTCATCTCGAGCCTAAGCTTCCCCTGGTGCAGCTTGAGACTGTGTCCTCTTGTTCTGGTGCTGGTTGCCTGGGAGAAGAGACCAACCCCAACCTGTCTACAGCTTCCTTTCAGGTAGCTGTAGAAAGCAAATAAAGTCTCCCCTGAGATCAACTTTCATCTCAACTCTATAATGAAATGCAGTTTCTGTCACCAACCAAGAAGTGAAAAAGAGCAGCCATTTCTGCCTTCTTCTGTGATCTATTCACATTCAGAAAAAGAAAAGAAAAGAAAAAAGAGTGGATTCCTGTTGATTCAGACTGGTAATACCAAAACTAAATAATACATATTCACAGGTTCACTTGGGCCAGAGACACCAACGATACATAAACCAGACAAAAGCTCTTCCCAAAACAGCTGTGCACATAGAGGTGCAGTTTTCACAGGCTTTTGGTTGGAACAGTGTTTGAATAAGGTGAATCTGATTCTGAGAACTACTAAACATGCACACACGAGGAGAGTCCTTTGTCGACATTAACATCAGATCATTTGCTTCTGGTGTTCCATGACTGCAGTCAAGAGGGTTAGAGCCTAAGACTGATAGGGGCAAATAACTCTTCACTGGAAGTGTTATCTCCTTGTAGACAGCAGAGCTTTGCAGTTTTCTACACCTTACCCTAAAGCAAGCATATTACATATCCTATGTTCTGCAGCCATGCTTCACATTGCTGATAAATTACAATTCCCTTATTCCTGTCTCCTTAGGCTCTCCTTTATAGTTTCTTAGGTTTTAAAAAGAGAACTCATGATATGGATAGCTGTGCTTTGTCATACAATTTAATGGTGTTTTTTTTTTTTTGTTTTTTTTTATATGTTATCTATCTAAATGCAATTCATTTTTACTATCACTTTTGACTCTGACATCAGAGGAAATCTGGCAGACAGCCTCTTCCTATGTTGCACCTTTGAGCCTTGGAAGCTTACAGCTCTGGTGAAGTATAATCCAGAGCAGTAAAAGAAGATACCTGATCCAGCTATTTGGTATGTTAAGTTTGTGCATGAAAGGCAGATAGTCTAGGTTATGTTAGGTGTCTGGGCTATGCTCTCCAGCCCAGACTCATGCTGACTACAAGTAAGACTGTTGACCAGGGCTGACCAAAAAAGAGAGGGTAAGGGAACACTTAGGCATATGGAAGTTGTCTCACAAATACGTTGTCCCTGCATTTTGTCAGTGTGATCAATTTTCATCTTGGATTTTTGCCTTTCCTGGTTTTCAGGTTTTGCTAGCTTTGAAAACCTGACTTATTTTCAAAAATCATGTGAGGAGTATGGAGGTCCAGCTCTGTGGTGGGAGAAACAGGTGGCACTTGGAGAATAGGACCTGCCTTGGTGTCTCTGAGACCTCTCCATCTCATTCCCTAGTGTCTTTTCTTGTGTGAGGCTATTTGAGGGCTCTTCCAATGAAAGATGCCATTAAAAAAAGATCTTGTTACCTAAGGTTTGTTGTTAATCAAAAATAGAACAAAACCGAACACATCACTTTTGAGAACGCTGAAGGGAAGACCGAGAAGGATAGTTTAGCAGTTGTGGGATGGTAGGCTAATGCTGCATGCTGAAAATGATTACTTTCCCGTATATTTTATGCATGTGCTGTTCCATGGCACCAGTAATTCACATGAGTGGCAAAAAAAGAGAGAGAACCCAGACCCCCATAAGGAGCAGTCAGCCACAAACTGATTTATTCTCTTTGCTCAGTCTGGAAGGCAGTTTTCTTGAGCCAGGTTCCCAATATTGAAACCCATGAAATTATCTTCTTTGGAAGCTCTTTCTATTGCTAACAGAAGAGCTATGGAAAATAAATTTATAATTTGGTTTATCATTTCTGCAGGAGTTCAGCTAGGCTATTTTTTTCAGCCCCTGCAACAGTAACAAAGCCAGGACTGCATGGAATCTAAACTATTCCACCAACTTTTTAATGATGTGGCTGTTTGTTGCTTTTTCTCCTGATTTGCACCAATGTATATATGTGTGCACACATGTGTGTACATACTGGCAAGATACCAGGTTTCTTGGTCTGTAGCTCTCACTAATAGTGCAAAGTAAGTTTATGTCCTTGGTTATGGTCACGTGAGCTTTGAAGTTTTGACATTTGGAAACAAGAAAGCATCAGAGTACTTCATTGCTGTAGTGCAATGAATGCAAAGTCCTCAGCAAGTAACATCACAAGTGAAGGAAGGGTTCAGTTTAGTACTTCTGTTGCCCTTAAGCTAAACTGACTGTTTTTAATCTGTAAAAATTGGCTAACAACAACAAATGAGTTATTATTATGCATCAATAATGAATTATGAGAAAAGAAGTTGAATATATGAGAATAAATTTTTTTCTCCTAGTAAATGGAAAATAAGAGAAGTAGTTCTAAATATTCACAAACATTCAATGTAAGGGGTATACCAGAGCTACTGGAGAGGAAAACACCTGGGCAACCATGGCTTTCAGAGAGTATTCCAGCTAAAAGGAGACAAAACATACCTCAGGAAGGAACAGTATTGAGTATTACAGTTAAATTATGTGATTAATAGAAGAGGACTATATAAGATTGCTTGCTATATCTTTTCATTTCAGATACAGCTTGCTCTCCTGAGACACATAAAGCAGCAGAGCAGCAGGTCACCCTGTCTTGTTTCTTCTTGCACAAAATTTTGGTCACTGAGACTGTGGCTATAATTTTAGTTTCCACAGTGATGAGTTTATAAAGACTCTGCTCTCTGCAAAATGGTATCAGGGCATTTCTCTCCTCCGACTTGCATCTAGTCATTTAATTTTTCTGCTTAGGTGTTCATGCTGTGCTTTTGTTTTCAGGAAAGCTAACCAAGTTAAGTGCCCTCTTAAAAATGCCTCAGTGTCTTCCAGAACAAGATTAAATGAATGGCATATATTTTTAACAATAAACCAGCTTCAGTGTCTTCCAGAACAGATAAATGAATGGAATTTTGTAACACATAAACCAGCTTCAGTGTCTTCCAGAACAAGATTAAATGATGGCATTATATTTTTAACACATAAAACAGCACACCTGGGAGGCATATTCATGTGTGTCTGTTGACTTCCCATAGAAGCAAACACACTTGAGCTCCAGGTTGGTTAACTTAGCTACAGATGGCAGTTTGAAATACTATAGCTACTTCCCAGGTTAAGAATAGAGATATACTACAGAAACTGAAATACCCTGGTAAGATTTAAGGGATAAATTATTGTCTTATAATCTTACCATGAGATATGTGTGAAGAAAAAAACCAAAACAACAGAGAAAGGAGCAGCCTTTATATCTCTTGATAACTTGCAGACATCTGGCAACATGCTGGTTTTCTGCTGTAGTTACTATATGCCTGCTTTATCCTTGCAGCCCATGCAAGGGTAAGAAATAGAGGGAAATAAGACTTTGCCTTAGGGCAGTGTTGGAATTAGTCTGAAATGTGTGGACAGCAGGTCAAGAGAGGTGATTCTTCCCCTCTGTGCTGCTCTGACAAGACCTCACCTAGAGTACTATGTCCAGCTCTGGGGGCCCCAACACAAGAGACAGACCTACCAGAATGAAGGGCCACAAAAATAATCAGAGGGCTGGTGCACTTCTTCTATGAAGATAGACTGAAAGAATTAGGGCTATTCTGCCTGAAGAACAGAAAGCCTGAGGAAACCTTTCAGTATTTGAAGGGACATTTCAGTCTGTACAGGGGGACCTACAGGAAGGATGGAGAAGAACTGTTTGGAAGGGCTTGTAGCAATAGGATGATGGACAATGCTTTTGAATGTAGATTTAGCTTCAACGTAACAAAGAAGTTATTTACAATTAGAGTGGTAAAATGGTGGAACACATTGACCAGGGATGAGGTTGAGGCTCCATCCCTGGAGGCATTCAAAATCAGACTTGATGTGGCCTTGGGAAGCCTGATCTAAGTGGAGGTGTCCCTGCTTACTGCAGCAAGGTTGGACAAGATGACTTTTGAAGATCCCTCCAGCCTAATGCAATCTGTGAATCTATATGTGCATCGCTAGCACAGATAATTTTTTGTACCTGGATCCTGCACTGTTCTGGTTTTGGAATTCTGGCCTTTCACCAAGCACAAAAGTGTTATTTGAGATGTATTTCAACGTAAAGAATTTACGGGAATATTAGTAAATTAAAGAAAAAATTTAACAAATTATTCTGACACCAGCTAAAACCAGTGCACATTGATGAGTAGGAAGCTAGGAAATGCAATATCACAATTTGCATGATTAAAACCAGGAGCCATAATTTGATAAGAATTAATTTTAGGGAAAAGTGTGATGCCTTTGCTTAATTCAAGTGATAACGTCAAATTTTGTTATAACTTTTCACAAGGCAGTGCCTCTGGCATTTTACAAAGAGTATGTCAAAGCAGTCAAGCAAGCTCATAGGGCTTCTGCCTCTCTGGTATCATTGCTATAGTATCATAGTAGCCATAGTAACAGGGTTGAAAGGGACCACAAGGATCATCTAGTTCCAACCCCCTGCCATGGGCAGGGACACCCCACACTAGATCAGGCTGGCCAGAGCCTCATCCAGTCTGGCTGAAACACCTCCAGGGACGGGGCCTCAACCACCTCCCTCAAACCATTCCAGGGCTTCACCACTCCCATGGGGGAACTTTCCTCACGTCCAGCCTGAACACCTCCAGCCATTCCATTCCCCTGTCCTATCCTCCTGATAGGAGAAGCCAGCATTCTGTAGGCCTTCAGATACTAGGCCAGTGGGCACTCTGAGCCTCTCTTCCAGACTGAACAGCCAACTTCATGTCATCATATGAGAGGTCTCAGCCCTCTGAATCCTGGCCCTTCTCTGGACATGTTGCACACCATACCCTCTTGATAGGGGCTCCAGAGCTGGAGGCAGTAGTCCAGGTGGGGTCTCACCAGAGCTGAGTAGAGAGGGGAGAATCACCTCCCTTGACCTGCTGGCCACACTTCTCTTGATGCAGCCCAGGATCTGATTGGCTTTCCGGGCTGCAAGTGCACATTGAGAGCTCATGTTGAGCTTCTTGTCCACCAGCACCCTCAAGTCTGTCTCTTCCAGGCTGCTTTCCAGCCAGTCACTGCCAAGCCTACCAAAAGTCCACTGCTATAGGTTAGGGCTACCGTGGGCTTTTCATACTGCTACCTTGTGAAGTGTTTTGATGTGAAAAATGCTGTGTTAATCCATTCTAGTAGGCACAGTTGTGGATTGAGATAACTAGTCTTGCAAATAACTAGCAAGTAGTAAAACTGAAGATTTTGGTCATTACTGAGCTGGGCTTAATGGAAATCATAGGATCACAGAATTGTCAGGGTTGGAAGGGACCTCAAGGATCACCTAGTTCCAACACCCCTGCCATGGGCAGGGACCCTTCACACTAGATCAGGTTGCTCAGCCTGGCCTCAAAAACCTCCAGGGATGGGGCTTCTACCACCTCCCTGGGCAACCTGTTCCAGTGTCTCACCACCCTCATGGGGAAGAACTTTTCCTAACATCCAATCTGAATCTACCCATTTCTAATTTTTTTCCATTCCCCTAGTCCTGTCCTTACCTTACACCCTAAAGTGTCCCTCCCCAGCTTTCTTGTAGGCCCCCTTCAGATACTGAAAGGCCACAATAAGGTCTCCTTGGAGCCTTCTCTTCTCCACACTGAACAGCCCCAACTCCTTCAGTCTGTCCTCATAGGAGAGGTGCTCCAGCCCTCTAATCATCCTCGTGGCCCTTCTCTGGACAAGCTCCAGCATGTCCAGATCCTTTCTGTAATAGGGGCTCCAGAACTGGATGCAGTACTCCAGCTGGGGTGTCACCAGAGTCAAATAAACGACCCTGGGAAAAAGGCTCCAGTGATTAATTTCTTCTAAAATAATTGAATGCTGGTTTTCCTCTGAATGATACTATAATCAGCTAGATACATGAAAATTTCAAGAAACCTTACATAAAGTTTATCATTTTAGATTTTTGCTTCAGCCAGTGGGAGTTCATCATCAAGGTCCTGAAATCTAAAGAAAAATATGTTCTTTTTAATCCACTCAGCAATATTAGCACACATCCACAATAACTCAGCAGAAATCAAATCAACTCTTCTCACATTTACATGTGAGAAGCCTTACTCAATAAACTTTGCAAATTAAACTTTTCATGGGTATTTATTCCTCTACTTTCAACATTTTTGCTTAGATTTCACCCACTAAATGCTGATCAGTTGCTCAGGTGAAATGTGTTTGCACAAGCAGAGGAGGTTTTGGTTTGGTGATGGAAGATTTCCATATATAAATAAAGGAAATCAGGGGTAAAGTGTCTTGTGGCTAGTGCAGGAAGTTGGGAGTAAAATAACCTGTTTCTAGTTTTGCTACTATCATTGCCAATCCTGTTAAGTGCTGGTTGCTCTGAACACTTTGCAAAAGCAAAGATGTGGTCATTCATCCTACTGCACGTAATGCAAGAAGTAACAGTGGATGTCATAATTAAAACACTGGATATCAATGCTAATGAGAAACTGGCAACCCTAGCCTTTACAAGGGCTGAGAAAGCAGTAATGTGCTGCCTGGAAACAACTGTGAGCACTTTCTTACAGGAGTTTCAGAGTGGAACAAAGCGACAACCAGAGCTGAGTATGGCTCAACACTCAACAATGGCTCAACAATGGCCACAGGCACTGCTGCCATGGGAGGCTTGCCAGCCTGTACACAATGAGATGAGATTACCTGACCTGCAAATGCTACCACTATATAGATTTAGTAACCAGGTTTTTTTGATCTCTGCAGGCAGAAAGGGATGTACAAAAGCAACAAACACTATGTTAGCTTTAGGCTTTTCCAGTATTTCCAAATTTGGAATCGATAGGAAACCTGTTTGTAGGATCGTTCAATGATGATAAAATTACTAGTCATATGTGCATTCACTCAGCCACGAATCCAGAGGGAGTTAAATGGATAAATCACCCTCCATTCAAAGCAAATCAAAGGAATGATATTAATTCTTCGCAAGTAGTCCATGTAAAAACCTGTTTAATTTTTGCCTTTCTTTGGGTCTTGTGGGCTGGAGGTATTGTTGTTTTGATTTTCAACGATGCTAATAATGGAAGAGTCATCAGAATGACAATGGGATGGCAGTAGTTAAACTGGAGACAGAATTTAATCTCTTACAATTGTCCTGGGTTAAGGCAGCCTGCTGTCACAAGCAAAGCCCCTGCCACACAGACAGGATGAAAAGTAACATAAAAAAAACCCTCACTGCCATTGTTGGAAGCCTTTGCTTCATTGGCTAGTGTTATTTGTTCCTTAAATTATTACTTCTTTGTCTTAAGACATATATGGGTCTTTGCTGAAGGATTACATCAGAAGAATATGGGAAGGAGTTGGAAGAGGAGTCTGAAGAGCAACAACATGTATGAATATTTGGTAAATTAAAGAGGAACATATCAGCCCTTTACATTCATTTTTAGGAGATTCTCTGTGCTGTTTGATGCTTGTACTTATGAAGGAAATACAGCACTAGCCAGTCCCAATGCAGCAGGATACTTCATGGCTGGGGTTGGTATTCAGGGTGGGAAAGGTCAGACAAAGGATGGTCCTTTTGGAATACATTTGTAGGATGAGGGAAGACACGTGACTTAGGAGTCTCAGGGGAACCTGAGTGGAAACCATACCTGTTGTTCTTCTTTAGGCATTTGTTTTAACAGAGGAACAAATTGTTAGCCCATTAGATCACCTAGGTAAATTAATTTCAAGACTTATTAAAACATAACCTTCTTCTCTTTTTCTGTTGTCTTTATTTACTTGTTTGAATTTGTTCTTTCAGCAGGAAACTATTCTGGCACAAAGTTCATCCTTACTTGTCTTGCTTTTTAGCTATTACCCCTCTGTATGGCTTGGCAGTGAAGTTGCTCTCCTGCAATCCAAGGCTGTTTGCAAAGCCCCACTGAGCTTTGCTCTGTATCCCTTAGCCAGGGATTGGCAATTCCTAAAGATTAATTTTACTTCTGATAAAGCCTCAAAGACCTGCTCTGCAGTTTTTAATTGATAGCACACTCTCCAATTTACCAGGCAGGATTAGCCCAGCTGAGAGATGAGTTGCTGCAGCTACTTCAGTGTAGGCATTGTTGTCTGTCTCAGACTTGGCAGTTATCAGCTCTTCCAAGATGTATTTTGAGAGTGATCAGTTGGGTTTTTACTGCCATTGAATTGTAGTTTCTTCTGCTGATGCTGCCTGCTTTTGCAGTGCTGTGCCTCAGGACAAGGCTATGATACAAAGTTTGGGTGCATAGGGCTGCTCACCTGCCTGAACACAACAAGGCTATCACTGGCTGTTGGGCAGTGTTCACGGTTCATTCATTGCTGTGATGGAGGCCAACATCTTCCTTGGGCCACGGCCATGCTTGGAAACTGTTGTGAAAGTGGCCCTAAGTAACATTCCCTAGGAATTGGAGAATGGTGTCGTAACGTAAACTGGCAATATGGATGTATACAGGTATATTTGGCACCAAGGGAAAAATATACACTAGCAGTGAGGACAGGAATAGCTTTCCTTTCTGGACTGGATGAAGCACTGCCAGAGGTTTGCCTTTCTGTTCTTGGTGTGGCCTCAAGACACAAGGAAATGCCTGCAGAAACTGGAGGGCATCTTGCAGGCCATTGATTTGCCTAATGTTTGAGGATCAGCTGGAATTGGCTGACAAATTCAGGATAGCAAGCAGCTAACAGTCAAACTAAAACCTATTAAGGGGAAATACAGAAATATTTCTTTCAGTTGTTTGGGATCTAATGTAGGGAACTACATTTTAAATCCTCCTGGAGGATGACTGTCCTCTTCCAAAGTAAACCTTTCCCTTTCTTCCAAATGATGTTCTTGTTCTGCTGTGAAAACTAAAGTGTTTCCATCTAGGGGTGTGTGTGGGGCCTTGAGAGTAACGCAGCTGACTCAGATGTTCATGCTTAAAAAAACAGTTCAAATTTTCTTATTCTTAAAACTGGTAATTATTAATTATCTGAAGGATGAACTCTGTTGTTAAATAATCCTCAGGCACAGGTTTACAGTGCTTAAAATTTAAGAGAGAAACTGTTTCTTCCATCATTTCTCAGGGCCTGTAATTTATGTTCCACTAATTAACACACTACTTGAATTATACATTAGCTCTTATTTTCATCTCTATATAACACACTGACTGATCTGCACTTAGCTTTTTCCTTTTTAGCCATCAGCCCCTGGGAATCATGTGGTACCACTACTGGAGTCACAGCCCCTCTGTCAAAACTGTTTCTGCTCCTTTTGAACAACTCTCTTCCATCTCTCTGTTTTGTTTTCTCTGGGCTACAAAGTAGCCTGTTAGTTGTAGGATGGTTTGTGCTGTTTCTGGAAGTAAAGCAAAACTTAAGTCAGAGCTAGAAAGAGGCTGGTAAATCTGATAAACAAAGATCTGAGAAGGGAATTAGCAAAGGAGAAGAAAGATGGCTGGGTTCAACCTGCATGGTCAGCTAACCCAGCGGCAACTGATGGTGATGGTTATAGTATCACCACCTTTTTGTGGGCACAACACATTCCACGTCTCTTGTAGGCAACAGCCTGACCCCAGCAGCAGATTGTGTGTCAAAGCTATGTGGTACTTAGCCTTGCAGACAGGTGCCAAAACATGTAACAAATATTAAGCAGTGCTTCAGAAGAGCTTGAGGTTGTTTTATCTTTCTTCTGCTAGTTTACAGACTGGCAAGTTTCCTCGTCATGAAGAAATATCCTTGTTAGTATAATAAGAGATGATTATAAAAGAGTTGTATTTTAGGTGTGCATATGTCATGTATACATTCAATGTATTTTAGTGGGTTTTGGGTTTTGGTTTTGTTTTAATCCAGAAACCATTTATTTGTAAACAGGAAAAGAGGTTGCACATGGAGACTTATTTCCCATGGCTATGTTTGTAAGTACATGCAACACATAGCGAATTAATACTTGTGAAGTGGTGAAGCACTCTTAATTCGTAATAATTATGTGAACAGACTTATTTTTACTTTATTTGTCAAAATTTTGTTTTTCTTCATATTTATGCTGATTTTTAATTGCTTTGACAGCTTATAATGGAGTCTTCGCTAGTACTTTCAATCAGCTGAAAAGAGCTGGAAAAGAGACATTGCATTTGCTGAAATCCAAAATATTTTCATAATGTATCTCCTACATCTTCTTATCTGTGACAGAGGAAATCCTGCCAGCAATTTCAACTACTATAAACATTTCTCAACCTTTAGTAACCATTTTTCCCTCTGAATTCCTTGCAGCCTCGATGCAGAGCAGTAGGAAAGCTCCCTACTACCTCTTTTTGGGTATGTATTATGGCAAATCTTCTCATCTGAGATACTCTTCTAAGACCCCATCTCTTGAATATAACAGATTCTTTTCTTTTCAGATGCTTTTTTTTCCCCTCTTCTAATCCTTATCACCAGCATGGCTTGGAGTCTTTAATTTGACAGATCGTTAGAAATTATATTAAAAAGACCAGACTTGAGATGGGTAAGTGCAAAATCTCAGAACTTATTTGTATTACAAAGGGATAGCCACAAATAACATGTGCGAACGTCATGCTAGTTATTTGCCAGTCTAGGGTCTAAAGTGCTGGTAATTTTGTGTCAAAATAGGATGGATACTGAATCAGTAGCTGCCTCTTTCATAAAGCTTTAGTTTGAGTCTGTACCAGAAAAAGAAATTATCACTTTCATCTGCATGGCTGCTGGCTTTGTGGATTCTCCAATGTCTGACAATGTGACTGAGCTCACCTGACAGGCTTTTCCCCAGTCCATTAGATAATTCAAATCTGTTCTCTCCACCACGTTGCCAATTTGCATTAAATTAATGAGGTTCAGTAACTCTGAGACTGCCCAGTGTTGAAAAGATATAAAGAGGCAGGAAATTATATACTGATGAGACAGACAAAATTGTGTCAGCTCCACTTCCATAGGAAATCAGGCATGAAATCTGTAAAACTTGCTTTCATGTAACAGAAGAGCCATTGCTGCTATAAATCGTGCTAAGAAAATGCAATCCCTTTTTCTCATCTTCATGCCTCCATGGTGGATCTGTGGAGTTTCTGTCATGGTCAAGGAGTATAAATATGTAGGCTTTTGTAGGACTGAGATCTTGGCCTTGAAATTAAAATACTAATAAGGATTTAGTTCTTCATTTGCCCGTGGAAACGTATTTATTTGACCACAGCAGTCATACAGGGCTCAAACCTACCATCACTGTGAGTGTCCTTACACTTGTGAATACTGTGTTGCATGGTTGGTGTGATGGGTTAACGCCCATCCTGGAAGCAGCGGAGGAGGGCTTGTAAGAGCATTGCCCTCCCTGCAGGGCGTTTTCCCCCTGGGAAACAGTTAATCTGTTCCACTCCCCCTCCCTGTCCAGCAAGGGTATAAAAAGGAGGACACTATAGCCATTAGTGCTCTTTGGCCCTGCCTTTGCCTGCATGAGGACTGCTGCCGATGACATATGCCGATGACATATAGCTCTGGTTCTCCACCATAGCTCATCTATATCTGATCTAGGATTAATTGCAGAAATACAAGTAAATTTAATATTATCTATATTAAAAGTATAATCTAATTATTTAGGGAGTAACAGATGTGTCTCATTGTTTTATTCACCTGGAAAAATGCAAATCTGCCATTTCTGCTGCTCTTTCTATTGGTGTTACCACAATAAGTTGTGCATATCATGCTTTGCATTTACTGTTCTTTTCAACTTACTCTAGGACTTAAAATCAAGAAACTCAGTTGTATATCTGAATAACGTGCTTGCACTAATTCCATGGTGCAATAATGTAAACTTTCACTGGTCAATAGAGTGTTTCATTATGCAAGGTACTGTCATGGATTCAGAACATTACAGTAAATTTTTATATGTGTGTTAGAGACATGTTTCTAAACCAGCATCTCATACTAATAGTTTCACTCTTTTCTCTGCTTTATGTGTGTAATTGCTTATTTTGCTATGACAGCCATCACTGTAATCAAATAATACCTTTCTCCAAGGCTAGTAGGTTCGTATGTTATATAAAATCTGACTTATTTATATACCATGTCGACGTCATTCTCACAGTGGGGTTCCCTTTAGATAATGGATTCACTTCAGAGATTGGAAAAGGCATAATTATAGCTTGTCCATGTTGTCTCTTATATGGGGAATGAAAATGAGATCTGGAGCAAGGATATTACAAGCAAGAAGATACATATCTTCTAAGATAACAGTTATGAAACTGTAATACTCTTCCCTTTGAAAAGCACTAATTCTTGCAAATATCTTCCTGTTGAAAGTCAGAGCATAATTCCAAGCTAATAAGAGTTCCTGTTAATTGCTTGTTGTATTTTTGTTACTACTAGATTTTTCTTTTTCTAACACAAAGCAGTGTTTAGTGATGTGATGCCCCACATCAGCTGGAGCTATTTTAGACAACTTTATAGCTGCATTTCCCAACATCAACTCCTGTTCAGTGAAATTTCCATCCATCTCTTTATTATCTATAATCAAAATTCCCCTTCTTAAATAACTCCTCCTCCTCCTTATTATTATTATGAGGTGCTGTATGGAGACGATATCCTGATCAGGGTGTTTGCTGATGATTATGTTTGAATTCAGTCCAGGGTACTAGGTCTTGACATAGTTCCATCATCAGAAAAAAGACTCCTTCATTTCTTTCAATGCTACTATTAGGAGTGAACTGAATTAGTGTAAAGCAGAAAATGGGAATGCAGCCTTTTTATGACACTATATTTGCAGTGCAGAGCACCAGAGCAAGAGCTGATCTATCGCAAATTATTTTGCACAACATATAAATATTTTGCTACAGACATACACTTTTTTTTTAAAGAAAATATCCCCCCATGTCTCTTTAGCTTGTGGTTCCCCCCACAGGTGACTGAGCATTTTCCTTTCTTCCTCCTCCTGTCACTTCGATGGGAACTCTGTCAAATTCACTGGGGTGGCTCTGATTTTTAGAAGGCTTCAGGGACTTGCACAGTTCCGGTCCTTCACACTTATAATGAGAAATCTTTCTCAACATGAGTGTGATGGTGCAGATCTGTGGTGGGGTGAGAAAGTTCCCCACACACACACAAAGAAAGAAACCACAGCTAGCTCAGTCGGAAAAGCAGATGAAAGCTATATTTACAGGCACAAATGGAATGCAATGAATATGTACACAAATATACAATATTTACAATATATACAGAAATACACAGCAATGAACGTAATGCAGAAAAGCTTTTTCCCTCCAGCTGGCCAGGGGGGTTCCCTGAACCCCCCTCTCTCCCTCCCTACCTCCCTTTTTTTCCCAAAAAGGGTTAGAGAGAGAGAGAAAGGCAGTTAGTTCAAAGCAAATGCAAGAATTAGTTTTCTTCTCTGGTTAGCTTTGTTAACCAAGGTCATTCCTGCTTCAGAAAGAGAGAAGCCGTCCAGCCCACAGGACAGAGAAGCACAGACTGAACACAGCCTGAACCCAGACCAGACTGGCAGAACCCAAACCCAAAGCTGCATTCTACCAATCCACCAATGAAATTAGTTTAGACTATCTTGTTTTTGTTTAAATATCAAAAACATTTAGCCAGAGTGTTCAGCAACTGTCTCTTTCTTAAAGGTATAGCCTAAACCAGTCACAAGATCAGACTTTCTATTTGCTGTGATGATCAAGGACAGAAAAGACATAAAATCTGCTCTACTTTCTCTATTAACTGTCAGTTTGCCTCCAAAATGTGCTCCCTGGTCCAGTTCCACTTGGGCAGATGAATTCCCATCAACCTGTTTTACCAGTACACAAAACATGTGAGGCAGATTCTTTTTGTTTGGAAAAATAAGTCTACCACAACCAACACTTATAACAGAAGCTTACATTTATGGGAAAAATAAGCCTGTCAGCAGTAAGGCTTTCTGTATACAGACTTCTCTCACACCTCAGCAGGGAAGATACAACCCATGGCGTATTTCAGCTTATTATTATCCAAGTTAGCTCTTTCAGTCATAGTGGTTAACAATAAAGCACAAGTGAACCCTATGGAGATGATGGAAATGATACTAAAAACTAGTACTTTGGATTTTAAGTCTTTTGAATTTCTGTGTATTTGCTTAAACTAAATATGGCTTTCATTTGTCCATATAATTGTCTGTGTACTTTCTGTTATGAGGTATCTCCTTTAACCAGAACTAAGCCTGGTTGCAGATGGCTTGAAGTCCTATTAAACCAACCGTCAGAGCAGACTGTGCTTCTATTATTTGATGAAATAAAAATAATAATTAAAAAAGGGCTGTTTTCCTCACTGCTTGTAGGGTTAGTTAGTACATACACTATTGTCACAGTGTTTTTCTTGTTCAAATTTGAATAACAGTCCTCTACTTGCCAAACACTTTCTTGCAGTCTCAAGCCTTGGTTAGCCATAAAGAGTATCAACGCTTCACGCTCAGTTATATCTATACTCGGATGTAAGTTATGTTTTGTCTTGTCCTGTTGTGCAGCTTCAATGTTTGCCTTCATCTTAGTTGCACATGGCATGAAAAAATTCCTCTTCCTTTTATTCTTTCACTTCTCTAAAATTTGTGCTGACCTGATCTGTGTTTCTGCACATTGCTGTTATCAATTGTTTATTTTCTGTTTTCATGTAAGCTTCCATGCAGCCTCCATGTCTGTGTTCTTTATTTGGGTTTCTTGGATATCAAGAGTCACAGAAGGTTTACCACCATTTTCTTTCGTATTTCTGATTTCTCCTTGCCTTAGTGCAGTGTTTGGGAAGACCAAATGGGTTATGGGAGCATATTTATTGTTAATCATGACCAATTCTGACAGCAAGTGTCCTGTGGTCATATTAGATTATGAAGGGCAAGTGCATTATCCTCCTTCTCTCTTCCTCTACCTGGTTCTTTCTGTGTTGGATGGCATTGTAACAATATAGTAGCATAGCACAGTATTAATTCCGTGTCTATTAGTTATTGAAGCATTTTGTTATAGCAAATACATTTTCTTCCTTAGTTGTTCGATGTGCATGGCAAGAAGGTTATGTTAGGTATGTGATATAGGTCAGCTTGCAGTGGGTATCCTCTTACAACCTTTTAGGGTAAGGTTAAAATCCCTGTTAAGCAGTTTGGTAGATATAAACTAGTGCCAGCTCTTGAAGGTGATAGTCATGTTTATTAACACTTTGCAGCTCAAAAATTAATGGATTTATCTCTCAACTAAGTAAATTCAATTAATATTCCTTACTATTCAACATCAACATGAAGTATCCATACATTACTGAAGGGAGGATTGTGCTTAACAGTACCTTCATCTTCACTTTTTTCCAGAAATATGATCTCAGGATTGCTCATACTTATATGCCACTCTTTTATGGCACTTGAAACATGTAATTACACTGCTGCATATTTCTCCCACCACCTGCCTTGATTTGATGGTTATAAGTGAGGTGCTGATAATCTTTCAAAGACAGTTTTACTAAGTGTACCTTGCACATAGACTGTGCTTCATCAGTGTCAGCAGAACGTGTGTCTCATATATGATAACATAGTTTCATAGTTTCATAGTTTGTTAGCGAACCCAGAAATTATAGATGGTAGCTGCTAGCTGCTTTCCATTACATAGCCTACTATGAATATTCTGGGAGTAAGTTCATGGTTAGGTAACTTTGTGTATAGTGTGATCTGGACATGTATTGTACTAGATGACTGGAAAATTAATTTGGCCTATGCCTGACCCCTACCACTCAAGTCAGATGGATTCCACCTAATCATGCTTAAGCAAATCTTGCCTTTGCCATCATCTCCATGGCCTAGGAATAGATGAGAATCTTTCTTATTTGATGCACTTTAAAGAAATTTAAACAAACATCCCCCAAGTACAGTCCAAGGATGCCTGTTTCTCAGTAGGATGGGTTGATAGCCCTTCTGCTTGACATTTTTGTAATTCTGCCAGAATCTTAAGTCCTGAAATAAACACCAAAACCTGTGTTTAAATGAATTTGTCATCACCCACTCCTTAAGAGGTAGGTTTCTGTGTAGTGTTTAGTGCCATGATTGACAAGAGGATAAAAGCACATAAGATAAATGAATTGCCCCATTAGGACATAGACTCTACTTCCTCTCATTAAGACTGCAGAAATTTTAGTAATGTAAGTTCAAAGGGGCTTAATTTCTGAAATATGGTTTTGATGGTTGCAATAGAAGAGATTGGTATGTCAATAATTTTGCCTTCAGGATTAAAAAGACACAAAAAAAACCCCAAACAAAACCACAACCCAACAACAAAAAAAACCCCAGGCAACAGAAGCTTCTTTTTCTTCTTTAGATAACAGAGTAACACTCTGATGTGATGATGTAGTAAAACCAGAACTTGTTTAGACTAAGATCCTGAAATAGCTTCATTTTTGACAACTGATAAGATAGTTTAAAAGAGTTGAGTTGTTTTGACTTCAAATTCCTGACATTTGCTGGAAGGTCAAGAGATGGTATGGCCTATAATGATGATGTGAAGTAAACATAAACATAGTGGTTAGCTAACAGAATAGGGTATCCTGATGTGTACCACATGATTTATACCATATGAGGTGTTAACTCAGTTTAAAATAACTCAGGGGCCGCTGTGTGGTACATTGCACCCAATAAGATTGTGCTATGTATTGTTGGATTTCTGATCTGGTGGTAAAGAAAGTTATTGTGCCAGCAAAGCGCTATCTCCTTCCTCAAAGTTCAAGCTTGAAATCACAACTACCTTGCACTCCCTGTAAATTTTTATCAGTTGAGGCATAGCCTTTTTATTGTTTTATTGGAAAAAGAAACTGTCGCTTAAAAGCTGGGGTTTGAGACATCATTTAAAAAAAATTCACCTACCACCTAATTATCAGTATCAATCTTCTTTTTTTTCCCAAATCAAAGTTTCTAGCCAAACGGGTGTGCTAAAGTAACTTTACACTTTTGTAAGCACCATAAAATGGTCAAATACCAACATATCCTGGTGGATAACAAGTTATCCATGGGCCAACAATGTGCCCTGGTGGCCAAGAAGGCCAATGGGATCCTGAGGTGTATTAAGAAGAGTGTGTCCAGCAGATCGAGGGAGGTTCTCCTCCCCCTCTACTCTGCCCTGGTGAGACCTCATCTTGAGCACTGCATTCAGTTTTGGGCTCCCCAGTTTAAGAGGGACAGGGATCGGCTGGAGAGGCTCCAGCAGAGGGCTATGAGGATGATTAGGAGACTGGAGCACGTGCCTTATGAGGAGAGGCTGAGGGACCTGGGGCTTTTTAGTCTGGAAAAGAGAAGACTTAGAGGGGATTTAATAAATGTTTATAAATATCTGAGGGCTGGGTGTCAGGAGGGAGGGGACAGGCTCTTCACACTTATTCCCTGTGATGGGACAAGGAGCAATGGATGTAAGATGCAGCACACGTTCCACGTCAACAGAGGGAGGACTTCTTTACTGTAAGGGTTACAGACCACTGGAACAGGCTTCCCAGAGAAGTTGTGGAGTCTCCTTCTCTGGAGACTTTCAAGGCCCATCAGGATGCATTCCTCTGTGACCTGAGCTGTATTGTATGGTCCTGCTCTGGCAGGGGGGTTGGACTCAATCATCTCTTTGGGTCCCTTCCAACCTCTGGCATCCTGTGATCCTGTGAATACAAACTTCTGTGTAGGCTATCATGTTATTTCTTTGAAATTACTTAAAGCCAGACCACAGCAGACCAGTTACCCTGAAAACATCAGGTGTTGTTCTCAAAGGATGAGATAGTCCTCAATTTATCTTTTGTCAATCAGTGTAAAGAAATGAAAGAACTTTATACCCTTCTGGTTGAACTTTCTCCTAATATCCAGTCTAAACCTCCCCTGGTGCAGCCTGAGACTGTGTCCTCTTGTTCTGGTGCTGCCTGCCTGGGAGAAGAGACCAACCTCTGCCTGTCTACAACATCCCTTCAGGTAGTTGTAGACAGCAATAAGGTCTCCCCTGAGCCTCCTCTTCTCCAGGCTAAGCAACCCTCAGCCTCTCCTCATAGGGCTTGTGTTCCAAGCCCTCCACCAACTTTGTTGCCCTTCTCTGGACACACTCCAACAAGTCAACAGCCTTCCTAAACTGAGGGGCCCAGAACTGGACACAGTACTTGAGGTGTGGCCTAACCAGTGCAGTGTACAGGGGCAGAATGGCCTCCCTGTTCCTGCTGGCCATGCTGTTCACCACATAAAGAGCTCACCACATAAATAGGTCATCTCATAGCCAGTAAGCTAGATTTAATTTATTAATTTTAAAATACCCATTTCTACTGCTAAACCTGTATTTTATCAAAGCAAGCGATCTCAGATGCTTGGGTAGTTCTAGAAACCTGAGAGCTAACTGAAGATCAAAAATAAAATTAGCCCCATATAGGACTATGTTTAAGAGGCATCTTGGGCTGTCCTGGCTGTAGATAGCTCGTTGGCAGCTGTAAAAGTGTGTGAAGAAAAGATCTGGATCCCTGACACTGGCTGGGGTAGGAATACACAGCATAACAGGAATGGGAGAAAGACTCCTTCAACAGAGGACAATTCTGTCCTCTTTGCCTTCTCATCTCTACTAATCAGGTGAGATAAAAATCATAACTGTTAGATTAGGTTGTGCCAAACCTGAATGATGTGGTCTGACAAACCATCTGGGAGTTGGAGTGGTGGATTACATACTTGTGAGTTCACTGAGACCCCAATCATTTTTTACTGCAGAAATACTGTAATATAAATAAATTGGTGTTTAACCATTGGAACGAGGCTCCCCAAATGCACTGTGGAATACATGACCACAGAGAAATAAACAAATTATGACATCTGTGCTGTAAGGGAATAGGTGACTGTAGTGATATTTGGAAATCTCCTAACGATGATACCTTTAAAATCTGGTAGACATACTGCCCTGCTAGGTCAAAAAAGTTGCAAATGGGATAAGGATAACAAACTGCTGCCTAGGTTTTGCTTTATAAAAGTACAGTTTCAAAGGACAGTGATCAAGAATGCTACCTTTATGTCCTAACTTTTTGTGCTAATGGCAGAACTTGAAGCTTTGCAAAGCAGACGTGATAATTGGCTTCCATAACTGCACTCCGGTCTGAAGGAGAAAGCATAGTGGTCTGGGCTTCATTTATTTAAAAACCCCAACATATTTCTTTTACTACCTATTTCACAGCTTTTTTTTCTCAGATGAAATAGCTGTAACATTCCCTGAGTGTGCATAGCAATCATGGTTATTTTTGTAGCAATCACACGGTTCTTAATCTCTACCAAAAGACAAAGAACACTGTGGTGAGAGCACAGTACAATAAATGCACCTAATCAGTTGCCAATTATCTAATTAGTAAGTACAATAATGAGTGGAAATTTAAAGAGTCTGGAGGTGGTTGCCATTTACATATGAGCGACCTTTGTGGAAGGAGGTCATGTTGCACGTGTTTTTTGGCATGATAAACGTTCTTGTGTACTCTTAGATTAAATTATTCACTTCAGAGAAGCACAAAGCAAAGGTGAACAGAGAGGTGCTGGTGTATTACAGTGAGCAAGGTTCTCCCATACCTTTATTCATTTGAAAACCACGGAACAGCTTCGGTGATACCAACAGAGACAGGCAAAGCTCATCAGCACTTTAGGTCCTCCCAGCCTCGGCCAGCCAGCCAGACCAGCTTTTCGTGGCACTGGAGTCTCTGACTCAAAAATGCCCAGACAGCTATCCTGGACTAGAAACAACCTTTTAGAGAGCTCACTACAATGGGGAAAAAGTCCACTCATATCTATTGACATTATTAGGGGCCTGAAGTGAAGGCCATTATATATGTGTTTATAGCTTCTTTCTTCACAAGACACAGTTGTGTAACTATTTGCTACTCTCCTGATCTTTAATTTATCTGCCTCTCTCTGACATGCTGAAAACTAGCTTTTTGCATCTACACATAGGTAGCTAAAAAGGCTTTAAACATTAGTCAATAGTGAGCCTGCTGACAGGCAGCCACTCTGAGACAGATGAGTTAGCACAGACAAAAGACCTTAGAGCTTCCTTCATGGTGTGAATAACTGCAATGCCCTTGCCAAAACTGGCAAAAAAAAAAAATAAAAAGGAGATAAGCTGAAAACCTTAAATATACACCTGTCTACACTATTTCTTATGTGGGAAACAAATGAGGTTGAAAGCAATTTGGACACATTTGAGAAAGACTATAGAAATCATTTTAAAACCCTGGAGAAGTCAATAGATAGTCACCTAATTTATTACAATGTTAGATTATGATACTGTTAAATCGATATTTAATATCCATGCATTGATGGTTTTAAGTAATGAGCATAGATGATTCCCCTTTTCTCTTGAGTATTCAGTTCACACTCTAGCAGAACTTCAAGGATCTGGACAGGACAGGACTCATTATGTGGGTATTTATCAGCTGTTTAAAAAGATGCAGGAACACTATTGGTTTCTAATTCATTTTCTAGGACTTTTTTTTTCTGTGCATGCTTTATCCTATTTTGCTTCTCTTTAGCAGAAAGTGACCAGACATACATTTATAATAAAATTTCACCATTTCAGTTGTTGAGACCCTTAAGATAGCTTCTTTTGTCTGTTTGTCCTGCTCCTCTGGTTTCTATAGACAGAAGAGTGATCATATATTGCATAAAGTCATGATTCATAGACACTTCCAGAAAAAATTCTGATGACTCCAAATCTTCACAGATATTCATTTGAATGATTGGCTTCAAAGATCATCCAGAGGGGTCAATGCTAATCCATGTCCCTAAATTCCAAGTCCATAAGCTGCTTGAACACCCCCAGGGATGGTGATTCCACCACTGCCCTGGGCAGACCATTCGATGTTTGATAACCTTTTCAGTGAGCAAATATTTCCTAACATCCAGCCTAAACCTCCCTTGGCACAGTTTGTAACCATTTTCTCTCGTCCTGTTACTTATCAGAAGAGGGCTGGCCCCCTCCTTGTTCCAACCTCCACCTCCCTTCAGATAGTTGTAGAGAGTGGTGTTTCCCCTCAGCCTCCTCTTTTCCAGACTGATCAACCCCAGCTGCCTCCGACACTCCTCGAAGGACATGTGCTCCAGGCCCTTTAAGAGCCTCATTGCCCTTCTCTGGACTCACTCCAACACCCCAATATCCTTCTGATAGTGAGGAGCCCAGAACTGAACAAATTCATGTGTTTAAACATTTAAGTCAGGCTGGTTTGTTTTGGGTTTTGTTTGTTTGTTGGTTTGGTTTTGTGGTGGTT
This sequence comes from Colaptes auratus, assembly GCA_015227895.2. NCBI lineage: Eukaryota > Metazoa > Chordata > Aves > Piciformes > Picidae > Colaptes > Colaptes auratus. The sequence goes on from CM037631.1 coordinate 14,776,957, forward strand.
TGGTTGGTTTATTTGTTTGTTTTCCCTTAAATAAACAAAATGCCATAATTACTAGGTGAGGGCTTCAAATTTCCCACATGAAACCCTTTGGTTTCCTTTCTGTACTGGGTTTTCACATTTAAAGGAAGAGGTAGGGATATGTATTTATATTTCTGCATTTCATTGTTTGCTTCTGGGATTATATGAAGATGTGAGGGTTTTTTTTTCCTATGATTGTGCAATAGAGCATGTATTTACAGCTCTTTATAGGTTTTAAAGTTGTAGTGGAGGTAAAAGAACAGATAGAAAAATAAGGAAAGTGCAAACTACTCCCAGAGAAAAAGAATTATATGATGTAAAGAAACTGAGACAGGTAAACAACTGACATAACTGAGATCTATGTTCAGCTCTGGGGGTCCCAGCACAAGAAAGACATGGACTTGCTTAAGAAGGTCCAGAGAAGAACCATGAACATGATCAGGGGGCTGGAGCACCTCCCTTGTGAGGACAGGCTGAGAGAGCTCGAGTTGCTGATCCCGGGGAAGAGAAGGCACTGAGGAGACTTATAGCAGCCTTCCAGATGGGGAGGGACTCTTTATCAGCGAGTGTAGTGATAGGACAAGGGGTAATGTTTTAAATTAGAGCAGACTAGATTTAGGTTAGGTGTAAGGAAGAAGCTCTTGACTGTGAGGGTGGTGAGACACTGGAACAGGTTACCCAGAAAGGCTGTGGATGTCCCATCCCTGAAAATCACAGTATCACAGTATCACAGTATCGCTAAGGTTGGAAGAGACCTCGAAGATCATCGAGTCCAACCTGTCACCACAAACTCCATGACTAGACCATGGCACCAAGTGAAAGGACATTGCTCCCCAGGGAGAACACTCCTGCCCGCTGCAGGCTTGAACTCATGACCTTCCCAATAAGAGTCTTAGGTGCTACCAGGGATGTTGGGCAGCAGCACTGGCCAACACCCAGCTGTTCAAGGTCACATTGGATGGGACTTTGAACTACCTGATCTAGTGAAAGCCCATGGCAGGAATGTTTGAATTAGAGGATCTTTAGGGTTCCTTTCAATCCAAACCATTCTATGATTCTATGATAAAGAAGCCAAGATAGGTAAATAATTGTGGTGCTCAGTACTGCTGCCAGTGTTTTGCTGCTGGGAGGTGCTGCTTCTTTATAAGCAGAGTGCTGTGGTGGTTTTCCTGGGTTTAGACAATTGAATTTGATGATGAATATTTGACACCATACCCATGTCATTCCAGCTTCAAAATAAAAGTGCTGGCTGGAGCAAAGTAACATGGGTCTTGTAGTTTGGATTGTAACATGAGAGGCTTCTTGTTTCTGGTTGCTGCTTTTGATTTCTAATTTTAGGGTTGTTGGTCTTTTCTGCTGGGATGGCTGCAGGCCGGGGGAGTTGTTTTTCTGCTGGCTTCTGCTGCTGCTTTGCTTTTGCTGTGCTTTTCTGCTAAATAGGCTATGTACATCATATCTTTTTAAACTCCTTATCTCAACACAGGGTTTTTTTTGTGTTACTTTCCCTGCTGATATGAGGGAGGTGGAGCTCATGAGAGCAGAACATGAAAACAGGACAACTGCACAGTGCACAGTGGTGATGATGTTGCCCTCCTTGTAACTGAGTGTGGTGGTTTGAGCCTTAACTGGGATTTAAGATCTCAGATGGGAGGCAAGACTGAGAATCTTTCCCCCCTCCCCCTTCCTCTTTTCCAATTGAGAGGGAAAAAAAGGGAAGGGGAAAGAACAAGGTGAGATAAGGGAAGGAAAAAAAAAAGGAAAGAAAGGGGGGTAAGGAAAAAGGGGGGAGGCAAATCTAGCGAGAAATAATTTGGAGTTGGTTTGGAAGTAGAGAGGTAAAATTTTCTTTAAATAAATATATATATAAAACAATAACAGGAAGGGTTCACAAGGGTAAGGAACGAGGATGGATGGGGAAAATATATACAAAACCAAGAGTTCTTTGAAGAAGCGTGGATGCAGCAGGAAGGAGGACTGGGCCCAACCACGGGGCAGAGAACCAGGAAGCCAGCAGCAACTCTCTTAGTCCTTTTGTCCCCACAAGGCAGAAGTAAAAGAGCAAATGGCTGCAGTGTCTTCCTTTTTAGATGCTTGCTGGAGAGGGAGGGGGAGTGGAACAGACTAACTCAGTTTCCCAGGGGGAAAAACCCCCTCTGGGGAGAGCAAGACTCTCACAAGCCCTCCCCCACCCTGTTTTCAGGATGGGCATAACCCATCACACTGAGAAATGAATTATTGGTGTCCCTATCATCCCTAAGGGCTTTTATCTTCTTTAAGGTGCTCTTCTGCTGGGGCCTGGATTAAGTCTGTAGGTGCTGGTGCTTGAAAATCCTAGCATGCATTATTTGGCTAAGTCTTCTCCTAAAAATCTAATCAATTTTCTAATCTACTTTTTCCTCTTTGTTCCCCCCTTGGGTAAACACCAAACTAGTTTGCCATCTGCCAGATGTGTTGGCCTGCAGGTGCTATTTTCCAAGTCTAAGAGAATAAAACCTGTTTCTGAGGTGCACACCACTGGAGGCTTTCCAATTTCCATTTTTTATTTCCTGGCATGGTCTGCCCTGGGAGCCTTTTTCTAGTGTCTCGGGTTCTGCATCCTCCTTGCTGGGACAAACATGCACCTACCTTCATGCAACTCTTTTCTCTGAATACCCATGTACCTCAGCAGAGCCACAAAGACAGCAAAGAAGCTGGGTATTTCATAGGTCAGTTTACATGGGCAGGGGATGCTTCTCCAGATTTGAACCCCCGCCCACTGTTAAAATCAACAATCTCTTTGTTGTTATTTCAAAACAGTGACTACCCCAGGAGGGAGTGTGCTGCAACTTTCAAGCTCCTAATTCTGACTAAAAGCAAGAGCTTTTAATAAAAATACTATTGTCACTTCCTCTGGTTCCTCAAGTAATTTTTTTGTTTCCATTGTGTTTGAGCTCTAGACATTTTCTGGTCTGCAGATGCGAGAATGCAAAGTTGTAGTTACTTCTTCTGTCCATAAAGGAAACAATGCTCAGTTCCATGGCGGTGACTGAGGCTAACAAGGAGGCTCTGGCTGCCCCAGCTGGAAGGACCAAGGTGGAAGGATTTTCATGCTGAAATTCACACACAGTATAACCAAGGTTGGAAGAGACCCCAAGGATCATCAAGTCCAACCTGTCCCAACAGACCTCACAATTAGACCATGGCACCAAGTGCCACGTCCAATCTCCCCTTGAACACCTCCAGGGACGGCGACTCCACCACCTCCCTGGGCAGCCCATTCCAATGACGAATGACTCGCTCAGTGAAGAACTTCCTCCTCACCTCGAGTCTAAACCTCCCCTGGCACAGCTTGAGACTGTGTCCCCTTGTTCTGGTGCTGGTTGCCTGGGAGAAGAGACCAACCCCCTCCTGTCTACAACCACCCTTCAGGTAGTTGTAGAGGGCAATGAGGTCACCTCTGATCCTTCTCTTCTCCAGGCTAAACAATCCCAGCTCCCTCAGCCTCTCCTCATAGGGCTTGTGCTCAAGGCCTCTCACCAGCCTTGTTGCCCTTCTCTGGACACGTTCAAGTATCTCGATGTCCTTCTTAAACTGAGGGGCCAGAACTGGACACAGTACTCAAGGTGTGGCCTAACCAATGCAGAGTACAGGGGCACAATGACCTCCCTGCTCCTGCTGGCCACACTATTCCCAATACAGGCCAGGATGCCATTGGCCTTCTTGGCCACCTGGGCTCATGTTTAGGTGGGTGTCAATCAGCACCCCCAGGTCCCTCTCTGTTTGGGAGCTCTCCAGCCACTCTGACCCCAGCCTGTAGCTCTGCATGGGGTTGCCGTGGCCAAAGTGCAGCACCGGCACTTGGACTATTAAATGCCATCCCATTGGACTCTGCCCATCTGTCCAGGTCGAGGTCCCTCTGCAGAGCCTTTCTACCCTCTAACTGACTAACATCTGTTCCCAACTTGGTGTCATCTGCAAACTTGCTGATGACTGACTCAACCCCCTCATCCATATCATCAATGAAGATGTTAAAGAGGATGGGGCCCAGCACCGATCCCTGGGGGACGCCGCTGGTGACTGGCCGCCAGCCGGACGCGGCACCATTCACCACCACTCTCTGGGCTCGGCCCTCCAGCCAGTTCCTAACCCAGCACAGAGTGTTGCGGTCCAAACCACGAGCTGACAGTTTAGCCAGCAGTTTACTGTGGGGGACGGTGTCAAAGGCCTTGCTGAAGTCCAGATAGACTACATCCACAGGCCTCCCCACGTCCACCAGACGGGTCACCTGATCATAGAAGGAGATCAGGTTGGAGAGACAGGACCTGCCCTTCCTAAATCCATGTTGGCTGGACCTGAGCCCTTGGCCATCCTTCAGGCCTTCTTTAGAAGCCTGTCACATCACCAGCTTTTAAGCTTTACGCAAAACATATTTCTTTGAACAGGATTTCCTAATATTACCTTGACAACTGGCTGACCACCCCCTGTGCTTTCAGAAAGGCTTATGCAACACCTACACTGTGCCTTGCAGAAGAGCAGCTCTTCATTGGTCATTAACTATAAAAACACTGCTTGGGTGTGATGATAATAAAAGCCTTTGGAAAACCCAAGACATTCTCCCTGGTGACTTTTCGGGGTGATTTTTTTCTGCACGATTCTAATCCCTGTTGTCTCGCTGTTTCCAAGCTATTTCATCAGAAATAAGCATTAAAAAAGTATGGCAAATGTTGTAATTGGTTGTTATGGGAAAAGTAGTGAATTTTAAGAGATGTTAGATGTTTTACACAGTACAGGAGTGTGATGTTCAACTCCTTGTCCTTTGAACAAATGTAAAGACACTGGAAAGAAGAGTTTAATACCACCAGAAGTTAAAATGCATCCATTAATTTTATATAAGAAAAGAAAATTCTTAGGTACATGCTGAAAATAAGAAAAGCCACGTGTCATGTTTAGGACAAATGAGGTAGGGGATATGAGGAAGAAAGGAGCAGTTGTGAGAACATATTATTTCCCTCCTGCATTACATGTAGGAGATGAAATTGTGCCACCTTTCCAGATGCACACAGCAATTTCATCGGCTACTGAACATCTCTCTCTACATCTGTGAGGTTAATCTCACAGCAATGGCATGCAGAATACAGAATTAACCAGATTGAAAAAGACCTTTGAGAGTACCAAGTCCAACCTACCACCCAACACCATCTAATCAACTAAACCATGGCACTAAGTGCCTTATCCAGTCTCTTTTTAAACACTTTCAGGGGCAGTGACACCACCACCTCCCTGGGCAGCACATTCCAATGGCCAATTACTCTTTCTGTAAAGAATTTCTTCCTAACAACCAGCCTAAACCTCCCCTGGCACAGCTTGAGACTGCGTCCTCTTGTTCTGCCACTGGTTGACTGGGAGAAGAGACCAACCCCCACCAGGCTAAAACCTCCCTTCAGGTAGTTGTAGATGGCAATAAGGTCTCCCCTGAGCCTCCTCTTCTCCAGGCTAAACAACCCCAGCTCCCTCAGCCACTTAGCCAATTAGGAGATCCTGAACATTGCAGGTGTCATAGTTACTGCCACCAAGCCGCTGAAGCTGTAGGAGCACACCTGGGGAAAACTGTCCTGGAAGAAATTAGAGATAGCCAGAGGAGAGGGATGGTTAAAAAATGTTAACACAGCTTTTAAACAATGTGGGAGAAAGCTAAGGCACATGTTAACACAGCAACATGTATACCACTCAAGCCCCTCGGCTGCTTTCTGTTTCTCATACTCCCGTACTCTTAGCCTGAGTTTTGCTTATTTTCAGGCTAGATTTGCTTTCTTCCCCTTTGCTTTGCATTTCACATTACCCAACTTGAATGAAAACCTATGTATAAGGTTTGAGACAGGCAGAAATTAATCATTCTTTCCTTCTGGCAAGTCTTTTCCACAAACTATTCCCTCCTCCCTATCTTTCACCAGGTGTTTGCTTGGGGCACATCATCTGCATGCAGGTAGCCCTATGTCCTGGCTCCATGCCCTGATGCAATGTCCCCAACCCTGGAAGTGTGTGTTGAAGCCACCTCAAGTGCTTGGCATCCTGCTGGATTATTCATTCTCAAGTCACATTTCTTTCAGGAAACCCAGCCTTGCTTTATTTCTTCCTCTAATTAATGTCAGAAATATTTTATTGTCATGCTCTCTTTATCCCAGCATTTGTCTAATTAGTTCACTGAGTTATTCAGTGTGCATTTGAGGCTCTTCAATGTTAATGAGCCTGTCAGTCACAGTCTTCAAAGGCTCAGAGCTTCAGAGAAGCTGGGTATGGAAAGGACCAATTAGAAATGACTAGTTCCTATCTCAGAAAGAAAGAATCTTCCAGGCTTAGTTTAACCAATCTTAAAATTGGAAATGTTTCTTTTGGACTTTGAGGGTGACATATGTGGTTTTTTTCAGCTCAGCAGTTTGACCAAGACAAGCTTTGCATGCTAAAATGAAGAGTTACCACCGTGGGGCAAAGGCAAGCAGAAAGATTATGCTCAATTTGCAAATACTTGTCGCTGTATTCTGGTTTTATCCTCACAGGATGCCTATGATGAAACTGTGTTTTATGTAAATAAAAGCCCTCCCAATCTTGCTATGGTAGGGACAATAGAGAAGCCAAAGAATTCTCTAAAGTGCACATGAGATGTTTGGAAGCCAGTCACACAGGACCTAGAATGTTACACCTGGCCTTTTACTACTTCAATTTAGAATGACTTCATATATATCCCCAGAGATGGACTCATCCAGTAACTTGCTGCTGCAAATTGTCACTGAATTACAGCTCCTAGGAGCTACCTTTCATTCACCCAACAAACCTTTCTCATTTTTTCTGATTTAACATTTCAGAGATTCTAGCCGTTTGAATGGCAGATGGATGGTTTCTTTTCACTGTCCACTGACATGTCTGCTGCAGAAAGATCCTCATTCTGTCTCTGCTCTGTCCATCCACAATGCAGAGATCTAGCCTTTTGTGCAGGGAAAAATTCTCTCCATCTGTTAAGTATGTGGTTCCACTGGCTGAGTTGATTTGGCAAGGCTGAGCTACAATAATGAGAGCTAAGATTTGGTATTAGCGTGTCATAACAAGTGACTCTTTCCACAGGGACCTGTGTAGCAGTTGATTTGACTGCATAAATAGTTCCCCAAAATTGTAAGTGTCCCTTGCTTTTCATCTCCTTCTGTCCCTGCATCAGCATCATACTCATGATGAAAGAAAAAGCACTCATAAGGTCTTTACAGAGGTTTATGTACATGGGCTTTTTATTTGGGAGCTACTCAGAGTTGCTGCTGTGATTGGGGCAAAACCTGCAAAGTTCTGGAGTGTCTCAGCTCCAAACCACCCTGTCATGGGGAGGAGCTGCAGGGAACAGGATCTTTTTTGCTTTGCCATGGAGGGGAGATTGCTGATGTTGCTTTGAGTCTGTTTCCAAGGAACTGTACCAGAAGAGTCTGCAAGACTTTTCAGCTTACCACTGAAATCATTAAACACAGCCTATCCTCAAGCACTTGCAATGCTATCTGGGAGTCCTGCCCATGAAATGCTGTTTTTTCTCATTCAGTCCACCCAGACCCACCCACACTGTTTCCATTGGGCTGTTTGGCTGCCAGGTCCATTGAACTGTGGTTCTTGTAGAGACTCAGAAGACACAGAGCTGAAAAGAGTCTCAAGGGGCAGGATCCTCCCACCCTGAATGACTTTCAGCAGCTTTCAGCTGCCCAGCAGCAATGCAAACAAATTCCCACCCAGCCTTTATCAAGGAGAGATCAACCTCTTCTCTTCATTTTGGCAGCCACCTTTCCTCCATCTCATACATATACTCCAGGCAAAACAACCCCAATTCATGTGATCCTTCTTCATATGCCATATTTTCCCCCTTTCACCAACCCTTTTATTTACTCTCTTGAGCACCAGAAATTGGGCACAGAAATCCAGAGCCACCCTTCCCCCAGCCAGGTGAAGCAGACAACTTTTTGTCCTGTTTGCAGGCTGTCTTCCCTTCCCTGTTGAGGGATGGTGTTTGCCTGCTTTCTTTTTCAAAACTGTGTAATTCCTACCCCATATTCAGCTGGTGACTGTAAACTCAACCTGTCTTGTACCAAGCTGTTTTTGGAATGGATGTTTATTCCTAAATAATCTCAGTAAACCCACAAGAATTAATACATCTAGCTTTCTTCTAACTGCATCCAAAAGGCTTATTTTGTGTTTATTTGTGAGATCTAAACATTGCAACTTGGCTGACTCTTCTCTGCCCTCTCACAAAGGTTCAGCAGTATCTGTGCCTTTCCCAGCCTCTCAGGATCTCACATCCTCCACAGATGGGATAAACCCTGAGGTGTATCTTGCCCCTTTGCCAGAGAGATAAAATGATTAGTCAGTTGATTGCAGCTGAACTTTTTACCAAGGGAAGCACAGAACCCTATTTAACATGGATGCAATCAAAAGGAATTAAGGATAATCAGTTAATAGCTTTCCTCCTCCACTGATAATGGATTACACATTTCCTGTTTATCTCCTTATTACTGGTATTCCTACATGTGGTGGGTTGAAATTATCCTCCAAATAATTTGGAGAACTACCCCCAAAATAAAATTGCCAGACCAGCTCAGTTCGGGATGGAAGCAAATAAAGCTATATTTACAAGCAAACTAAAATCTAGGATTATGAAATGCAATGAATATGCACAAAATATACAAGATATGTACAATTTATACATATTTGCAATTTATCAACAACACAGAAACTCCTCAGAATCCCCTGGATGGATCCAGGGGGACCATTCACCTCCTCCTCCCCCACTCCCTCCCTCCTTCCTGTTAGCTCACACAGTAGTCAAAACAGAGATACCCCAGCAAGGCCACAGAAGAGAGATACAGAAGTTGCAAGAAGAAGCAACAGAAGAAGAAAAGAAAGAAAGAACTGTGCCACTACTCTATGTCCCGCATTAGCAAGCCAATGAGTTGTATAGACCTTATAATTATTTTTCTTTTGTAACCAATGGTAATTTTATTTTACTTTCAGTTGTTGCAGTCGGGGGCTAGGCTGAAGTTCCCCCTTCAAACTGTAACCCTACAGAAGCTAACAAAAAATTGTGTTATGACCAGAAATAGAAGATATCTCACCTTGTGCATTTCTTTTCTCAATCTCTTTGTTTTAGCACCTAGCAATCTTTTCTCACTTGTCTTTCTATGTGCCCCTTTGAACCTGACTCAGTGAAGAGCCACATTAATCTATTTCTAAACTTGTTACTCCTTCTGCTCTCTGGGACAGTTGGGAGTTGCACTCTTAAGAGCATTTCCTTAAAGAGACAGACATCTACTCCATTTCCAGTTTGATTGCTTTCCATGAGATCTCACTCCCAGTTGTCTCAGTCTGTGGTAATTTGCTTCCTCTGCTGCCCTCCCTCATAAAGTGAGCCAATTCCATCATGGCATGGTCCCTTGCATCCTGCCCTCTTCTTGCTGAATAAAAAGATGAGTAGACTCTCCCCTCTCGTAGCTGGCTTTGTATTAAAAAATAGATCCTGCATGTTCTACCTCTTTCCTGCAGACAGTCTGTAGTTTTCTCTCTCTCTTCATCGCTCCTATGTTTTTATTCTTGTGCACTGGTTATAGCTGGGATAGGGTTAATTTTCTTCACAAGCACTGTTTTGGATTTGTGATGAAAACAGTCTCTCTAGCCTACTGGTGTTTTAGCTATTGCCGAGCAGTGCAGGCCTTTTCTGCTTCCTACACTGCCCTGCCACTGAGCAGGCTACAGGTGCACAATTCACTGGGAGGCAATACAGCTGTGACCAGAAAGATGTTTCATACCATAGGATGTCATGCTCACCAATAAAAGCAAGTGGGGATAGGGAAGGGGAAGCCTGACCAGGGCTTCATTGCTCAGGAACTAGCTGAGCAACAGTTGGTTGGTGGTGAGCAATTGGGGTGGGTTTGTATCACTTGCTCATCTTGGGGGTTTGTTTGTTTGTTTTCCTCTCATAGATTTTCATTTGTTCATTTTTAAAAAATTATTAACCTACCCTTCTAATTCACTCTCCCATCTCACTGGATAGGAGAGTGAGGGAGCAGCTGCGTGGTGCTTAGCTGCCTACAGGGATTAAACCATGACACCTTGCCAACCAATTTCTCATTCATCTCATGCCTTGCTGCTGAATCTTTAGTTTGCACACGTGTCCAAGTCACACATGATTAGATGTAATTAATCCTGAAAAAATTCATGCTCAAGCAATGAATCGAATTGGAAGCAGCAGAGTGACTGTGATTGAAGTGCTTGTTTAATATACTGTGAGCAAGGTCACAGTCACTCATGGCTTGTCTCCATAGATAGATGCAGACAGGACCTCTTCTTTGCAGTTTATGTGACAGGGTTATTCAATCCCCAGAGCTGGCTCACAACTTGGAAAAAAATGTGGGAAGGGCATGCACAGGTTTTTCTGAACCTTTCAGTGTATTCATGCCCTCAGGAGGAGTGTGCTTATGCAGCTATTGACTCTTTGCTACTGTCAGTGAAGAAGAGGAAAGTAAGGTCCTATTTTCATGACTGCTGAAAGTGTCCAGATTCGGCTGTAGTCTCTGCAGGCTCTGCAGTCCTTCCTGGCAGATCTGAGGGACAAGATATTTCAGAAACACAGAAGAAAAACATACACCTCAGGGTCCTGCCTTTGGCACGGCAGCAACCACACCGACCCTCCTGCAGCAGAAGGCTCAGCTTTGTATATACCAGATACCCAAGCCAGGCTTCAGACTTCCTCCACTGAGTTTCAGCAGGAGTTGGCTGGCCAGTTGTAATCAATCATGTGTTCAATGGTTCACAAGAGAGCTGCCCCAATTCACAAATGTCTGCAGTCAAGAGGTGAGGAATGTCTGGAACCCCTGTTTCTGTTCGATGTGTAGCAAGTATAACAGTCATCTGAGATATGATATTTCACTTATGATGACAACAAATTTTATGCAGAGCCAGCAGGGTACAGTCAGCAGTAAACACAAACAGACCATTCACAGACCAATATTAGAGAAGCAAATGAGTGACTGTAACATCTGGGCTTTCTCATCTCACACTCACATTCTTCGTTTATTTACAGAGTTACTTGTTACTATGGTTTTGGCCTTTGTGTTTTTTTTTGTTGGTTGGTTTTGTTTGGGTTTGGTTTGTATTTTTGTTTGTTTTTTTCTTTTAGGATAAGGGAGAGGGAGAAAGAGAGAGATAATCACCTCGTTAGGTGATTGCAGTTCATAAAAAGTGAACTTTGCACAGCCTTGACTGCTAAATCTCACCAACAGACTCCTGAAGAGACTACTCAAAGACTATAGTAACTCTGATCTCTATCAAAATATTTAACCTCCCTTATTAAGTAACCCCGAAGCAAGAACATCAAAAGCAAAGATTCATATCTTTGGACTGGAAAAGAGAATCACTGAAAGCTGTTCAGACTGTTTTTTCACACCTACATTCAGAGAAACATTGTGGGGATGTTGGGATGAGCTGTTTTTGCTTCTCTGTTGATGTAAGAGAAGTGCACTGCTAAAGCTGTGTTTCAGCTTTAGCATTAGCTGCAACAGTAGTGTTTCAGTTCAGTGAATGTCTACTCTCACATGAGTACAGAAGCATGAATGGCCTGAGCCATTACCAAGCAATAAACTCACTTCCAGTAATTCTACATGCTGCTGTAAAACAATACAGCATCCCTACCAGAGCATTACTTCTGGCTGCATAAGGGGACTTCTCGGACAAGTGGTGGGAGTAGGGAGCTGGGGAGGGATATGGGAGCTGTGGCTGAAGTCTTGAAGGCTGCTTGCTTCCCGCTCCACCATAGACTCCATGTGGTATCTCTGACAGGTTGCTTAAGCTCTTTGTGCATCTCAGTTCTCTGCTGGAAATGCAGCTAATGTGATTTATCTGAATTGCAGGAGGGAGTTTTGTGGCTAATTAAATGGAGGCATGTGAGAGGCTCTCAGATATTGCAAGACTGAGGTGACTATTAGTACCTTTCAGAGAACAGCTGATATAGTAAATGTGGTGAACAATTATTGTTTTCCTGCAACAACAAGCAATTAGGATGCTGTCTACTAATTGTTCTCTCTCTATGGTGAAGCTTCCTGGCCCAAGTCCTTTTCCCATATAGTACAGGGGCAGGTAACACTATTCCCAAGGGTAATAAATCTTATGAATTGAATAAGAAAATATCCACTGGTAATGTTTCCTTCAAGGTCTTATCCACCGCTTTCAATCTTCCTTTTGATTTCAGAGTGAACCAAAAATATCTAAGCCCTAAATTCATAAATTCACAGAGAACCACTGTGGTAGTTTTAGGCTATGCCTTTAAAATTTGGTTACAGATTTCAAGAAGAAAAGTACGAAAATGTAAATAAATCACTATTAGTTGTGAAAGTGAAAATAAAGATAATTCTAAATCACAGTATCACAGTATCACCAAGGTTGGAAGAGACCTCAAAGATCATTGAGTCCAACCTGTCACCACAGACCTCATGACTAGACCATGGCACCAAGTGCCACGTCCAATCCCCTCTTGAACACCTCCAGGGATGGTGACTCCACCACCTCTCTGGGAGCACATTCCAATGATGAATGACTCTCTCTGTGAAGAACTTTCTCCTCACCTCGAGCCTAAACTTCCTCTGGTGCAGCTTGAGACTGTGTCCTCTTGTTCTGGTGCTGGTTGCTAGAGAGAAGAGACCAACCCCTTCCTGGCTACAACCACCCTTCAGGTAGTTGTAGAGAGCAATGAGGTCACCCTTGAGCCTCCTCCTCTCCAGGCTAAACAATCCCAGCTCCCTAAGCCTCTCCTCATAGGACTTGTGCTCAAGGCCTCTCCTCAGCCTTGTTGCCCTTCTCTGGACACATTCAAGTGTCTTGATGTCCTTCCTAAACTGAGGGCCCCAGAACTGGACACAGTACTCAAGGTGTGGCCTAACCAATGCAGAGTACAGGGGCACAATGACTTCCCTGCTCCTGCTGGCCACACTATTCCTAATGCAGGCCAGGATGCCATTGGCCTTCTTGGCCAACTGGGCACACTGCTGGCTCATGTTTAGGCAGCTGTCAACCAGCACCCCCAGGTCCCTAAATGATTTCATTGGAGAGATATCTACCATAAGACTGGTTGTACCAAAACAATTTGTGGGCTTCTTGTCTCTTCTCGCTTTGCTGCTCTGGAGAGGATACTAATCTGCTTCTGCTTGACCTTGGCTGCATTGTTTTGGTTAAGTCTAACAGCTACCTTTTTCTCTGCTCCTTTCTCCCTTTTGGACAGGGGGGTGGGAGGGCAGAGAGACAGCTACCCATGTCCTCTTGACCAGAGGGGTTCTCGTGTTGTATGTTACTTGTAAATGTCTGTAAGTATTGTAAGTACTGTATATTTTGTACGTATTCATTGCATTCCCTTGTGGGTTGTAGTTTTGCCTGTAAATATAGCTTTCAGTTGCTTTGAACTGAGCTTGTCTGGCAAAGTTAATGTTGGGATGGGGAAAATTTCAACCCACCACAACCACTTATCTGTTCTATATTGTAATATAGCTACAAAGTTTGGAAAGGATTCATTAAACAATTAATAGTACTCTTAACACATTTCAATTCCCCTTGATTCCTGCTCCATCACTAAACATTTGGTTTTGGTTTTTGTTTTTTGTTTTTTTAACTTTCCTACACTTCCAACAAATGCATGTAGCTAAGTTCTATTGCTGCTGCATTCATCTGTGATTCAATAAATACAACACACTCTCCTGGATATTTGAAATGTGACTGGAAAAAATTGGAGTGAATTTAATTCTCTTGGGGATAGATAAACTAGTCACAACATTGCCTATAAATTTATTTTTCTTTAACATTTCTATTTAATTTTTATGTAGCTAAATAAAATGTTTCTAATGCCCCTCTAGACACTGATTAGCCTGCCAGTAAACCATTCCTCCACATGTGAGTACCTTCTAAGTGTCTCTTCTAAGAGGAGGATGAGGAGGAGACACCAACAGGAGGGAGAGTAGGAGAAAGCAACAGGAGCCAAGAGTAGGAAGAGGTTTGGGGAAAAGGAAGAGGAACTGAACATGAGCCAGCAGTGTGCCCAGGTGGTCAAGAAGGCCAATGGCATCCTGGCCTACATCAGGAATAGTGTGGCCAGCAGGAGCAGGGAAGTTATTCTGCCCCTCTACTCAGCACTGCTTAGGCCACACCTTGAGTACTGTTCCAGTTTAAGAAAGATGTTGAGTTGCTCAAATGTGTCCAGAGAAGGCCAACAAGGCTGGTGAGTGGGGTTGGAGCACAAGCCCTGTGAGGAGCAGCTGAGGGAGCTAGGGTTGTTTAGCCTGGAGAAGAGGAGGCTCAGGGGAGACCTTATTGCCATCTACAACTACCTGAAGGGTGGTTGTAGCCACATGGGGTTGGTCTCTTCTTCCAGGCAACCTGTGAAAGAACAAGAGGACACAGTCTCAAGCTGCACCAGGGGAAGTTTAGGCTGGATGTTAGGAAGAAATTCTTTACAGAAAGAGTGACTGGACATTGGAATGGACTTCCCAGGGAGGTGGTGGAAGTTAAAAAAGAGACTGGATGAGGCATTTGGTGCCATGGTTTAGTTGATTAGATGGTGTTGGGTGATAGGTTGGACTTGATGATCTTGAAGGTCTTTTCCAACCTGGTTAATTCTGTATTCTGGATGACAAGGAGATGAGAAAAGAGAAATAGGGAAGAACATACAAAGGTGCAAGATAAGAAAAGGAACGAAGATGAACAAAATGAGCATGATGATTCTTAACTGACAAAGAAACTTAAATTCCCATCTCTGTGCCTCCCATTCACATGTCTTCTTGTCAACAACTGTTCATGTGCATGAGAAGAAAAAAAAATCCCTGAAGGATTGGCTCAGCAAAAACGTGTGTATCTCCCTGGCAGTTCTCTTTGGTAGTAGTCTGTAGAATACATGCAAGTATAAAAGATCTCTTTGCCTTTATTTGATGACTTTTAATCACTTGTAGCCTTCCGAAAAAAGTGCTTTTTCCATAATACCAAGAATGGTAATGAGTGAACAACTGATAAACTGAAATCAAAAAAGAAATCTTATTTGGTGATGACTCCTTTTGCACATCCATCTTCCAGATGGTAAATGCTCTGGAGTGCAGAACATAGTGCTGCTGATTTTTTTATGAGACAGCAGTTATATTATACGGATCTGTCCAATAATTTTATTTTGGCCATAATTGCTTCCTAACTCATCATTATGATTTTTAATGTTATTATAAAATTCACCTGCCCTTTTAACTGAGAGCTTCATACTCTTGATTTCCAAGAACTACCTTTTGTTTTGTTTTATTTTCCCCAAACTCTTATGAATTATCCTTTCAGCTCTCAGCACTGTACTGAAACCTCTCACATCTGCTGGAGCCCGGAACTGTTGACCAGCTCCCATCCTCTGTAGTGACCGCAATAAATCTCCGTGTTTGTACTTTCCCCTTCTGCTTTAGAGATTGTGTAACCTACACCTACTGTTGACAAAGAACTGGTCTTGTCCTTGTCCCAGCCATGCAAATCCAGGCCAGCTCATGGAAAACAAAACAACACTCTTTCATACCAGTGCACCACAGCACTCCAGCTGAATTACTTGACCCTCCTTCTTTTTGTACAGTAGACAACAGAAATCTGAAACGCAAGTAGTCTGCTAGTGCAAAGATTCCAGAATTTGCATACACTATGAAGACAGATTTAATGATCCCAGTGCCATGAAGAGAAAGAAAATAAAAGATTCAGCAATATAAAAATGGGTAGGGCAAAAAGAAACGTAAAAAGAAAAGCGTGTGTGTTTGGGGGATAATAAATTTCTCTGTATTTCTTTGTACAAGTGTATCAAACTCCCCTTTCGCTGAAATCAGTTGATGAAAATCATGAGAAATTTCCGTGGCAAAAACCCTGGTTTATATTTCACTGTATGAAATTCTACAGAACAGAAATAGAAGCAGTAGTATCAATGCTGCATGTAGCCCCCAGCAGTGGAGAGCACTGCAGAAACCAGGTAATTGGCATGCTGCTGGCACTGCAGTTTCAGGAGCAGCCATTAGAAAACTGAATCCCTGTATCAAAAACTTCAAAGCTTAGGTCTCAAAATGACTGAATAATTGCAAGTCTCGCACAAAGCACCCATAAATTCTGGACAATAGCTAAATTCTTGCCTGAGACCTCTTGTCTGCCAGTCCCCTCTCTTCAGCTTTCAAACCTTCTCCTCAAAGGTCCATCACTTCCAGTTTGGCTTCATCAGCCACCTCTTTCCTTGACGAGCATGGATCTGTATTTCTGACTTGGTCCGTATGGCCAGAAGCCAACCTAGGATTAGCATTTGGAATCAAATCTGTCTCACACAATTTGCAGGATTCAGCTTTGTAGTTTGGCTTCAAAGCCATATAAAATGGGAGCAATATTATTCTTGGGGCTTTTTTTCTTTCTTCTTCTTTTATTTATTTTTTTTCTGTCTTTTTTTTTTTTTAATAAAGTCCTGTGCTTATCAAATTTTGCTTCCAATAGACAGTCCACATGACATGACCCTTTGGCACTGCTATTCATTTCTGAGAAGATGCCTGCAGAGCTGAGAGGAGGCTTTTGAAGGACTTTCCAAGAAAATACAACAGGTTTTTTGGTATTTTCTCTTTAGCATACTGTGAATGTATGATGTAGAATTCATTGGAACAGGACATGAGAGATGCCAAGGTCTCATCCACGTGGACTGTGAGAACATCTCTAGTTATAGACAGTCCTTTCCAAAAGGATCCTAGTTTATAGTTCCTACAAGTCAGTTACTGGTTGACAGAAATTAAGGAGAAGCTTCCTGTGGGGTAGTAGTTCCAGCTGTGGCACTGGTGTCTGTAGCATCTGGTATACAGCTCTGTGAGACAGGAGCTACTGAATTAAATGGTCCACTTGGGCAAATGGTAAGTCCATAAGACTACATCTAGGTAAAATCACCTTGCAAGTGCAAGTGAGATACATGCACCTTTCCTTACCACTGCAGCTGCAACCAAAGATGAAGGTTAGCAGATATAATCCATAGTGATGAGACTATTCCATGCCCTCTCCCTTCCCCTACTCGCAAACCACAGATTACCTAAGAATTTATTCTTCACATACTGGAATATTTTCACACCAGCTCTCTCTGACCTCCCTATGCAATCACTGATTGTGTAACCTAATGATATAAAAAAATGCCTTACTGAAGTTGGGATCCTGAATAGACAGCATGCATTGCAAGTGTCTAAGCACCTGCTGATTCTCTTGCCTTCAGGAGCACTCAAAACCTTTCAAATTTGAATTATTCAGTGAGGTGTTTAATATTGACCTGGTAAGGTAAAAATCACAGAATCACATGATAAAAAAAAAAGAGATAGGTATCTGAATTTAGAAAGATTGGTTGTCTTTCAGCTGATACTCAGCAAATGGCTACTAATAAAGCTGTAGTTTAAAAGCAAAGGTTGTGAGATAGCAGCAATTTGTATTGTCAGCAATAGGGTAGTACAAACCCTGATACAGTTCTTCCCGACTTCAGTGGTGCCTCTAGTCATCCTAGTTTGTATCCCAGCTGAGAACTGATGGAATATCAGACTGAGTCTGTTTTTGTAACCTCTTGTGGAGGAGTTTAGTAGACCTGACCTTTTGCTAGTGGAATTTTACCTGCAATATGCAGACTTGTCATGAGGCTGGCTGTTGCCTCTTACAGTTTGAGCCAAGACTTTTATTGAAAGAATCTTTCTGCAAAAAAATGCTGCAGTAAACTGACTAGTAATAAAGTTTCTGGGCCTCTGATTTAAAGTGGATTTAAGGCTAATGATTCACCCAAATGAAAATATCACTTACAAAAAGCTCTTCAAGATATTTAATAGCAACTTTTTAACCTTATCTTTGTTAAGTTCTGTCAAGTTCTCTTAGCATATTTCTCAACAACACAACTAAAATATGTTTTCTGAAGAAAACATACTTGTTCCACCTTAAATCTGTGTTGTTTGCATTTTCTTTGCATTCCTGGTGAGAGGAAGCAGCCCAGAATCAATACTTGTACTACTATTGCAGTTACTCTGAAGAGCTGAGGTCTCCAGCTTCGTTTCCAGTTCTACTACTAGGCTGCAGTAGCAATTGCTGGAATGGACTGAATGCAAAATATTCGGATATTTCTGTGGGTAAAAATGGATGTTTTCAACTTCATTTTTTCCCCTTAAAATGATCTTTCTTTCCCTTAAGAGAAGGTAAGAAAAAAGCCATTTTCAAAAGTATGTTCCATAGCAACCATTTGAAACTTACTCTGGAAGTAAGTAGAAGGTGAATAGTGTTGTAAGAGCAAAAGCTTTGTCAGAAAACTGTGGCAAGAGCTGTGCTAAATAAACTAGATCTGTTCTTTAGAGATTGTGCCTGAAGGAGGTTGTTTGATTAAAGTGCTTCTGAATTCTTCCCAGTTCTGCTATCTCTACATAATGACAGCACTTATTGAAAGGCTGACAAATTCACAACACAAGCAGAGGTGAAATTTTGGCCACATGTCCCGCTTATCTTCCCTTCACTGTAATTCATTTTAAAATAGACTGTGACAGTTAAATGAGAAAATAAGTTTAATTTTATTTTAACACCTTAGTCCAATTAATGAACTGACATTAATGCTTGAGTGGAAAATCATAGAATGACAGAATGGTAGGGCTTGGAAGAGACCTCCGGGGATCATCCAGTCCACACCTCCTGCTAAAGCATGTATGACTAGATCAGGTTGTCCAGGTGGGTTTTGAACATCTCTGGAGAAAGAGACTCCACAACCTTTCTGGGCATCTTGTTCCAGCATTCCATCACCCTCAAAGTAAAGTTTTTCCTTATGTTTAGGGGAAATTTCCTGTGTATCTGTTTGTGGCCATTGCCCTTTGTCCTACCGCTGGGCACCAGTGAAAAGAGATTGACCCCATCATCTTGACACATATCTTCTTGATATTTACAAAGATTGAGAAGATCCTCTCTCAGTCTTCTTCAAGCTTTTCTACAAAGCTTTTGGCTTTGTAGTGCTCACTGGAAGAAGGCAGCTACCATGATGGAGGATTCACAGATCTCCTAGTACAGAAGAGAACTGTTTGGTGATTTAGAGCACCTATATATTGAGAAAGTTACACATTATAGAAGATTGTTTTGGATCACAAGGTATAAGTGCCTGGTCCTAGGGAAGTGTTAAAGGCCTTTCCATGCAAATGGGTAATTAGCCATTAGTGAACATAGTATTTTTTGGGCACTCCACTCTTCATTTAGAGTCTGAATATTACTAAATACTACTGTAATGAATGCAGTAACGAAATGAAGACAGAATCTTGACATTTGCAGCTTGATTTGCATTATGAGCCTAGAGCATTAAGAATGGCCTTATTTTCAGGACTGCTGATGAAGTACAGCTTCTTCTGATTCCCATGCCCAGAACATCTGCAAATCTGGAAGCTGTTAGTTTGGTGTCTCAGAATGGTTTTAGAACTTGGTTTAGGCAGCTATATCTGAAGGCTTCAGTTCTTCTAATAGCCAGTGGGGCTACATGGAACACATAAGAGCTTTTCCTAGTTAAATTCCCAAGCTGGAAGAGGTAATATATGGCCCCAGCTATTTCTCTCCCACAGGAAACCAAAGAGCTTTATGACCTGGAGTCCAGACTTCCAGTCTTTCTTTCCGGTGACACCAAAATGGCATCTTCTAGTAAATGGCACTGCAGAATTCTGATTTTACAAGTAATTTTTAGCTATCCATAACAAACATATCATGTGATAGAGGGCTGAAGGCAGAGGCTCTACACTGAGAATACCAACACACCTCAGCTCAGCTGCTGAAACAGAGAGAAACAATTTTCAGCAAGCAGTAACCTGGACAGGGATTTAACCTTCATTATAAGTTGTGTGTCTTCTCAGCAAGCCTCTGAATAATTTAGTGCCCTGGTTCTTTCTGTCATTTCACATAAGATATTCAGGTTTTATGGAATACAGATATGAAAAACTAAGATTTCAGTTCAATGATGTGGTTTGTTTTGGGTTCTGTGGGAGTTGGGGTTTTTGGTGTGGGTTTTTTTTGGTTTTATTCTATTTATTTTTTGTTTTGTGGGCATCTTTGCTGTTTTTTGTTGGTATTTTTTGTTTGTTTTTAATGAAAGTGAATGATAAACTAAGCAAGCACAGCTGAAGGATCTGTTTTGAATGAGGCATTTATGTTGTGTTTCTAGGCCTCCTACAGATAGCCACGTGTGACTCAGAAAGATGCCCAGATGTTCACTTTGGGGACAATGGATAAAATAAGGATATTGAGTAACATATTTTCCCTTGCAAGCAGGACATCTTTTGCTTTTTGGTAGCAGGTATTCATTCATTTCAGGTTTTGTGTCCCCTAGATGCTGAAAAAAAAGTCAAAACAGTTCCCAGTGAGTGACTATTTCTCTGCAAAGTACTTAGGAATGTAGGTCAGGATGCTCAAAGGATTATCAGTTCAGAAAATTAGAAAGCAGAATTTCAGGAGAAGTGAAGAGTAAGTTTCAAGTTGGCCAGTGAACCAGCGAATCAGACCAGCAGTATTACCTTCTTTTCATGAAAGCATTCAGTATTAGCAGCAATATATTTTTCAGAAGTAATTATGCAGTATCCAAAATGTCTCTTATTAAGAAAACCACATTTTTATTTCTGAGCAGCAAGAATCACCTGACTTTTGTCACTGCTAATGTTTGTTTCCTCTTTGCTGATTGATTTGGCTGGTTTCAAAGAACAAAGAAGCTGTGAAAAGGAAGGTGCAGTATCATCAGTGAGAAACCAAGGATTGTGAGCCTGTAATTTCTGTGAAATGGGGAACAAAACATGAAGAAACACTTCACAGCACAGTGAGAAATCCACCAGACAGATGTTGCTTCAAGTCCTTTACTAGTTTGGTGACTGTTTTTACAGACAGTAGGTTAGGGCCACAGCTGTTCTGCATTCTATTTGATTTGAATCACTGCAAGAGAGATGGAGCTGGATTATACCCACTTTTCCACAGAATGAAGACACAGGCAGAACTCAACCCCCCCCCCCCCATATATCTATCTATCTATCTATCTATCTATCTATCTATCTATCTATCTATCTATATATGCAAAAATATATACATCTATACACAGAAATTATACAGCTTTGGTTATTTTAAGAGCTCTTTCTAGGACCATGAAGATTCTGAGAAACACTTAAAACCTAATAAATCTCCTGAACTTGAAAATCTGACTCTTTATCATCTCACTAATTATAATGCAATTTCCAGTTCTGGGAGGTATGAAAAAGTTCCCCACATTTCAATACGCTGTCAGGAAACATGAAATTCAATCTGTCTCAACAACAGAGAGAAAGAAGAGGAAGCAAATGGCCAGAACAGACAGGGAAATCTGTGAGACCATCTGGAGGTGGCAAGTTGAAATCCATCCCCCCCAAAAATGGTTCAAGGTTCTTCTACCAGACATTGCCTATCTGGTAATTTGTACAAAATGCTGATACACTTCAAATGAGCACTGATGGAATTCTCAGGGTGACAAGAAGCTTGATAGCAGACATTTGTCATAGCTTGAGGGTCCCTTCATACTCTGTGATTAGCAACCACCAAATCATTGTAGCATAGATGTACAGGTGCAAACAATGCAATGTCCAAGTCCGAGTCCTCTTGGTGAACCTCTAATAATGTTTTTCTTCTCTTCTCTTCTCTGTCTTTCTATTTCTCTTCTTCTCTTCTCTTCTCTTCTCTTCCTCTTCTCTTCTCTTCTCTTCTCTTCTCTACTTCTCTTCTCTTCTCTTCTCTTCTCTTCTCTTCTATTCTCTTCTCTTCTCTTCTCTTCTCTTCTTCTTCTTTCTCTTCTCTTCTCTCCCTCTATTTCTTCTCTTCTCTTCTCTTCTCTTCTCTTTCTTCTCTCTCTTCTTTTCTTTCTCTTCTCTCTTTCTCTTCTCTTCTCTTCGTCTTCTCTTCTCTTCCTCTTCTCTTCTCTTTCTTCTCTGTTCTTCTTTTCTTTCTTTCTCTTTTCTTTTCTCCCCACGGGCAGCCTGTTTAGTGTTCTGTCACCCTCACAGTGAAATAATTCTTCCTCCAAATTCTTCTCCTTCCAAAATCAGAGCAAATATGGCAGCTGATGGTCACCAAACACCTGGGGCCCATCAGTGGACAAGAACATAAATTTCTTTCCCAACTCTCTGCACGTCATCAGAGAAGATTAATGACTTTCCCCTTTGGCATTCTTTAAGGCTGGTCATTTACATGCATACATAACAGCAAATTAAGATTTACTGCAATGTTTCTTGCTCAGGCCAAATCCCAAGCAGATGTGCCTCCACCAGAGTAATGAATACTGAGACCTCAGTTACACATGGTGTTCTCCAATCCACTGACACTCCTCTCTATGTTGGCATTGCAACAGTCAGAGGACACAGAAGATGTTTATTTTAAAACCAGGCTTTTAGTTTACTGAACAGTAAGTCCTTAGACAACGTGCTGTCTTTTTCCTTGACATTTTATTTGTTTGGTTCATTTTGTTTCCTGGAAATGTTCTTTGATTGACAACATGAAAGGGCTATATCAGCCTTTTATTAAAGATGCTGCTGTCAAAAATACAAACAGAACCTACAGAAAAGGCTATAGAGCAGACTCTTTTTAAATGCTGCTTGATAGCTCTTTGGCACAGTCTTTGCTGAATTCAATCAGCTAGGAACAGAAATCCTAATAACAGAAAAATCAGGAGGAACAGATTGCATTATTAATCCCAGAGATATGTACAGGTGCTACCAGGCAGCTTGAGATACCTTCCTGAATGTCTGTGAATCCAACCTGGAGAACATTTTCAATGTTAGGTAAAATATCGGTGTTCAAGGTTCATATCCATTCAGAAGTGTAAAGTCCTTCAGCTTTCTCTGAAAGTTCCAGACATAAGCTCTTAAAATGAGAATTATCTGCTGTTAGATATCTGCTGCAATTGCTCTTCTCTGTTGTGCCATTGCTGGCTCTTCAGTTTTTAAAGGTGATTATATAACCTTTTCTCTATGTTTGGTTCTTACAGCAAAGGCACACAAGCAAGGCCTTATATAATTAAAAGACAAAATTTAATAATCAAAAAACCAGAACAAGAATATAATTTCTAGTCGTGAACTTAAATTCCATCAGCTCTGCCTTGTCAGCGTGGGACAATTCTGCCCACAGCAGCACTGAGGTGGCTATTGATGAACAAAGCAGCCACAATTAGCTCATGGAGTGTGAGTCAGTTTTAAGTGGTTTATTGAAAAGAACTATACAAAATGGACATGGAAGTGTAACAAACAGGAGCATGACAGTCAGTTTTTGATGCCAGTCACCACCTTAGCATATCAATAATGAATCAGCAGGATCATGTTAAAGTGCTGTGATTTTAAGGGTTCACTGCTGCAAACACAAAGGAACACAGGAGCAACAGCAGTGGGGAAAGTCCTAACCCAGCAGTGCCAAGGTAGCACAAGTCCTGGCCATTGATGGATGTGTCCAAGAATGTTGAGTAGCATCTGGACTGGGAAATGCCTAGGGTGTGATTCTAAGAGAGATTCTGTGTTATCACCCTGCCTATGTGGAAGGTCACTGCTACAGGGTAGAGGGTCATTGGGAAAGGTTCATGATTCTCAGAGCCAGGAGGTTTAAAGCATGGACACAGCATGCAGTTGTGTCTGGATCCATAGAGATTTGCACACTAGCAGACTTCAATCCTGATCAGCAGTAAAGAACAGGACTGGGCCATTTGTGCCATCATGTGTGTGTCATGATAGGTGTTTCTGCCTGTTCTGAATCTATGTAGCTGGCTATGTAGATGTGTATGTCTGCACTTTGTGCATGCACTAATCAGGAATACATGTTCAGCCTTTTCCTCTGTCCAAACAATTTGGTCACTAAAATCCTTAAGACTGAAAATAACAGAGGAAAGATCTCTTTAACTCTCACAGAAAGGAGGATTTCTTTCTGACACTATCCTATCCAATTTATAGCATTTCAGCAGAGTTTGTTTTCTTCTCTTGTGATTTTTCTTGTATAGTATCCTGGTATATATTGTGAGGTAATTAAAACATTTTACCTAGCTGCTATCAATAGCAGGCTGAAACAACATTTCAAATATGCCTTTGGTTTTTTTTTTAAAATATTGTTTCCCTTTTAGCAATCTTTCAGCCAAAAGGTTACATTTGGAATGATTGATGACACAAACTTGTTCCAGACTGATACAGAATTCAAGAATTCAGTCATCAAATGTTTCAGATTGCACTAGACACCCGATTAAAAGAGCTTCAGTCAATTGACTTCCATCACTGCAAGGTACTAAATCACATACACAAATCCATCCCAATTAGAAGAACAACACTTGAGCCGAATGAAAAGTTTGATTCAATTGCCTCTGCCATCAAGGACTGAAACACACAGAATGATCATGCTTCCAAGCACTGCAGCTTAGAATTCCAAATGGGCTCAATGAACTTGCTCAGAATGAATTATGTCTGCAAATATTTGCATGAATTATTGAGCAAATAATATGAGTGACAATTACACAGGCTTTGTTCACAGAGAGCTCCTGAAACAGAAGAGTAATTGTAGCATCCTTGTTGCAATTATTACCCTACCCACAGTACAAATAGTGAAATTAAATCATTGCAAAACATAAGCTGAATTTTATTAATCTTAAATGTTATTGGTAATAACATAAGCATGTTATACACACACACATGCATAGCTATAGCTATATATCTATAGCTATAGCTATCTATCTATCTATATATATCTATATCTATATATATATAAAAGCTATATCTGTATCTCTATATGTCCTATAAATTGGGTAGAAAGACAGGAATTAAGGTTTGGGTTGTGTTTTTTTTCTTTAGTTAATAAATGTAATTTGAAATATTCTTTTCATAGAAGACCAAAAGAATAAACATAAACAATTTGTTTGTCAGAATCAGCTCCACATCCAACCAAAATAACAATATTTTAAAGAGTAAGCCATACTTACTTAATTTGCTCAATCTTTAGGGATTTTGTTTTTAATCATCAGAGAATTTTCTGCATCTGTCCTAAAGGTTTGTTTATTACTTTTCACATTGCCTCTGTAAGGAATTGACAGACCTTGTAAAGTTAAAAAAGCTATCCACAGCAGAAGTGTACTGGATATTTATTTTTTCACTGAACTGAGTCCAAAAGAAGTGCTTTGAAATGAACACATTTCTTCAGGGCAATAAAGCTTCAGTTATGGTTGGAGTAGTGCAACGCTGATTAACTTTGGTCATGTCAAAATCACAAGGTGCAAAAAACTTTGCAACAAAGGTACAAAGAGACAAAACCAGAAAGTAAATGGAATGGCTGGCTCATTAGAGAGCCTGTGGTTTCATGAACAGTAGGCTTGCAAGGGAGAATGGACCTAAGGAATACCTTTTTCTGTCTCTGTATCCCTATTGCTTCCAAAGTACTTCAAATCAACCCTACTACAGATGTGTCAGAGTAAACTCCCAGAGCCAATGATCTAGGTAAATATAAAACCTCTGTTTTGGAGTTAGTTTTTTAAATATATGTATTTAAACAGATTACAAACTGAAGCTAAAAAAAATGAATGTCAAACAAGGAGATTGGGAAATTGAAGCTGGAAGTGGAGGATGGGAAGATCTGGAGTTGGGCAGCTGCAAGCAGCATAGGTTTGGCAGGGTCAGAGCAACTTGGCTAAAGCAGATGCTTAGAGAGCTCATTCTGCTTTGTGGTTGTGGGGGCTCATCAGAAATGATCAGCCATTCCTCAGGAAAAGAAAATGGCCATGAAAGGATTCCCTGAGAGGCTTCAGTCAGACACAAATCAAGGCTCTGTTGTGGTGCAATGGCTGAAGAGGAAATGCACCCAAGATGATTATCTTTCTTCCCTCATGAGTAGAAGATACAAATGCTTTGATCACAGTATGACCCTCTCATCTTGCCTCATTAAGAAATGATGGATAGACTTACACTCCACTGGAGGATCACAAATATGCTATTCCACAGAGAAGACACCAAATAAAACATTCATTCCCTGATACTTTGGAAAGCTAGTCAGAAGATTTATTACCACTGTTAAGTTTAGAGGTGCTAAAATGAGTGGGTACTTCATTAGTATGTAGAAAAAAAATTGCCCAGTGTGTTTCCATTATGGCACTGGGAAACAGTCTTTTTTTTTCCTAAAACAAATATAATACGTGGTTAAAGTGCTACAGTGTTAATTTACAGACAGGGCCTGTATAAACCTTGTCCTAATCCCAGTCTTGTTCTCAGAAAAAAATACATATGAGACAATTTGTACTAATAGGTGATATTCCCCTTTCACTACCTTCATTTGTACTTTGTTTTGAGAACTAAGAGAATCTGAGCAAGTAAGAAAAAATCTGAGCAGTCTGACTTGGCTCTGAGGGGCTGTGCTGTTCCAGACCCACTGAAGTATTTCAGTCAGCACTGCGGTCCTCACTAAAGTCCTTCAGAGAGACTTCTACTACAGTTCAAAGCCCAACAGCACCTTCCGCCATCTCCATCCCATTCTTACATCATTGCAGTTCTACGTGGCCTATGGAAGGCTGGCTCAGTGCTCTGCTGATTGCAGGTGGGCTGACTCGATGGCTGGATCAGACTGTATCATTTCTGGATCAGAGGAGAATGGTACCTGACACAATCTTAGCTGATATACAGAATACAGAATTAACCAGGTTAGAAAAGACCTTCAAGACCATCAAGTCCGACCTATCACCCAACACCATCTAATCCACTAAACCATGGCACTAACTGCCTCATCCAGTCTCTTTTTAAACACTTCCAGGGGTAGGGACTCCACCACCTCCCTGGGCAGAACATTCCAATGGCTAATCACTCTTTCTGTGAAGAATTTCTTCCTAACATCCAGCCTAAACCTCCCCTGGCACAGCTTGAGTCTTTGTCTTCTTGTTCTTTCACAGGTTACCTGACAGAAGAGACCAACCCCCACCTGGCTACAACCACCCTTCAGGTAGTTGTAGATGGCAATAAGGTCGCCCCTGAGCCTCCTCTTCTCTAGGTAAAACAACCCTAGCTCCTCAGCTGCGTCCTCATAGGGCTTGTGCTCCAACCCCCATCACCAGCTTTTTGGCCTTCTCTGGACACATTTGAGCAACTCAACATCTTTCTTAAACGGGTGTTATGAATATGCCCTCAGAAATGAGCGGCAGATATATCCATGAAAATATACGTTAAGTTTATTTTTATATATATATATATATACAAACTCTGCAATGGGGTATGTACAGTCCCCTTCACAGGTATCGATATTCAGTTAGTGGAACTATCTTTACAGAATGTTTATGTATGGGCACTTAAATCAAATGATTCACAGAACTTAGAATCTAAACTGATTCGGGAAGCGGTGGGGGAGGGGTTGGTCAGTGTGACCGGCAATCCTCCACCCGGAGTGATTTGCACGCTACCCCAACTGAAACTCTATGAAGAAAGGCTGGCTTACTCACAAGCTGAGAACTTCATGAAGTCTTCCCTTAATAAGGTTATAGTCCACAGAATGTGGCACAGATATGCCGTAACAAGGACACAGGAAATGGCGCCGACCGCGTGGCTGTGCCGCGTGGCTGCTGCTGCTCCCAGGATACAAAGGTTCCCCGCTCGGAGCGGGGGGGCACTGTGGCAGTTCAGCAACACGGGTTCACATGGGCTGCCAGGCTTTCTCCTGTGGTGATGGATCATGCAGCGGTTGATCCATGGGGTACTGTCCACAGCACTGCACGCAGGTGGGTGGCGGTGGCAAAGTACCACAAAGCCTCTTGGAGCACTGGTTTGAGTCCCGGGCAAGGTGGACCACAACAGCACTGGTACGCACACAGATACAGGCTCAAATATGAAGGTGGGGGGGGCTCATTACCAAACACCCCCTATTTACCATTTGCCCCAATGAATACTGGTCCAATGAGCATCTGTTGCTAACACAAAGATTAACCAATGAACTGACATCTATCAAGTATGGCATAAGCATATGCTATAAACAGGGAAACAAAATCAATAGCCTGGCCCTTGTGTACCACAGGGGTGAGACCATGTCCAGGTAGGCTGTTTACCTGGACTCAGTGGCGCAGGATCCCCCCTGCCACCTTCAGAAAGGAGGGGGAACAAAGGAGGGTTAACACACAGAAAAGTATGTCCTAGAAATATTTGGGGCACAATCCTGGCCATAAGCATCATTCACTAGAACTGGACACAATCTCAAGGTTGGCCTAAGCAGTACTGAGTAGAGGGGCAGAATGACTTCCCTACTCCTGCTGGCCCAATATTTCCTGATGCAGCCAGGATGCTATTGGCCTTCTTGGCCACCTGGTCACACTGCTGGCTCATGTTCAGCCTACTATTGACCAATACCTCCAGGTCCCTTTCTGCCTGGCTGCTCTCCAGCCACTCTGTTTCCAGCCTGTAGCACTGCACGGGGTTGTTGCGGCCAATGTGTATGACAGAGCCCCTTTTCTAGTTCTCACAGTAGTAGCAGGAATGCAACAATTTTGTGACAATTTTTCATTCTGTTTGTACATTTGCTTCTACTGTTTATTGTTTATTCTGATAATTTAGATGCTGATGGCAATCTGGGGGAGGAATAATGTGCAGTTCAGTATAAACAGGCAACTCTCATTATAAATATAAAGTCCAAGGGAAGGATGATTCAGTGGAAACTTTTCCAAAGAAGGACAGAAAACATATGTACTTCTTCAGCTTCAGGAGATCCAGTGCCACATATCCATCCCTCCAGAACATGTATTAAAGGGATATGCTTCTTAGAGCTGCCTGGATTCAGCAGCATGTTCTGGTTCATAACATTTATAGCAATGTAAATGAAGCCAATACAGCATTTACTGATCATCAGAATGTTGCAACAGCTTCACAGAGAACTAATGTCTGATCACTACTTGGTCAAGTAGTCAGCAATGATTCTGGCAGAGAAAAAACTTCTAGGAAATGTCTGAGAAATATAAATCATGGATAGCAGAATATATTTTTCAGACAGCCCTAGCCTGGGTCAGAATAGCCAAGTTTCACATAAACACTGACTCACAGAATCAACCCTCCAGAGATCATCTAGTCAAATGCAGGTTGGGGTGGGTTCAAGTTCCCCCCCAACATTAACTTTTGCTAGACCAACTCAGTTAGAAGCACAGGTACATCTAGATGAAGTTGCGCAGGGATGCATTCAGGTGGATTTTGAAAGTCTCCAGCGAGAGGCTCTACAACATCTCTGGGCAGTCTGTTGCAGTGTTCTGTCACCCTCACTGTAAAGAACGTTCTTAAGTTCAAGTGAAGCCTCTTGTGTACCAGTTTGCACCCATTGTCCCTTGTCCTATTACTGGGCACCAATGAAAAGAGCCCAGCCCCATCTCCATGACCTCTACCCTTTAGCTATTTATATGCATTCAGTACACATATACATCCACAGCTGAGCCGTTCACCTTAAAATTTATGGTTATGACAGAAATAGGCATTTTTAGGGTACCACATGCTTGACCTAATTTAGACCTAATTTTTTTATGAGAATCATTGTCTTGGGAGGGTTTAGGTTCCATATAAAAGGAAGCTATAAAGGCCATGTATGCAGCTCGTTCATATACAGTTGCTTTACTTAGTCATCCAGATTTGATCAAAGGCAGGTATCAGCTGAGGAGACAAAATCAGATGAGGAATGTGGTGGTGCATTAACAAAATCAAGAACAACAATATATCATTGGCTCTGTCAAGTCTGCCCCACATTACCAGTTCAGATGGATGACAATGTAAGAACAACATATGGAGCAAAAAAGAGAATCTCACCTGAATATCTGTCTGCTTACATCCAACATTCAGAGCTACATTACAGTTACACTTCTAGGCCAAACAAGTCTGATCTACTCTCACGTCCCAGTAATCTACATTAACATAGGCTACTTCTAAGCTATCAGTTCTTCTGAAACAACAAATTTCCACTACTAACATGATACATCAGTTACTAAAGGTTATATGAACATTGGTCTTACCAAACACAATTCAAGTGTGTAGAACTGTACTGGGTTACACCCATCCTGGTGGGGGAAGGGTTGCGAAAGCCCTGCTTCCCCCAGGGAACAAAAGAAACCTGATCCAGGTGGGCTTGGTTTCTCCCTCCAAGGACGAGGGGTCCCCTGGGTCTAAGTTGATCTGTTCCACTCCCCCTTCCTGTCCAGCAAGGCTATAAAAGGGAGGGCATGGCGGTCATCTGTCTCTTTGCTCCTGTCTCACCTGTTCACAAGGATCCACAGCTGCTGCTGGCCTCCTGGTTCTGCCACGTGGTCAGGCCTGGACTTCTCCCTATTGCACCCGTGCTTCTCTACAAGACTGAAATCCACATACACCAAGGGAGATACAAAGACATCCAAATTTGTTTTTTTATAGTCGCCTATTCATCTTTATTCCTTACCCTTGTAAACCCTTCCTGTTATTGCTATAGGTATATATTTTGTTAAAAAAAATTACTTGTCCTACTTACAAACTGACTCCAAATTATTTTTTGGTACATTTACCTCCTTCCCTTTTTCCCTACTCCTCCCCCCCCCCCCCCCCCCCCATTCTTTCCTCTTTTTTTCTAATGGGGAAAAAGGAAGGGGGAGCAGAGAAGAATTCTCAGTTTGCTACCATCTGAGCTCTTAAATTCCAGTTAAGGCTCAAACCACAACAAGAACCAAGATTTATATTGCAAAGGCAAAAGAATATAATTGGAATATTGCATTGTGTTTAAAACATTAATTTTGAAGGATATATTTAATGTCATCTGAAATAATTTTTTCCTATTGATAAATGTCTCCAAGATGGAGATTTGTGAGACATATGTATAGGAATTGGCATCATACATCAAACGTGCCCAAGGGGAGATGCAAGGACAGATTTTTTTAACCATGCAGTTTTGTTTCACAGTCATAAAAGCTCTTCTTAGACTAGCATAGAAGCAGTTTAGCTGGAGAATAATCATATCTGTGATGATATCCACTCTGCAGAAGCAAAAGAAATCTGTAAGCAATACTTGTGGCAAGTGCCAAGCACATTTCAATTCAGTTCTGTATAATTTTATGTGTTCTTCAGCCACACATGTATTGGAAATATGTATGAGTGAGTATTTTTGGAACATAAATGGATGTTTTATTTCCTAAATTGTTCTGCTGGACATTGTACCGGATCCAGGGGAGACTAGACAACTGTCTAGTGTCATATGAAAGAACAGTAGCTCTACTAAGTATTGAGCTAGCTAGTCTTCAGAAAGACATAGGTACTAGTGAAACTTCATTCACAACTCTTGAGAAAATTAGGTAAGACCTATGAGGACAGATCAGATAGCTGTGGTGACAACGCCTGAAAGTACATGAAGTAAGAGTTCAGAAAAGTTATAACATGATGCTAGAAAAGAAATTTAAAACACAAGTCTTAAAAGTCTTGAAAGACTCAGGGAAAGAACCTGAGATAGAGATACATGCATCCTAAATGTAGACTTTCTGCAAGACCTTTGAGAATGAGAGGAAATGTTTTTACAATGAAAAACTTGACAGGGTCAGATTCTTCAACGTATCACAGAGAATGACTGGTGACAGGCTGCCTATGCCTAAGTACCTTTACAGGTAGCAAAATTTGGATACTCAAGATGTTTTAAATTAGTGGAGAAAGACATAGTTGGAAGACTTTGTGGACATATTTGGAAGCTGAAGCTACATGCATTTCAGTAAGAAATTATACATGCATGTTTAAAAGTAAGGATTATTTCCCAATAAAATGGATAAGCAAGAGAGGTGCAAGATCCTTCACCTTTAGATGTTTTCAATTTCAGCCTTAATAACCATTCTGAAAGACATTCCACAGTCAGACAAAGTGTCTTCATACATGGTTAACTGCATGAAATGGAATAGCTTGTGAAATTGGTCAGACTCAATGATGTAAAACTCCTTCTTGTCCTTATATGTTATGAATGCAGGAAGTTATTTCATTTGTGCAAAACTGGAGTATGTTATTACTGCATGAGAAGATTAACCTTCACCTCACATAGCCCTCTGGAATCCCATTCAGACAGTGTAACTTAGAGAAAGTGATTTTTCCATTTCTACTCACGGAAAATACATTTGTCAAGATCAAGATGATTGACAGCTTCAAAATTTCTTTCCCCTTCATGCTTATTATTTATTGAAAAGTACTTCACAGAAATTTTTATTAAGATGCTATCTCCTAGCCCTAGAAGATAGTCAGCTATCACTGCCTCGCTTTACAGTCCAAAAAAAAAAAGCAGAGATGAGCTGTCCATTGCAGAAGGGGTGAAAATAGCTGATACGGGTGACATAGATCCCGCTTAATAATACAGGTGCCTTTCAGAAGCATTGAACCAAACCCATATGCCTAAATCCTCCTTTCTACAATTGTGACTCTCACAGTGCTCTTCCAGAAAAACAGAAATCCTCATCCTCTTTCTGCTCCCTACAAACTGCAAGGTAGGACACTGCCAAAATATTATCTTGCATTCACCCTGTATTCTTCCTTTAGTGTCTTGTCCACAGCAGTAAACAAAATCTTTGGAATTCAAAGGGTAGAGAGGTTTGCTTTTGTGTTGCCCAATCAAAGTGGGTTTGGTTGGTTGGTTTGTTGGTTGGTTTTGTTGTTTTTTATTTTTTTCTTTCTCTTTCTCCTCAAAAACTGGTGACTATCATACGCATAGAAAAGGAAGAAGTTTCAGAGTTTAATACTTGCATGGGTTACAATGGACTATGGGTGCTTCAAGCACCATCTCAGAGGTGGCAACTGCTTGTTTCAAAAGCATCTAGACATAGTGGGTGTATGAGTCCCTGAGCTGATGCATGCTGGCCAAGAACCAGGTAACTAACACACCACCTACTAACCTACACTATGCTGAGCAACTTTTAGTGGAAATTTGACTATAGAGCTCAAGAACTTGTGCCATGAACGTGGTCTGTTGACTTTACTATTCACAGCAGACTGCTTCCATACAGCTGTTTTGCAATCCCAAATCCCTTAGAGAAAAACAGATATAAATAGCATTCCCTAAGCCACAGTGATCCTGGTGTGCAATGAGGCTGATGTGTAAGCAGGTGTGTGTAACTGAAACATGTCATTCCACACAGACACACACAAATCTCACTGAAGTTTGAATCACCTCTCAAAGAAGATCCAGAGAGGATGACTGTGACCAGTTTAGGCTGTGGCTTTAAGAAAGAGACAGTTGCTGAACACTCTGGCTGAATGTTTTTGATATTTAAACAAAACCAAGATAGTCTAAACTAATTTCATTGGTGGATTGGTAGAATGCAGCTTTAAGTTTGGGTTCTGCCAGTCTGGTCTGGGTTCAGGCTGTGTTCATTCTGTACCTTTCCCTCTGTTTGTGTGGGCTGGTTGGCTTCTCTCTCTTTGAAGCAGCAGCTTTTGCCAGACAGGAGTGACCTTGAGTTAACAGAGCTAACCAGATAAGAAAACTAATTCTTGCATACGCTTTGAGCTAACAGAATTTTTCTCCTTAATTGCCTTTCTCTCTCTCTCTAACCCTTTTTGGGAAAAAGGGGAGGTAGGGAGGGAGAGAGGGGGGTTCAGGGAACCCCCCTGGTTGGCTGGAGGGAAAAGGCTTTTCTGCATTACGTTCATTGCTGTATATTTCTGTATATATTGTAAATATTGTATATTTGTGTCCATATTCATTGCATTCCATTTGTGCCTGTAAATATAGCTTTCATCTGCTTTTCCGACTGAGCTAGCTGTGGTTTCTTTCTTTGTGTGTGTGTGTGAACTTTCTCACCCCACCACAATGATCCACAAGTATTTCTAATCTTTGAGAATCACCCACAAGTATTTCTAATCTTTAATAAACAGCCAGTATTAAACTCGAGAATCATATTCTGTCTTACATTGTTGGAGGCATCAGCTAATAGAGAAAGTAGTAACATGTATGACAAATGGGGTTCTTACACCTTCTTTGGGGTACTCACCCTTATTACAGGATTTTTTATCTAAGATTAGAGATACATTTCCAACAAACCTAATGAACTGGAAGAGATAAGAATAACTGTGCTCTCCACAGGAAGAACATAACAAAAAAATAAAATAAAATAAAATAAAATAAAATAAAATAAAATAAAATAAAATAAAACAAACCAATCACATGCACATACACACAACAATCCAAAAACAAATCCAAATTTTTGTTTGAATAGGCCACCCACATTTTTTCAGTGCTTACAATCCACCCCAGAAGGAAACACTGCTGTCAGTCTTTCGATTGGTCCTTCTGTGTCTACTCCCCTCCGTGGATTAAGCAGGAATTCAGGGATTTGCAGACTGTAGAAGATGACCTCCTCAAGGATGATGACAAACAGCCTGGTCCTGGAAGTGCTCAATTTCTTAAGATTCTGCAGGGTTTGCTAGGAGTTGGGAGCTTTCCCTGTGGTGCCAGATTTGGCCAGAACACATCATGGTAAAGAACACTCAGAAAGTAACCAGGGACTGTTCAAATGGCTATTACCAATCCTACAACTCCTTCATTCCAGTCAACAGCAACATGGCACTGAATTCACCTTTAAACATGGGCACAAAAATGTATCATGTCATTAAAATAAGCAATGTTCATAGACAATAAAAAATAATATTAGCATTTGATATTCAAATATCATCTGGTGTAAGAAAGGTTTCTGACAAGGAGCCATTTCAGAAGGTGTCTCCAGACACATCCTAAGAGGGCAGAAGTGAGATGCAGCTGTTAAGATCACTGGTGTGTAAGAGACGGTTACTGGCTACAACAGGGAGAGGGGGCACAGTGCCCCCAGTCCCAGCAGGAGGACTGCATAATATTATGAATACAGCTGCAAGGAGAGCTCAGATGACATCAGTGGAGGTGGATGTACCAATGTGGTCTAGTCCAGGGAAAGCCCTGCTGTGCTGGATGGATGCAACAACCTGAGTCAGATGCACAGATGCTGTGCCACCATATGTATGCCACCAGGCAGTGGTTGGTAGATGAAAGCCCATGTGGAGATGCTCACAGCCAGTCACATCTCCTCCATTCCCTGGGAGCAAAATCCAAGAGATGACCTGAAAAGTTACCCAAGACATTGACTCTACAAGAAAAAACATGATTCCTGTGTCTGTCAGGCACTTGGACAACGTAACAACGTAGTGGCCTTGCCAAATGTATGTTCCAGCCATCGTGATGGCATCCCCATGGGTCCCAGAGGAAGCAAGAAATGTTGCAGAATTTGTGCCTACTAATTTATACTCCTTTATACACACTAATTTATACTAATTTATACACACTTTGTGCCCTCAAATATCAATACTGTGACATTTACACACTTTCTTTTTTCACACCTCCACATATAGTTTGGTGCTTGGTTCAACCTTTTATTTACTTTTGAAGTTCACTGGCACTTCCCAATGCAAAGCACCTTGCCAAAGAGGCAGTGAGTTGAACTGCAGTGCTGCTTCACAGCAACAGCTTTACAGGAATGTAAACAATGAGCTTATCGGTTAGCAAAGCCTTGAGGCAGCTTAGGAACAAATTACTTAGCACTGCATCCTGGTGAGGGACTCAGGTGGTTTTCTGAGGTGCGGTGATTGTTGTTTTGATTTTTTAAGACCTAATATTGATAAAGAATAAGGTTGGTAGGCAAGTACTTCTGTTAGCTAATCTGCTCACAGCCTGGGCTTGTAACAGTTGTTACCAATCAGAATCATAGAATTGTTAGGGTTAGAAGGGGTCTCAAGGATCTAGTTCCAACCCCCCTGCCATGGGCAGGGACACCTCATGCTAGATCAGGTCACTCAGAGACACATCCAGCCTGGCCTTAAAAACACCTCCAGGGATGGGGCTTCCACCACCTCCCTGGGCAACCTGTTCCAGTGTCTCACAATTAGTTACAAAAAAATCTAAAACTTAAACCAAACTCTAACAAGCAAATTCACAGGGGACTGCATCATTAGGTATAGGTCAGCCAGCAAAACTCCACCACCTTCTGCAGTGCTGCCTTTATGTACACACCTGAAGTTCTGCCCCTCTGGGTGCATTGCACCTAGAAACAGAGCAAGTAATTGCTGCACAGTTTCACTGGAAAAAAAAAAAAAAAAGAAAGAAAATGCTCAAACTGACAGCAGATGCCTCAGTATGATCAATGGTTTATGAATATTTAAAACATCAGTCATACCAGATGAGAGAAAACCTAGGTCAGCCTTGGTATAACATGGTGAGTGAGTCTGAGCAAAGAGGAGAGGCTTCCTCCCTTGACAGACGCAGAAACTGCAGGAGGTGCTTTTGTAATACTTATTTGTGGGTATGAGTTTGGAAGGATCAAGGAGGAGTTGATTTTAATAAACTCTCAGGGGTTCAGTACTGCATAACAGGAGAGGGAAGAAAGAGCAAGTGAGCTAAACCTGAAGTTTGTGATGTCTGTGAAATGAATAGCCAATGTCTAAACAATATAAATGTATCATTATTACTAATTATCAGGGATCCAGATAGCATCAAATGCCTCTACCTAATGAAGTTGTCACTGATGTCATCTGGATTGGAAAATCAATTTAACACCTTTATAATTTGTTTTGCAAATGAAAGGAGCTGTTCATATTTCTCCTATGAAGGCTGAGAGATCTGGAGTAGTTCAGCTTAGAGAAGAGAATGCTCTAGGGAGACCTCACTGTGGTCTTTCAATACTTAAAGATGGGGATATTTTTTTTTATCAGCACCTGTTGTAATATGGCAAGAGGTAACGGTTTTAAACTAAGAGAGGACAGATTTATACTAGATGTAAGGAAGATATTTTTTATGATGGGAGTGTTGAAACACTGGAACGGGTTGCCCAGAGAGGCCATTGATCCTCTATCCCCTGGAAACATTCAGGATCACACTGGACAGAGCTCTGAGCAACCTGATCTAGCTGAAGATGTTTCTGCTCATTTCGGGGTGGAAGTTGGACTACAGGACCTTTAAAAGTCCCTTCCAACACAAAAACCGTTCCGTGGTTCCATGATATTTCTGTGTCTCAGTATCCTGTCACACTTCATCTCTTCATAAGCAGAACCATGACACATTCTTCCGAAGCCCAAAAGTGAAATCTACATGGGCATTACCTTCATTGTCTGTCTGCTCCATTACCTAGCATCTCTTGTTGACACTGTTAATTACTGACTAGCTTGCTGAGCCCAGAGTCAGACCTCCATAGAGGGAATTTGCTGCAGAAGAAAATTTTCTTCCCTTCAGTCATCTTCCTGCTTGAGTCATTTGTGAAAAATGTTTATGTCTTCCACAGTTCACGTGCTTTAGAAAGTCCCCTTTTCTTGAGAGAACCTGCTCCAAAAAAAACCCCAAAC
Source organism: Colaptes auratus (assembly GCA_015227895.2). Taxonomy (NCBI): domain Eukaryota; kingdom Metazoa; phylum Chordata; class Aves; order Piciformes; family Picidae; genus Colaptes; species Colaptes auratus. The sequence goes on from CM037631.1 coordinate 14,814,348, forward strand.
CCCAGAAATTATCACTTCCTACCTTCTGTTTCTCTTTTCTTACCAGCTGCTTGACCAGCAGCAGCAACCTGAAAGCCTAGTCCATCTGCCTGCAGAGTCTCAACTGCATGTGGATTGTCCTGGTCATACTGATGACAGAATTTGGCAGGATGGGGCCACAGTGCCCACTAACAGTTCAAAACACTGGCTTTGGATGAAACAGCACGTGCCAGGATTGTGGCAATTTCGCACAAGCAGGGCCTACCACAGAAATCCTATAACTTCTAGCAGGAAATTTTAATACTGTTTCTCCCTTTATTTGAACACTCCACATTGCCTGTTTTGTGAGAAAAAAATTGGACAGTGCCCAAGGAGAGAACTGTTCTTTCTTTACCTATCATTTGATAATACCATCCTCTAAATCCCACCCTGGTCTGAAGAGTCTTGAAGACAATATCTACCCCCTGCTTTTCCCCAGGATGAAGTCTTCAATTTCATTCTCAATAGTCTTTAATTTTATTTGCTGAGACTAACAGAGGCCTAAGATACCTGCCATGTAATGATTTGTGTTTTCTGTCCTCTTTGTATTTTCCCCCAAGTTTTGTATTCTTAATTGATGCAAAGCTTGTCTGCCTCCTACAGACACTTGGTATCCAGGGTACCATTATAATACAGTAGCTAATGATTTACTTGTCCCATTATTTTTTACCTGTATTGTGTTTTCTCCTTTCACTCCTTTTCACTCTTCCCTTTGTTACTGCAGTCCCTTGACCCTCTTGCTCTCACTGCTTTTGTCCATAATTATCCTTCCATAATCCTATTGTACAATGTAACCATCATTTGCACTTCTCATAACCCTAACCTCAAAAAAAGTCCTTGAAGATACTGAAACATGTTCAGAGACTAACAATGATAATGAAAGGCTTTTACAAGGACGAATCAGTAAAGAAAAACAGGCTATCAACTGAAAGAATGATCCTAAGAAGGGGGTTGGGCACATAAAAGAATATGCAATATAAAGAAGTAAATTAGATTCTCCTTTTTATCTTCTCTTAAGGGATCATCTGTGAAACCCAAAGGCAGTTTTTTTAAACATACATTCAACCATTGCCATAAATGTAACTGAGGAAATAATGTAGCATCTTACAAAAATGTTAGACAGCTGGATAGGATGCAGGTCCTGGGAAACCCACAACTGTGTTAAGTGTCTCCAATTGCAATGATTTAACATAAACCTCAAACTTTTATTTGGCTCACAATAACTTCTGCACAAGTTGATGGAAAGAAAGAGTTAGCAAAAGTCATACAAGCAGGTAACTATCTAATTATCCACCACTGACTGTGGCCAGGCCTCTTCCACTGAGGTTTGATTTCTATGAAAGGAAAACTATTGGGCCAGTGAAGTCAGTGCTGCAATTTAATATAGCAGTCATAGCATGACAATTCTTTGGTGTTTTGTCTTTTTATCACATCCATCAATACAATACAATACAATACAATACAATACAATACAATACACCAGGTTGGAAGAGACCTTCAAGATCATTGCGTCCAACCTATCAACCAATCCAACCCACCTAAATACAATACAATACAATACAATATATACAATACAACCCACCTAAACAACTAAACAACTAAAACGTGGCACCAAGCACCCCATCAAGCCTCTTCTTGAACACCTCCAATGAAGGTGACTCCACCACCTCCACGGGCAGCCGATTCCAATGGGCAATCACTCTCTCGGTATAGAACTTCTTCCTAAGATCCAGTCTAAACCTGCCCTGGCGCAGCCTGAGACTGTGTCCTCTTGTTCTGGTACTGGCTGCCTGGGAGAAGAGACCAACCTCTGCCTGGCTACAACCTCCCTTCAGGTAGTTGTAGAGAGCAATAAGGTCACCCCTGAGTCTCCTCCTCTCCAGGCTAAGCACCCCAGCTCCCTCAGCCTCTCCTGATAGGGCTTGTCTTCCAAACCCCTCACCATCAGACCTGGCGAATTCCCTTACTCCTCTGAACTGGCGAGTGTGGAATGAGTAAATTGGGCTGCAAGGAAGGAAATAAAAGCCAGGATTTATTTAAAAATGCTAGCACATCAGTTTTCTGTCTCTACCCTGTGGTAACATCCTGCACCCATGGGCAACCATACAGCAGAAACAAAAATATTAGATAGTTAGAGAAACAGGTAGTAACGCTTGAAATACAGGCAAAAAACACCCTCTTGGGTAACTTAATACAGAGGTCTTCACAACACAAGGTCTCTTAGTTAAAGCTAAAAATGTTCTGCTCCTAATAGTTCAGTTTCAAAATAGGTAATTAAGCAGTGAGACATTCTAAGACATTTATTACTGTTTAATTATGCATGTCACAAGGCAGCAGAAAAAATTTGATGCTACTTTGGTCTTGATAGCTTTCATGATTCTCCAACTGTCCTGAATCTGTGGCTTTTTCAGAGTGCCATAAAAAAGCAACTTCAGTGCAACATGTGAATCATTTAAAACCCAAGACCGCAATTAGGTTGCAAAACACTGAGTATATGCATATGCTTTATGAAAAGTACATGCTTGTGATTCAGCTGTGAAAACCTGGGGCTGTTTTTCTCCAGAATAATATCTACCCAGAAAGCTTTAATTGGATCTCTGTGGGAGATAGTTCATGCATTGAACTTCTGTCTCCCTGATTTATTTACACGCGTGTGTATGCGAACAGAAAGAAAACCCAGGAGTTTCTAATTTCAACGCATTATGAAACGCTTCTGAAACATAAAAGAGAACTTAAAACATCAAGGGCCTTGTTCTGATTACTCCTGTATAAATTCTGAAAGCTGTGAAGGGGAAAAGGCAGTGTTGCTAATTGTCAAATGGGTGATGATCTTAAAGTCAGAGCCAGCAGCCATGGGAGAAGGGGTATCAGTAGGGCACTGAAGGATGTGGTTTTGTATTTCAGACACAGCTAGGAGGCAAGTGAAGACTCTGGTAATGCCTTTTCCCATATAAAACTCTCAGTATGATATGTTTCTCAGTTGTCTCTCTGTAGAAATCAAGTCATTAGGTGGTCATTTCTCATCTTCACAAGACTGATATTTCAAGTAGGTGATTAATAGATATCAAGCATCAGGGTTTGCAGTTTTTTAATTCAAAGGTGGGGGGGCAGTAATTGGAAGCAAGTGGTTGAACGGACTAAAATAATTAGATCAGGTAATTCTTCTAATGGGAAGTACACATATTGCCAAGGAACGTTTAAAAAAACACAACAGAAAGACTTAAGTATTCATGTCAAAAACTGTAGACAACCAGTTTCACAGGATCAAATGTTACTTTCATTGAAAATGCTGTCAAAAGAAAGAGATGAAAAGCATTGGGTTTATAAGCCTGCATGTTAAACATTTTTATTCTGTCACTCTGATTAGCATCCAAATACAGGTGTCATGGTGGGTTAAATCCCTTTGCCAGGCCTTACAGGCTTCTTCAATATGAACATCATTTGACATCAGCCACTGCCCCACCCCTAATGTGAAGACCATTTGATGCTTTGGCCATGTTGTGACTGTACTTTGATTGTGCCAGGTGCACTGATTCTGACAGCAAATAAATCTAGGGAGAAAAGAAGAAATGTATTTATATTCTTAGCTGACTTCCTCTAGGACAAAACCAACATTTTAGAAATTAAATAAAGTCATCTCACAGGTTTCCTGCAATAGGAAGAGTGTGAAAGAAAGGAGCTGCACTGGTGTTAACATCAGTGAAAGGCAGTTACCTAAACTCCTGAAATTACTCCAGGAAAGCTATAATCTTTCATAGGGGAAAAAAAAGTATTCTCTCAATTAATGTTATTGATTCCTCATATGAAGAGAGAATGACAGAATATGAGCCAAGAATTGCATACTGTTAATCTGAATCAGAAAGGACAAACAGAAAGAAACTTTAGCTTCATTCACTGGGGCACTGTACCCCCAAGTGCTGTGAACACTCAGCTTGCAGCTGAAGGGACACAAGGTACCAATGCACAACATAATTGAGAGAGAAGACTGCAGGCTCCAGAGCTGAGAGGGCATGATGCGTCACTAGGCCTGAGAGTCAGCAATATTCCTGGATAAATATTCCCAGAGGCCCTACAGCTAAATTCTGAGCTGGTCCCTTGCATTAGGAATATACACACACACACAAAAACCCCCATATCACTATTAGATAGCTCTGTGGATCTGTTAAGTAAAAACCATGACAGGTAGTAGGGCTGAAGAACAAAATTCAGTTACCACCATGGGGAAGATGAGACATTTTTTGTGATTTTTTTTTTAAGGGCATGCATTATTGAAGAGAAAGCAGTCTTACACCAAGTTAAAAAATATAAAAGTATACTTAACAAAAATGTTAGGTCTAGACACCAAAGTCACTCCAATGTATATGTGCAAGCTCACAAGAGAAGCAAAGACATTGCCTAGTAAAGGACAGTGATGGTAGAGAGTAAGAAGTGAACTGAAATGAAATGAACTTGAATACAGATAAGACAAAGAAAGATTTTCTGCAAAACACACAGGCACCAATTTAAAAATATATTTTCTGGCAGAAATACTTGTTTTGACTCTCATAGCTATTAGTCTGTACAGAGACACTGCCATTCAGTTTCAGACCTTTCAGCACAAGGGCAGGTTACATTACAGATCAGCTTCGCTTAGCCTAATGTGGTTAAAATCCATTTTAATATCATAAGGGGAAAAAAGGCCTAAGAAGTACAGTTGTGATCTGTGCTCTGCAGGATCAACTGCTCCTTCAAAATACATCTCACATTGCAATGTAATAGCTGTTGGGAGTCATAGCAAGTCATGGTAGGTTCTGCTACTAAGATGTAGTATCTGCATCTGACTTGCTGTCAGTTTACAGAAACTACTACAGTGTTGAAGAATGGCTTAAAGAGAGAGGACATGGACCCCTGCACTGCACAACCCAGGTTTTGATGGTGATCAAGTAAATAAGTATGTAAGTAAGTTGGTAAGTTTAGTCTGTTAGCATAAGTATAGGCTGAGCTGGATGTCAGCCAGCAAGCTTTCAAGGACGGTCTGTCCTTGAGAACTCGGTAAACAACTTAAACTGCACTGAGAGACAGGTAGAAAAGAAAGTTGTAGCCACTGTGAAAGACCACAGGTGGGAGGAGTATGTAAACAGGACCCTTTAGGTTAGAACCAATAAGATTGCGCCAAGCAGGCATATGTTGTTGTCTGGTTATAAAAGTCTGATGCAAACCCAATAAAGTTTGAACTTGCTTTATCACTCATATTGAATTGGTCGCTTGTTGCGCCACGCTAAAATTTCCTCCACACTACAGGACATCAGTTCTCAGGCCTCCAAAGGGAGTCATGGAGTAGGTTCATTCATGCAATGTGAGAGGCTTCTAATCAGAGTCCTGATGATGTACACACAGAGCTCTGTAGGTTACTGCAATGTAGTGCAGTGCAAATGGTGCCTGTTGTGCCTCTATAACTTCCACCACTTCATTTCTGGACCCCAGTGCTCCACTGCCCTAAAATGGTGATTCACCACTTTTCACCACGGTTACTTTCCTAGGGCACAGGGGTGTCTGAGCTCATGATTTTCTTCAGATAATTGAGTTGAAATTTTCTGGGAAGCTTCACCCTGTTATGCAATTTTAACATCTGTCCCCAAATATTAAATAAAAATATGATACAGTAAATGGGGGCTTTCTTCTTTCACTTCCAATGTACTTAATGGTTCATTAAGCTGTTACTATATATCTCATTTTCTGATTTAGAAAACACAATAGAATCTCCCTGATATAATTGGCCATAGTTTTAGAGCTCTACAATTAAATTTAAGGACTTTAGAAGGCAATGAAAAAAATTGACCTCCATAAATCTCAATGGGATACAAAGATATAAATTGAAAAATCTCAATAGATGAGCCCTATGTCCATGGATTTAATATAACCACCCAACATCTTCCTTCTCTAATGAAGTCCAGCTTCTCTGACTGTAATTATGGACACTGAGTCCCGTGTGACTCTGTCACAATCACAAAATTATTTGTGAATAGGAACCACCTTAACAAGACTGTGAAAACGCCCTGGTCGCTTGTGTCTTGGGGAGGTACAGTTTTATATGTAAGTTATATTAAGTTTGTATAACTTTAGTGGGAGTTTACATTTGCTATTCCTCTCATCCTTCCTCCATATTTCTCATCTGCTTGTATATATGCTTTTTATTTACTGTATTCGCTATAATGAGAATTGAGGAATTAAAGGACTGTGCTACACAGAACTAAAATGAGGTGGATCTGCACAGTATGCTTCCACCCTGACCGTACTCTAAAGGTGAAGGTTGAAACTTCTGTGCTTTTGCATCCTCCTTGTGACAAGAAGTTAAAAAGGTCACGGCCCAAGCTTTTTAAATGTCTAACTGCAGTGATTTCAGTTTTGGCAAGGAGCATGAAAGACAGAATCCAACAATAGTGGTGCTGCTCTTCAGTATGAAAAGTCTAAATGTTGGTGAATGATCCTTAGAAGGTTTTGGACTGTAAAATATACTTTTATTGTGCTTACCTCAGTTTACCATATAAATACCTTTTTTTTTTTTCACACATTCCTGGTGGGCTACTACCACAAAAGGACTGTGACAGCCGGGGTTGCTCAACCTAGAAAAAAGAATGCTCCCAAAAGACCATGTAGCAGCCTTCCAGTATTTGGGGGAGGTCTACAAGGCAGCTGGAGAAGGACTTTTTACAGAGGCGTGAAGTGACTGGGCAAGAGTAGTGGCTCTAAACTGGAAAAAGATTGTTTTAAATTAGGAGGAAATTCTTCACCATGAGGGCGGTGAAACACTGGAGGTTGCCCTGTGAAGTTATGGAGGCTCCAACCCTGGAAGTGTTCCAACCCAGGTTGGATGAGGCCTTGAGAAACTCAGTCTAGTAGAAGGTGTCTCTGCCAATGGCAGGGTGGTAGGAACTAGATGATCTTTAAGGTCCCTTCCAACCCAAACAATTCTACAATTCTCTGATTCTATGACATTAGTAATATCAGTTCTACTATCTTTTGCTGGAGTATGAATTCAATCTGTCTTTGAAGTGCTTTGTGGAGTTACCTTGGATACAGAATCTGGCTCACTGTCTGTGGTGGAAGTAACATCTTAATTGGAGGGTTTAGCAGGTAATTACTCCAAGATCTCCATTGACATTTCATATGGCATTTCATTCATTTAGTAGTAGTAAACTCATAGTTAGGTTTCTGTGCCCCCTTCAATGCAATTCCATAATAAAGAAATAACCCAGCACAAATGCTTTTCAGTCAGAAAATACCCTGTCACTTGTTTAAGTTTATACTTCTTTACCAGCAACAGAGGTGTGTGGATTTTGCCTGCTTGGGAAGAGGAGTTGACAGTACAAATAAGCAACAAAAACAAGCTCGCAAGTAAAAATCCACAAATGAAGGTGAATCAGTGTTGTTGTGTTGTATTTACTCACAGCTACTTATTAGATTCTGGGACTTTCTTTGTCTTCATGGAAGGAAAAGACTGGTGTTACAAAAGAGACTGCAATGCAGTGTGAGAATCCTGATAAGTGCTGGGAGGGAACTAGCTCTGCACAGTCCTGCTGATGGAAGGATTTGAGGCTATGTGGAGGGATACCTAGGGACAGAAACTGTCCTCAACAACCTCAGCTATGAATTAGTGAAAAGATCTAGAGCTGCCAGTACTGTTGCTTTGGCAGCAAGCCGCTTTATCAGGACACTGAGCAAAAATCAATTGAAAGTTGTTCTCCCAGAGGCACAGCTCTGTAGAAGCCATCACTTCTGGGAGTGTCACTGCTCAGGTCAGCCATGCAGGTTTGAGCTGCTCTGTTGAGAATTGATCAGAATATGGCCACCAGCTGCTTTCAGACTTGGCAATACTGGAAGGTCTGATTTCAACAATTCTCAGCAGTGGGCTGGAGCCCACAGTTTGTGTCTTTCAAGTATGTCCTAACTTGCTAGCTGATGGACTGGTAGTACAGCTGAAGCCAGAGGTTCAGCACTGTCTGGGTACTGACCTTGCCTCTCAATCAGGTTTCTATGTGGGCTGATCTCACTACCGACAGGAGCAAGCCCCCCCCGCCCCTGAACATCAGGCTGCTGTTGAGTCTGTTTACTTCAGTAACAGATTCTACTTATGCCTTTTAATTTTCATGCTAAATTAATTACCTGTCCTTCCACACAGATGGCTACAGAATGAAAATACAGCACATATTCTCAGATTTCATTTAAAGCTCCTTTCATGCCAATGCTGTGTCTAGCAAGACCTATATAAAAAACCTTGACAGTCAATAATAGTTATGTCAAAGTAGTATCAGTTAGAGCTCCAGTTAGAGAAGCTAAATTGGAAAAATTGATCTTGAAACTGTCCTCCAAAATTCCCCATCTCAAGGTCACCACTAGTCTGTGCATATGGTACAGAACAGAGGGCAAGAAACCCAGCTCCTCAGAGTACAGATGCTGTTCCATCATGCTCACATGCAGCCAGAAAGATGGCTGAATAAGCCACACTGTATTACATTTTGATTCATTTAATCAGCTTCTAGTTTCATGCTACAGAATGGATCCCTTTCTTTTTGTTAAAGCATCTGCGATATTTCATTAAAATATTGGCAGTGTGAGGCGCTGACTTCCTTAGAAATAGGCTTTAGCCCTTACCACTAACTTTAGCACAAAAAGGCTGTCAAGTGTTTTAAGTGTACAGCAGGCTTCAGAGAGGGGCTGCCTTTTTTGTAGAAATCACACAGGCTCCATTCAGACACGCTCCTGTTCAATATTAATGGCACTTGCCCTCTTTGTAAGTTACAAAAAAATCAATTTGGTCACTTGAGGGATGGGAAATCATTTCTGTTCACTCAAGTTATTTATGGATTTAAATGCCTTATGCCCTAATGGAAGAACATTCTTACCATTATTAACATTAGAGAGACACAGGCACTGACAAAGAGTGCTAGGCACTTTATTCATGTCTTTCTTATAATGAAAGAACACAAGTGAACCCTTGATTTGAGCCTTTGTACCTACAAAGGCAATCACCTCTGCCAGGTGGGTAAGAGACATCTTTTTAATCTCATGAGTGACAACTCTTCTCATATATATATATATATAATGAGAAGAAATTTAATCTTTGATGTTCATCTAATTGGTAATGTTTACAATTCACCTCTGCTTGGGCAATGCAGTGATGACTTTTGTTATTAGTTAATTTTTTACAGGGTTCTGAAAATGATGTCTTCACTGAAGGAGAAAATTTATTTCTTTTAAAACAAACTCTCTCCTGAACCACACTTCAGAGCATTTCAACTGGTTCTTGTGTCTTATTAAAACATTTCTAAGTTTATATCTTTTACCTATTCTTAGAAACTACCTAGCAGAACTTTGTTCAGGTTTAACATTTTCTGTTTCCAAAATCTACTGAGCAAGGGCAGAAGCCTAAGCTTCTGTATAATAATAGACTTTGGGGTTCAGGCCTAAGATTCAAAGTGAAAAAGTAGTTAAAGCACAAAAAGCTACAGTGTTTTGGAGGGAAAGATAAACCTAGCAAAAGAGTTGGGAGAAAGGATTTGTTTTCATCTGAATAAAAAATAAAAACAAAAACAAAAAAATTAAATTCAACAAGGAAGATATTTACAAAAACCTACTCCAAATGGCAGAAACTGTAAAGAAGAAATCTTTCACCTAGATAGCTATGAGCTTGTATTGTGGGACTGAAAAAATCTTGTGCAAAGTTAATAATGAACAGGCACCAGTACAGGTTAGGGGCTGCCCTGCTGGAAAGCAGCTCCACGGATACAAATCTTGGAGTCCTGGTGGACAGCAAGTTCTTCATGGGACAGCAATGTGCCCTTGTGGCTAAGAGAGCCAATGGTATCCTGGGGCACATCAAGAAAAGTGTGTCCAGCACGTCTAGGGGGGTTCTTCTACCCCTCTACTCTGCCCTGGTGAGACCACACCTGGAATACTGTGTCCAGTTTTGGGCTCCCCAGTTCAAGAAAGACAGATCTGCTGGAAAGAATCCAATGGAGAGCCATGAGGATGATTAGGAGACGTGAGCATCTCCCCTATGAAGAGAAACTGAGAGACCTGGGGCTGTTTATTCTTGAGAAGACTGAGAGGGGATCTGATCAATGTCTATAAATACCTAAGGGGTGGGTGTCAAGTGAAGAGGGGGAATCTCTTTTGGGTGGTGCGAAGTAATAAGACAAGGAACAATAGGTACAAGCTTGAACATAGAAGATTTCACCTCAACATGAGGAGAAACTTCTTTACAGTGAGAGTGACGGAGCACTGGAACAGGCTGCCCAGAGGCGTTGTGGAGTCTCTTTGGAGACATTCAAAACCCACCTGGAAGCATTCTTGTGCAGACTACTCTAGATGATTCTGCTTTGGCAGGGGGGTTGGACCTGATGCTCTCTGGAGGTTTCTTCCAACTTCTAATGTACTGTGATACAGTGAACCTAGATAGAGGAAGAGAGGGAAGACCAAAAAGTGGTGGCATAACTTGGGAACATTGAAAAATACAATCAAGTTTCTTTGACTATGTGAGATTCTGCACATTCAGCTTTGCAATAACCCAGGGAATAAGAGATGGAAGGAAGGATAACAACTCAGCATAGAAAGAGTGTAAACAGTTGTTTAGGAAGAAAAATGGCATTACACACAGCAGGAGAATTTGTGACAAAGAACAGTGGTTTACTTATGTTGCACACCCATTGAGAGGCTGAGTATCCCAGATCAGTTTCCTATAGGAAGCAAACACTGTCTTGATGTCTGGATGATTGCATGTGCATCTGACTTTGAGAAATATTAACAATTCCAGTCCAAGGGCAGTCCCCAGTCCTCAGAGTATTCTGCCTTTGCAATAACCACATCTCAAGAATCCATGCTGCTTAGAAAGAATTCTCTTCCTTCCCGTAAAGAGGAAAAGCTGTGGCTGCTAGCCACACACAGCTCCCCTAAAGGCATCCACATCAAAAAGCAGCAGAAGCCATAGGGGGTTCCTCCAGACTAAATACTTACATGACAGATGTCTAGATTTGCACATAATGGTTCTACCTGCCTCCTCTGATCACAGGTTTTGCAGCTTAATTCCTTCTATCTCCCTTCTGGCTTGATTTCAATACTTTCCCAAGCTTTGCAAAGGTGAAGATGGAAAAAGCAAGACAACATGCATACCTCATCAGTACAAGCTATTCTCTCTGCTGTCACATATTCACATAACAAAGTGAAAATGAATCCAAGAATCAACACTTGATTAACTCTGCCAAGCAGACTGGCTTGGCAGCAAATAAAAACCCCAGTATAATAGGATTTTTTTTTCCTCCAGAAAATGACTGACTGCAACAGCTTATTTTCCAGAGTGCTACAGAAGAAAATGTACTTCTATGTTTCAGTTCATTTCACCCATACTTCAAAATGCAATGAATTTTAAATTACATGAATGTCACCTCATTCCAGTTGCACAGCAGAAAGGGCACAACTTGAAAGGGACTTTTATACCTCACGTAACTTGAAGTTTTCAAGTTGTTACTTTTCTTCCCTTCAGGAAAAGGCATCAAACATAACTGACCGAAGAAACTAATACCTTGATGACCTCAAGGGTATTTTCCAGTCTAAATGACTCTATAATTCTATTACATTTGTTTTATATTTATCAGTTCTGTGTCTCCTACTTCACTGACCTCATCAGAATTTATGGGCACAGTCTCAAGCTGTGCCAGGGGAGGTTTAGGCTGGATGTTAGGAAGAAGCTCTTCATAGAAAGAGTGATTGGCCATTGGAATGGGCTGCCCAGGGAGGTGGTGGAGTCACCATCACTGGAGGTGTTTAGGAGGAGACTGGATGGGGCACTTGGTGCCATGGTTTAGTTGATTAGATGGTGCTGGGTGATAGGTTGGACTTGATGATCGCAAAGGTCTTTTCCAACCTGGTTTATTCTACTCTACTCTACTCTACTCTACTCTACTCTATTCTATTCCATTCTATTCTATTCTATTCTATTCTATTCTATTCTATTCTATTCTATTCTATTCTATTCTATGTGAAGTACCCATACAGAGCCAGATGCTAGAACTGAAATTTTTCTAATTCAAGCAACTATTGCTACCAGCTCTGGAGCTTTCAAAGTGTGCTTTATTTAGCCTCAGTAATTAAAAAAAAAACAAGAACCCAAACCAAACAACAAAAAAAAACCAAAAACAAAAAAACAACACCATTTGTTTTACTTACCCCTGAATTTGTTACTTCCAAAGATCAAAAAATAATGTTGTGCTCTTTCAATGACAGAAAGTGGTTGATAGAACTTAACACATCTAGATAGTATGATTCATAAAGTACCTAGCAGAGTTCTTATATCTTAACTAGCTCAGAGTGTGACTTGTGTAATATTCATAGATGTACCAAATAGAGTTTCTGGCTCACCACTGAAGCAATTACATCAGAAGGCTGATAAGCTGCAGAACTAATGCAGGTTGTTTTCCCCTTTATGTCCTGAGGTTGATTCATGCTGACATCTGAAAACAGTTGTTAGGTATGAAGATTTTCAAGAGTGGCAACAAGCAGAGTTGTATCCTTATGCATGGTCTTGCTCTGGTTATTTAGGTGAATGTTGCAGCCTTCCTCACAGTTTAGACACATACACTTTATGCCCTTTACCCAGGAAGAACTGCGGACAGTACTACAGCTTTTTCTGTGAGTCTGTGCCAGGCTGCCTCCCCACACATAACCTGTATGAAACCTCATTTCTGTGGGAGACTAGGGATCACAATGAGAAGCATGGGACAGGCCATTAGTTGACTAGTGCATACAGGAAAGAGTGAACAGCATTTACCTGTCAATACAACAAGTCATGGATAAAATGGTGTGATGGTTGGGGGATTTTTACCTCCATGACTGTAAGCATGATATCTTAGACAAATCCTACTGAGGAGTTGACATGGGAAGATTGTTGGTGAAATGGGGGAACTAGAATCTTCTGGCTTTTTGCAGGAAGGACAGTTTAATGGAGAAAGTCACTCTCATATGAGTGAGGCTTCCCTCCCTGGTGGGAATACCACTTTCTCTAACTAGCCTTGGTATTTTGTAGTCAGACAGGCTTTGACTGTCTTCTGAAGCTGCCAGGTCACAGCTGAGGCAAAGGCAATGGCCTCAGACTACAAGTTTATTTCTAGCAAGCAAGGAAATTCAGGAAATGCTCCCAAGGAGACCTCAGTGAGAATGAGTGACCTGAAGATGAATGGCTCCTCCGGTGATCAGTATCTCTATGCCCCTCTACCCCTTTCCTAAAGCTCCTGTTCTTCTAAGAGTGATTAAATGCTACTCTCTTCTCAACTTCATGATTAAGTGCTCTAGTGGAGAAATTTTTATGTGAAAATAGAATTTAGTAAAGCTCATTTTTTGGGGGGGAATATGTAATTATGCAGAACTGAACAGAACATACTCTGTACATTTTGAATTTCCACAGAAACACATGGACAGAGTGCAGAGATTTTCATTGTCATTCTAGTGTCTGAATCTAGTCTAAAATGTGTACATTTTCTTTCTTGTCATAGGTTGAGTATTTGCTGCTGTTATTCAAAACCATCCTGCCTCATATCAGCTTCAAAATGAAAGTGCTGTCTGGAGCAAAGTATTATGGGCTTGAAGTTCGGATTGTTACATGAGAGGCTTCCTGTTCTGGTTGCTGCTTTTGGGCTCCAGGTTTTGGATGTTGGCTCTTTTCCACTTGGATGGTGGTGAGACAGGTGGGAGTGGGGTAGCATGCTGGTTTTATTTTATGCTGTGGGGTTTTCTTCTGCATTTTGCTGCTTCTATGATTCTATCCTAATACTCATCCATTTCCCTGCATCTTTACCACCCCAACAAGGTGTGAAAGAAAATATGTCATAAAGCAGGGTGAATTACACCATTTGCTGTCCCTATGCCCCATGAATATAGAAGAAAAAAATCCTTCAAGATTTTCAGATACTCTTTACTATGGACTGGAGAAGAGGCTTTTTTTCCTGTGAATTTACATATTTTGAGCTGTGTACTCATGCAGAAGATGCATGTTCCTACAGCTTTGCTGGAGTTGGGGAAAATCCTGTTTAATCCAACACAGGAACCGCCAGTGACTTAGGAAGAAAGTAATTCTGAGTTCTGGAGTATGTGCTGTAACACCGAAGGCAAAGAGAAGTATCATGGCACAGGCTTTCCACAGGCAGTGATAATGACTTGAAAACCAGCGTCTCCCTGATGGCATCCAGGGAAAGATTTCTTACTTTAAAGGCAGATCTGGTCACTCTTTGTATTTTTTAGGAGAAGAATATAAGCAATTGCAAACATGGCTTAAGATTCTTCGGTCCATGGGACGGGGGGTGGGGGTGGTTAAGAAAAGAAATCCCTATTGGTTCAAAAAGCTGCAACTTCCTTCAGATTATTGCTAAATCTGAAGAGTGAGGAGGAGAAATTAATGAAGTGGATGAAGGTTTTTCAGTCTTCCTTTATCTCTTTTGGCAGCAGAAACCAAAACGGCATTCTTCCACACAGATCCTATGAATCATTGCACTGTTTTCCTTTAGGCTTGCTTTTCTGAGATTGAAAAAAAAAAAAGAAGAAGAAGAAGAAAAAAGAAGTGTTCTCTAAGGAGAGGGGTAGAATTTATTTATATTGTGGATCTATTCCAAGAACATCAGTGACAGTGAAGCAGAACGTCTTCTGCGAAGATTAAAACAACCTGCAAGACAGAAAGGAGAAAATTTGCAGTTCCTCCCAGTGATTCTTCACACTTCCATTATCACAACCAATGTACACCAATATTATTATCTGTTAACTAGACATCAGGAAAAAAATTGAGGTGCTCAGATGTCAAAAATATCTCTGTCAGGATGGTCACAATGTTAAAATACCTGGGAGCCTGAGTTTTGTTCTGCCTCACTCACATAAACACTAAAAATTATCTAGAGTCAGAGTCAATGTAAAAAGGGAAAAACAGCTTACTTTCAGCTTGGAGGCTGTGGGTGTTCTGAGCATCTGAATTGAGATTAATATGCATAAAGTTACAAAGGGAAAATCTGCAGGGGGAAAATCCAAATTTACAAATGTTTATGCATTGATGAAAATAACTTCTATGAAAGGGCAGCTGTAGCAGGCCCATGAGAAGGGGCTTGTGGCTGTGGACAAAGTTCTGGCAAGATGTTTAGCAGTAATCATTTCTGTGCAAGCAGCATGCAACTGTATGGTTTGTAAGATGTTAATGCTGCAAAGGAAGGAGTATAAAATGTGCATGTCCTGTAATAAAAGTGGGGAAGCCCTATCAGCCCTCATCTCATTGCAGATGGGACTGCGCAAAGAAGAGGTCCATTTAATGCCATCGTTTTGGTGCTCCCAGCATCAGAAGGGGCTTAAGATGGTGGTTGAGTCACCTTCATTGGAGGTGTTCAAGAAGAGGCTTGATGGGGTGCTTGGTGCCACGGTTTAGTTTTTTAGTTGTTTAGGTGGGTTGTATTGTATTGTATTGTATTGTATTGTATTGTATTGTATTGTATTGTATTTAGGTGGGTTGGATTGGTTGATAGGTTGGACGTGATGATCTTGAAGGTCTCTTCCAACCTGGTTTATTGTATTGTATTGTAAATTTGATTGTTAGCACCTTTACTTGCTCCTTTTTTACCAATAAATAACACTTTTTTGGATATATACTGGGCATGAGGTGTGGTTTCCATGAATCCTCCTGGATTTGGAGAGTCAGAAGGAAGAGAACTCATCACCAGCCACTATGTCATGATCTGTGAACAGGATCTTATGAGATTCAGAAAGTCAACTTGCAGATGAGGAGAGATTAGCTACTTAAGATCACCACATCTTACTGGAAAAGAAGATGTTTCTTTCTTTTCCACATAAATGGGGAAGGCAGAGAAAGTGTTTCTGCTATCTTCCATTCACTGCCCAACATTTCTAAAGAACAAAGCTTTCAGGTACCAAAGAGTGAGAAAGATCCTAAAAATACAAAGAAAGAACAAAAACCAATGCCAAACCTATAATTAAACCTTTCCCTGAGATAGTACAGTATTTTTCTGAAGTGTGAACTGCAACAATCTGTGTATTGGGCAGGTAGGAGGAACAACACCAGTTCTACCAGGGCAGACAGTGCTGCTGGTGAATCTGGTGGGAGGTGTGGGCACAGCTCAGACTCCTGTAACTGAAGTATTGCCACAGCTTGCAAACAAAAGCTCTTTCCTCCTTAAGACTGACTCAGGATAAGATCAAGTACAGTTTTCCAAACTAAGAAGAAGCTGGGGTCTAAAATATCAAGCCCCTCTCAACTCTTCTGGGAGTTACAGAGCTAGTGAGAAATTAAGAGGAAATTAATTTTCCTTTCCTCCAACAGAGACACACACAACTATCAATGAACCACCTGCTTTCACCTCCTTGACATGAATATAGTAGCCTTGTGCTATGGAGACCTATATTGATTAAGACTATGTCAGCTCCTCAGGTGCACTGCACTGGTTAGTCAATTCTAAGTGGTTGTATGACATTGTAGTACATGGTGTTTCCCAGAGGTCTTAGAGCACTCAAGAGAGTAACTTTCGGGAAGAATAATTTCAATTAACTTCTCAGGGAGTATGAGCAAGGACCAAAGCTATGAGCAGGTCACTTTTTACCAGTGACAAATGGCTCCTACTACTTTCAGAAGGCACAGTTACAAAAATAAGACTCCAAAGACAGAAGCTGAGGAATCATATTCAGACTTGTGAGTAACAGCAGGGAGACGAAAGAGGGAGATGTAAGAGGGATCTAAGTTTCTCAAGAAAGAAGTATCTGGGGAATATAGAGCTCTTTATCTTGGGACCAATCATAACATAGCCTAAGGATATCAACAGGAGACATGAGATGAAATGAAGGATAGAAGGTACCCTAAAATAATAATTGTCACTATTCAGTGCCTTGCCACCTCATTCAGTGAAAAAAAATTGTCTTTAAGGACCACTATTTGTATATTTTGTTTCATTTTACTAGCTTACTGCATGTAGAAAAATTGCCTATTCCTTTTTTTTTTTTCCTATTGCCTTCATCTCTTTTACCTGCAGCAAATACCTTTAAGGGAAAGGTAAGGGTTACAAGAAATGTTTCTGGGATCACTATGGATGTTTAAGATTAGATGTGCAAGTTAAGCGTTCTGTAACATCAACAGAAAGAAACAGGTGCCAGGAGAGAGGCATTCATCTCCTCTTAAGGCATCCTCTTAAGGGGATAATGACTTTTAAAGATACCTTTCTCCTCCCGTTAACTGCAGGGAGTCAAATCGCAGGCAGCTAGTTTAGCCAAGGCATTTGAGTTTTAGACCAAACTAATTCCATATTGATACTGTTTAAAGTTTACTGACTGGGGGGATCATAAAAAGGCTTGTATTTTGCCCTTATATACAATTCAGATGTACCACACTCTAGAGGAATACTTGTATGGGTGCTTAGATTGTGGAGGACCTTTGGCTCACATAAAAATCTTCAAAGCTCCAAGGCCCAAATATCATATTGACACAAATGGTAGAGAAAAGAAAAAGAAGATATATAGGGACCAGGAAGAAAGATCATGGAACACTGCTGAAAAAAATAAACTAAACCATTTACACCTAACAGTCACTCTTGGGAAATGTGCTTGTCAAGTTCTTGCTAAAGACATAGAATCATAGAATGGTCTGGGTTGGAAGGGACCTCCCAGAGTCATCTAATCCAACCCCCTCTGAAGTAAGCAGGGGAATCCTCAATTAGATCAGGTTGCTCAGAGCCCTGTCAAGCCTTGCTTTGAATATCTCCAGGGATGGAGCCCCAAACACCTGTCTGGGCAACCTGTTCCAGTGTTCCACCACCCTCATGGTAAAGAACTTGTCCCTAACATCCAGTCTAAATCTGCTCTTTTCTACTTTGAAGCCATTGCCCCTTGTCTTATCACCACAGGGCTTTGTAAACAGTCTCTTTCCAGCTACCTTGTAGGCTTCCATCAGGTATTGGAAGACTGCTATTAGCTCTCCCTGGAGCTGCTTCTTCTCAAGACTGAATAACCCCAGCTCCTCAGCTGTCATGGTAGGAGAGGTGCTCCAACCCCCTGATCATTTTGTGGCCTCCTCTGGACCCACTCCATCAGGTCCATGTCCTTCCTGTATTGAGGGCTCAGACCTGCACACAGTACTCCAGGTGAGGTCTCACCAGAGCAAAGTGGCAGAATCACCTCTCTGGATCTGCTGGCAACACATCTTTAGATGCAGCCCAGGATGTGAGAGCCCAGAACAAGAGGACACAGTCTCAGGCTGTGCCAGGGCAGGTTTAGGCTGGAAGAAGTTCTATACAGAGAGAGTGATTGCCCATTGGAATCGGCTGCCTGTGGAGGTGGTGGAGTCACCTTCATTGGAGGTGTTCAGGAAGAGACTTGATGGGGGCTTGCTGCCATGGTTTAGTTGTTTAGGTGGGTTGGATTGGTTGATGGGTTGGACGCGATGATCTTGAAGGTCTCTTTCAACCTGGTGTATTGTATTGTATTGTATTGTATTGTGATTGGTCTTCTGGGCTGCAAGTGCACACTGCCTACTCTTGTCCAGCCTCTCATCCATCAGCACCCTCATTTTCCTGAGGGCTGCTTTCTATCACCTCATCTCCCAGTCTGAATTGATAGCAAGGATTGTTCTGGCCCAGGTGCAGGACCCTGCACTTGCTCTTATTGAACCTGACGATGTTCACCTGGGCCCACATCTCCAGCTTGTCCAGGTCCCTCTGGATGACATCCTGTCCCTTTGGTGTATCGACACCACCACTCAGCTGGGTGTTATCTGCAAACTTGCTGATGGTGCACTCATTCCCACTATCTATGTCATTGATCAAAATAAACAGAACAAGTCCCAGTACGGACCCCTGAGGGACATCTCTTGTCATTGCTCTCCATCTGTACTTCAAACCATTGAGAATCACCCTCTGTATGCAACCACCCACCCAATTCCTTATCCACTGAACAGTCCACCCATCAAATCCATACCTCTCCAACTTAGCAAGCAGGATGTTGTGGGGAACCACATCAAAGGCCTCACATAAGTCCAGATAAGTTGTCCCTTATCCACTGACATAGTCACTTTGTCATAGAAAGCCACTAGGTTGGTCATGCAGGATTTGCCCCTAGTAAAGCCGTGCTGGCTGTCTTGAATCACCTGCCTGTCTTCCACATCCTTCAGCATGGTATCTAGAGGTATCTGTTCCATGATCTTCCCAGCCACAGAGGTGAGGGTGACAGTTGGTAGTTCCCAGGGTCCTCCTTTCTACCCTTTTTAAAAATGGGTTTGATGCTTCCTTTCTTTCACTCCACAGGGATGTCGCCTGGCTGCCGGGACTTTTCAGATGTCAGTGATGCGCTGTGGCAATGGTAGCAATAAGCAGTGTGAGCAATCTGGCAGTATCAGATTAGAGCTTGACGTGGTGGTAGGCCACGCCTAGCATAAGCATAGAAGTAGCTAGTAGTTTAGCAAAACAGTGCTGTGTCTGCAGCACATAACTAAAGCAAGGTACTGGTAGCTATAAACACGGAGAGTTATCTTGGAATAACAGGAGCATACGTCGATCAACAACCTCGTGTGATATTTAGTTTAACCAAAAATGAATAATAGTACAATTGGGGGTCAGTTGTGGGGAACCAATAAAGCTATGCCAACGATGCTCTGTGAGTCTAATAAGCTGTAGAGATTCTTTAATTAAATGAACAATACTAGATCATACTGGTTGTCCGTACTGATTGTACTCGTTCCTACCGCGTCAACACAGTGCAGAATGTTACTCTCGAGTCCTGGATAGCTTAGCATACAATACTGCTTGAATTCATTTCCTCACAGAGAGCCCTGGTTTGCCAAATGCATTCTGTTTCTCAGTGTTTCCAAAGACAGAAATTTACCACTGTTACCATGAGGGTGGGACTGAGCCTCCACACCTGTGTGGCTAACAGATACTACAAATTAGCCTTGACAGGTTCTGAGATTTGGTCTTTGTAAGGGACGTTGGCCTCTGTTGACAGCATTATAACAGTACTGGCCTAAACAAATAATACAAATTGATAACTCTACATTTTTCATATTAACAGGCAATAAACAAAATATAAGTCCATTCATTTGCCTGGAAGCATTGAGTCATTTGATAAATTTCAAGGGAGGAGTACATTGCTACTCCACTTCTCCTGGGAGTACAGAAAAGAAAATGCTCTTTGCTATTCAGCTCAGATTAAAATCCAAGAAGATATTTCCTGTGAAATCCAAAAGCCATAAATTAATCATTGGCCTGTGCTTATTAGGTCAATTACATAGACAAATAGTGAGACTTCAAAGAACTCCAAAGACACTTTAATATTACAAAGCAGTCAGAATTTGATTATTTAAAAAAAAAAAAAAAAGAGTCATACTTTTCCATCTGTGATCAAAATTTGCAGTAAATACATAATATTCTGAAGAATCTTGTTATAGAAGTGGATAGCATATTGCCTCTTATTGATAGAAGACCATTATTGCACAAGGGGTAGACATGGCTTTTATTTCATGTTTACTTCAAAACTAAATAATTCCTCTCTATCCTCTTAAAAATCTGGACGGTTTAGGCTGTGCCTTTAAGAAAGGCACAGTTGCCTGGATACTCTGGCTGAATGGTTTGATATTTAAATGAAAATAAGATAGTCTAAACTAATTTCATTGGTAGATTGGTTAGAATGTAACTTTAAGTTCTGTCTGTCTCAGTCTGTGTTCAGTCTGGGTTCAATCTGTACTTTTCCCTCTGTTCGTGTGGGCCTGTTTCTCCTTCTGAAGCAACAGCTTTGCCGGACAGGAGCGACCTTGAATTAACAAAGCTAACCAGATAAGAAAACTAATTCTTGCATACGCTTTGAGCTAACAGAATTTGTCTCCTTAATTGCCTTTCTCTCTCTCTAACCCTTTTTGGGAAAAAAAGGGAGGTAGGGAGGGAGAGAGGGGGGGTTCAGGAAACCCTCCTGGGGCGGCGGGAAAAAAAGCTTTTCTGTGGTTATGTTCATTGCTGTATATTTCTGTATATTGTAAATACTGTATATTTGTGTACATATTCATTGCATTCTCTTTCTGCTTGTAAATATAGCTTATTTCATTTGCTTCTCCAGCTGAGTTAGATGTAGTTTCTTTGTGTGTGGGGGAGAACTTTCTCACCCTACCACATAATCTTTATCTTTCAAACCAAATTAGAATAGAATAGAATAGAATAGAATAGAATAGAATAGAATAGAATAGAATAGAATAGACCAGGTTGGAAGAGACCTTCAAGATCATCATGTCCAACTATCATCCAACACCACCAATCAACTAAACCATGCAACCAAGCACCCTATCAAGTCTCCTCCTGAACACCTCCACTGACAGTGACTCCACCACCTCCCCAGGCAGCCCATTCCAATGGGCAATCACTCTCTGTGTAAAACTTCCTCCTAACCTCCAGCCTAAACCTCCCCTGGTGCAGCCTGAGACTTTGTCCTCTTGTTCTGGTGCTGGTTGCCTGGGAGAAGAGACCAACCTCTGCCTGTCTACAACCTCCCTTGTGGTAGTTATAGAGAGCAATAAAGTCACCCCTGAGTCCTCTTCTCCAGGCTAAGCAACCCCAACTCCCTCAGTCTCTCCTCATAGGGCTGGTGTCCAAGCCCTCACCAACCTTGTTGCCCTTGAACTAGAAAACTAGAATTTCAGACAAAATATGTGTGTATTGTATAGGGTGTGTGTGTGTGTGTATATATATATATATTTAAAATACATTCATCTACTGCAGAAAATTCTACCTAGATAGCATCATCTTCAGTAATCATCTGATGAAGAAACTTCCCCCAGATGAGAAGGGAAGAATAAAGGACTTCAGAAGGACAATGAGCTGTGGGCCTTTAGATTTTAAATACATAAATAAGAAATAAAGTCTGGATATGAGGATAATGGACTATAAAATCTTATAGTTTAAAAATAGTTTTAAAAAAGTCCTATCTGAATTTGTAATAAACAAAAATCACAAAAGCACATCTTCCTTCCAAGAGATCAGATAATCCAGCTGTTTTTTCAGTCCCAGAGGAGTTACTCAGAAGATGGACACTCTTCTTCTGTGACCTATATAAAGC
>CM037631.1:14836963-14879334 GCA_015227895.2 Colaptes auratus
ACCAAATTCTGCCTAGTTTCTCACCTTCACTTACAAGGTGTTTACATTGTTTTCAGAGTCAAAGCCAAAGCTAGCTTTCTCTAATTTGAGCAAAGGAAAATCTTCCCCATAGCTTCCAAAGTTATCCGAAAACCCCTCTTCCTATGTAACGTTTTTTGTAGGTACATTAATGGTAAAGGAAGACTAAGATAATGTGTAGGCCCCATCAGAAAGGAAACAGGAGAACTGGACAAGTGAGTGGAGAAGGCCAAGGTTCTTAACTTCTTTACTGAAACAGGTTCCATCCCACACTTCCTGAGATACAGAAGAAAATGGCAGGGCTGGTAGAAGGAATTGCCCATTCTGACCATTGTAGGCTACACCTTTAAGAAAGGGACAGTTACTGGAACACTCTGCCGAATGTTTTTTTGTAAAAAGGAAAACGAAGATATTCTAAATGAATTTCATTGGTAGATTGGTAGAATGCAACTTTAAATTTTAGTTCCGTTCGAGTCTCAGTCATTTCAGTCTCTGTTCCAGTCTGCATGAGCAGCTGCTGTCTTTCCTTGTGCTGGATGAGTTGACCTTGAGCAAACGAGCTAAGAAACGAATTCTTGCTTAGCACACACTTTTAACTAACAGTATTTCCTCCTTAATATACCTCTCTCTCGCTAACCCTTTTTGGAAAAAAGAGGAAGGGCGTATTGGGGGGGACCCTCCTCGCTGGAGGAGGGAAGGTTTTCTGTGTTATGTTCTTTGCTGTGTATTTCTGTATAAATTGTAAATACCGTATATTGTGTATATATTCATCTGCATCTTATCCTGCTTGTAAATATAGCTTTTAACCATTTTTGCTTCTCTGACTGGGTTAGCTGTGGTATTTTCTTTGTGTGCGGGGGGACAACTGAAATTTCTCTCACCACCACACCCATTGTAAGTGAAATGGTGAAGATGTCCATCTCCAATCCAGGCGTCCATCCCCGTGAAACCAAGTCTTGCTGTTAGGATGAGAGAAGCAGCAGTTGCCGCACCATCAGTGATATCCATCTCAAGATAGGGCTAGCATCCTGTGATGTCAGGCCAAGATATCCCAGAAGGCTGAGTCTTGGTGGCCAAAGCCCCTCCCCATTGTGCAATCATGTTGTATAACCTATGTCTCCTATAGCTCATGCACACAGCCCACATGGGGTCATGGCACCCCCTGCCCAGCAATGGCCTTCCTCTTCTTCATCTTCCTCCATGACCATTTCCCTCTATGAAGCATTTTGAGCACATTTGCAGTTAGTGAGTATATCAAGGCTTTCCTAGCCTCACGTTGTTTATAACAGAGACCTTCAGGTTGTGTTTCTGTTGGCTCCTATCAGGCAGCTGGATACTTCTGATCAAACCCCATTTAACCCTTTACTGTCCCATGTGGTGCTTGGGGATATGGTTTAAGGGGTAAACTTTGTCAAGTAGGGTTATCATTTGGACTTGGTGTCCTGAGGGTCTTTTCCAAGGTGGATATTTCTGTGATTCTGTGGCATGGACCTGATGGAGTGGGTCCAAAGATGCCAAGAAAATGGTCAGTGAGCTGGAACACCACTCCTACATAGGTAGGCTGAGGAATCTGGGGTTGCTGAACCTGGAGAAGACTGAGGGGACCCAATAGCTGTGTTACAATACCTGGAAGTGGCCCACAAGAGGGCTGGAAAGGGACTGTTTACAAAAGCCTGTAATGATAGGATGAGGGCCATGGTTTTAAATCAGAGAAGAGTAGATTTCAGCTAGACATCAGGATGAAGTTCTTTATCATGAGGGTAGTGGGACACTGGAACAGGTTGCCCAGGGACATAGTTGAGGTCCCATCCTTTGAAATATTCAAGCGCTCTGGGCAACTTAATCTAATGGAGGATGTCCCTTCTTACTGTAGGAGGGTTGGACATATGGCCTTTGAGGTTCTTTCCAAACCAAACTATTTTATTATTCTGTGATTCTGTGGTAGTGTTTATTATAACAGCAGTGTATTGCATCTTTCACAAAGGATAAAATTCAGGTGGTGAATCTGTAATGAATTTATTAATTTATAATAGGATGACAATACTAGTTTTAATAAATATGTTAATAGCTTTTTACTAATATGAAAACATTGCCAAAACATATCAAATAGGTTCAATGTACAGTTGGAATATATATTTACAGTGGAATGTACAATATTTAGGCAAATATAACAATTTCAACAATTTTAAACAAACCAGGAGGAATACAGAAAAAGAGAATTCCAAGGAGCAATATGGCACTCAACTACAGTAAGGGAGACTCGATAAGAATTGTTAAGCCAAGGAGGCAATGCCTGAATTACTCACAGCTGATTCCACCTTGATGGGTGTGTGTGTGTTGCTGCATATTAGCCATTGAGGCTTCTTGGGTGCTCTCATACACCAGCCATGGCTGGTGGCTGGAAGGATGGCACACAGTCTCCAATGCTGGTCTGGCATCAGCAGGACAGTGAGCTGCATATGACACTATTACTGCGACAGACTTTTACATCTTCCTGGGTAAACTGAGGCACGGCAAAATTAGTTACAAGGGGAAGCAAGGCTTGTCTCCAGCTCCTAAAGCTCATAGCTTCTCTAGCTTGCAGTGAGTAAGTTTGTGGCTTCTATCCCAGGCTCTGGACCAGGCAACTTGAGGCAAGGCAGGTCCAAGCAGAAAGGCAAAGGCAAGGCAAGGCGACTACAGAACAGCTTGTATATATATCTTGCTTGAGATTCAATTTGGCCAATAGGGCAACTGAAACCAGCAAAGAGTTACCCAATGTAAAGGGATTCTGCCAGGCTGTGGCCATAAAAGGCAGAAACATAGCCTGGGCAGGAAGAAGCCATGGCCAGTACATGTGCTCTTACCCGCAAAGGAGTCTTGTTTACCAGACATGTTAGGTCCTGTCTCTTTGTTCCTTTTCCCTTGTTACCCCAACTTCTGCAGGAAGGAGGGGGGGAGAGGGACACCATGTCTAAACACTTCAGGACTTGTCTGGGTTTGTTTGGCCCTACCATGACAGAATCACATCTCAGAAAGAAGGTTTTTATTCACCGTCTAGTTGATGATGGAAGTCTCCATTGCAAATATCTACTCTAAAGAGTCTTTGACTAAGTCTGATTAGACTCCCTCAACAGCTGCTCTGTGAATTCTTATGATCAGTTGGCCCATACCAATTCTGACTGCTCTGGATTATGCACAATCTATTTCTGTTGGCTATCTTAAACTTATGCACTAATCATGTCCCACTACTCCATAGCCTTACTAGTATATCTTAAAATCAGCAAAAGACTGTGTTGTCTATTCCTGATTATTCATATAAATTGAATTTTTGCAGAGTTCTTGCAGCTGCTGTTGTGCAAACAAGGGCAGCTGCTGGGATGCATGCACAGTGCATGATTCTCTAGCTAACCAACTACAAATTGCAAACTTGTTTTCATATGTGAGCCAAGAAAAACATCCTATGTGTGCTGGACCTTTCATACATACTGGCATCTCTTATAGGAGGATGCTTTTAGCTTATATATGTGCCTGGGTTTCATTGGTTGAGTGAAAGATAAAAAGGATATTTAAACAGCTACTTCAAGCAATAGAGCTAGATTGGGGGAGATTAGGGACACTGCTAGGTATATACTTGGGACTTCTGCTAGCTTCTTCTTCTGTTAAGGACACTCTAAAACTCTGTAATGCTGGGGATTCTGCAATGCTCTAATAAAGGACTCAAAGGATTTCTGAATTCTCTACTCTTTGCATTTCTGGAAATCTGTGGTGGAGTAGGGTTGTATATTTGTTACCAAATGGCCCTTGAATCAGAGGATGACAACATTTAGTCAATTCTGCAGCAGAAACAATGTCAAGAAGTCCCTGGGACAACCAGATTCTTCTTCTAAGACATTTAAATACACAAATAATGTCTATCAATGAGTTTTTCCAGAGCAGGGGCTGCCTGGGGGAAATCCCCAAAGCTGACTGTGGTGGGGTGAGAAAGTTCCCTCCCCACACACAGGGAAAGAAACCACAGCTAGCTCAGTCGGAAAAGCAGATGAAAGCTATATTTACAGGCATAAATGGAATGCAATGAATATGTACACAAATATACAATATTTACAATATATACAGGAAAATACAGCAATGAACACAATGCAGAATGCTTTTTCCCTCCAGCCGGCCAGGGGGTTCCCTGAACCCCCCTCTTTCCCTCCCCACCTCCCCTTTTTCCCAAAAAGAGTTAGAGAGAGAGAGAAAGGCAATTAAGGAAGGAAAATTCTGTTAGCTCAGAAAGTGCATGCAAGAATTAGTGTTCTTATCTGGTTAGCCGTTAACTCAAGGCCGTTCCTGCTTCAGAAAGAAAGAAAACCGTCCAGCCCACAGGACAGAGAAGCACAGACTGCACCCAGCCTGAACCCAGACCAGACACAGACTGAACTAACAGAACCCAAACTCAAAACTGCTCCCTACCATCCACCAATGAAATTAGTTTAGACTATCTTGTTTTTGTTCAAATATCAAAAACATTCAGCCAGAGTGTTCAGCAACTGTCTCTTTCTTAAGACACAGCCTCAACCGGTCACACTGACAGAAATTGCAACCTTGAGAATTCCTGTACTAGGAAGTAAAAAATTTTTCTGTGGAAATGGTTAGGACTTCAGCTGATTAATTCTCTCAAGCCACTTCATTGACTCAAAGAAGTTTCTGGACCACCAAGGGAAAAGTTGACTAAATGTGCTAAGTATGCATACAGGGATAACCCTTACCCCAGCTGCTTCACAATTTGAACCTCATAGCAAGCTGAATTCTGTGCTGATATTAGAAATATGACTTACATTTATTAGAGATTTTTTTTGTGACAGGACGTGAAAAAGGAGAAAACAGGTTATCAGGAGATTTTGCTTTTTCCTGTAGGCTGCCCCATGCAATATTTCTGTTGAACATTTGCCCTTGCTACCACTCTATGCTCTCAACCAACTATTTTCCTTACTGTTCCATCACTACCTGAGCAACGTTGCAACCCAGCAGAAATCATCACACTGTTCCCTCTAAAACTCTGCCATTCACACAAAAAAAATATTGCCTAAATGACTAGGTGGACATGTTTGAGAACAATACTGTTCTGCTCCACTGTGGGTGAGGTAGAATCTGGTGCCTAAATTCAATAAATATTAAAAATATTTTGTGTGCTGTGCAAATTTTTTTCCACTTGACCACCAAAAGATTTTTCAAGAGGCTGGTAAAGATTCACTGTTTTCCATTACCTCTGCCATATTTTTATTATTTGAAAATTCAAAGGTTGCAGAAAATATATTATTAGCTACACTTTTCTGTCAGTAAGGAGGACTAATCAGGACTCATCTGGATACAAGATCATTTTCCTGAAGATAGCCAATTGCCACATTAGATGACAATTCATTAACTCAACAAAATCCCTAGTTAGTCTGAGCAACCTTCAAATTTTGGTACCATTTCATAGGTGTGTAGTTTACCCTAGAATATCTCTAATAGTAGAGCTCAAACTTTTGCAAGCTTCCAAAGCTGCCTTTTAAACTGCTTCAGGAGATCTCAACTCAGATTATCTAACTTTAAATTAAATTATCTTGGGATGTAGAAAACAAGTCCTTGTTGAGCAAGAAAAGGTAAAACTATCAGTTGGTATAATATGGTTTAATACGTCATATAAACGTATATAAAAATCTGATATAAATGTCAACTTCTGATCTTCTCACACAGATTCCCTTTTTATTTATTACAGAAAAATAGGTTATTTCACAGAGTTCAGAGCTTTAGATTTAGGCATCTGCCATATAATAAAATTAACTATAAATTAAAATCTAATTTTATTTCCTTGGTTACAACACCAAGATACAAATTAGCTCTGAGATAAACACATGCAATATAGATGTCTAAAGGTGACTTAGACTGTGAGATGCCAAGTGTTTTTGTTGGTTCAAACAGTGCCACTTAGGGAAGGGGGTGCACACAGTAGTCTGCCTAGATCTGGGTCTGTGCCCTCAACCTGTGCCTGGTGTGTGGGGAGTGAAGAGAAAACAGGAGGAATTCTGGGGAAGAAGACAGGACAAAGGGCCAGAGGAAGTTGCATGGTTCCCACAACTCCATTTGGCCCTGCACCTCAGCAGGCAGCAGCAGCAGTGGCCTTGTGTCACAGCCCTGCATCCCTGCTGCTTTGCACGTTGCTGCACCTCAACAGATGGCAGCAGCAAACTGCAGTGGCCGCATGGCATGGCCCTGCCTTCCTACTGCTGCCTGCATGCCTAAAGGGCTCTGCGGCATGCAGCCGGTACCGCTGCCTAGTCACTACACTTGGCTCCCTCTTGCTGCTGCCTGCATCATGGAGAAAACCCATGTGGCATGACTCTGCTCAGCCACTCTGCTAGCTGCATGCAGCCTGGAGACAAGCCATGTGGCACGGCCCTGCTTCACACTGCTCGTGGTCTAGAGAAGACCATGTGGCACGGCCTGCTTTCCTGATGCCACCAAGAAATTTGGAACTGCTCCTGCAACAATATCACGATTTTCAAACCAAGAAATGGTGATATCCTTTCTCTTTGATATGTACTTTTCCCACTGCTTTTCCCTCCCATTTTCCCTCTGCTCTGGTTTCAAACTAATAAACCCAGTTCATTAGCTGCTTGGTGTCATTTCACTTTCATTTACTCCAGGGAATTATTTGAACCTTAACATGGCTACCCTGCCCCCTGTGCTGACTGGAGTTGGTAAGGGGAGGACCAAGTCATGAAACAGACCCACATTTGGTGGTGAGAATATATTTAGATTGATAACAGAGTCTTTACCATCAAAACTCAATTAATGTAAAATCTCCTTCTATAAATCAGCTAGATCAGTAGAATTGTCTTATGTAGAACTGTTGCATCTAGTAAGGTGGCTATTTCTATATTTTTCTTTGAAGTTTTTGAACATCAGAAAGCTGTTATTTGGCAGCTAAACCATTAAAAACAGTCCTGCAGGAAAGTGCTTTTAAAGTGGTTCTTTTTTTGTTGTTGTTTTTTGTTTGGTTGTTGTACGTATCTAAAGGATCTACTTTTGTTAACTTTATGATACAAAATACTTTAAAAAAACCATTATTCCTGCTAAAAAAAGTCTTGTAATGAAGGTGATTTTATTTCATTTTCTGATGTTTACAGAAAAAAAAAGCTACTGAAGCCAACAGATGCTATGAGCAGCTATGAATTTTTATGTCTTATGTATTCTAAATACTACTTCCAAAATATATTAAACTGATTTAGAGGATTCTGAGAGGCGATCATATTAATGCTTACAAGCATATAAAAGACAAGAGTTGAAAAGCATGGGGCCAGACTTGCATCACTTTTGTTTTTTCCCCCAAGGACAGCAACAGGACAATGGGCATTGGGAGCAACTTGGAATATAGGAAGTTCCATGTGAACATAAGGACAAACATCCTTGCTTTGAGAGAATCACTCTCTTTTGTGTCTGTTTCTGTTAAGATCTTATAGTAGCCTGCATGAAAGTAATTCTCTAATGCTCTGACATCTATATAATTGAAGTGTTGCTATAAAACTCCTGAAAATTAATTGTTTTCATTCATACTTGAAGGACAATTCTTTATTAATTATTTATGCCCACTACATAATCTATATAGAGCAGTAATGGGACAGAGTCTAGTTGGAGGCCTGTATCTAGTGGAGTACCTCAGGGGTCAGTACTGGGATCAGTGCTGTCCAACATAATCTCAATAACCTCACGTCCCTCAGATGCTCCTTGTAGGTCTTGTGCTCCAGGCCCTTCATAAGCCACATTGCCCTCTCTGAACATGCTCCAGAACCTCAATGTCCCTCCTGTAGTGAGAGCTCCAGAACTGAATACAGTACTCGAGGTGTTGCCTCACCAATGCTGAGTACAGTTTCTACTCATTTTAGTATGATTGGAGTTTATCCAAAAACACATAAGGAAAAATAATCATGCTGAGCATATCTAGCCTGCTAATATATCCTCAAGAAATCAATGAATATGGAGAAAAATATTTCTGTGCATTCTGAGAGCAGTCACATTTCACCCTTTTGAGCAGATCTTAGTTTACAAAAGAGAGCTTCAGATTTTCTTTATGTCAGATAGGAATTAGATCAGTGAAAAGCTCTTCAGAAAAGTTTAAAGCAGACAGTCTTAACATTCCCAGGTATTGCTAATGCAGTTGTGGTTAACTGCACATATAGCTTAACATTGCTGACCTTCAAAAAAGAGTGGACTTTCTGGCATGTGGTAAGCTTTTGAGATCAACAGAGCAAACACTCCTCTTTTTATCCATTTCTCTCTTCCTTCCCTTCCCAGCCTTCCTGTCTCTGAGAACTATTATCTACCAGCTGTCCAAAAAGCCTTGAGAAGCAGATAAGATAAATGCATTCAGTTGGATCACTTGATCTAATTCTATTTAAGAGAAATAATTGATGAATAGAGGATTAAAGTGGAACATAAAATGAGAAAATGGTGACATGATGTAGGTCTGTAGCAGAACCTCTAGATAGGTTTTCTATAATGAGAGAAAAATGTATTGTCTGATTGTCATTTAGGCTTAGTAGGATGGGATAAAGTTGATTTAATGTAAGCATATAACCTCCATGTAAAACAAAACATTTTAGAATACCACCCAATTAAACTAAGTGCCTAAATTATTAACTGAGGTGAGAGGCAGATAATTGTCTTTGGAGTATCCACAGGAGGTTTTTGCCCTCCTAGCCTAGATATTTGCCTCAATAGAGATGAAAATAAATTCCAATTTAGTACCCAAGTTGTAGTCCAGTTCTTATCCTGAGCCTGTTTTAATAGAGATGTTTAATAATACAGCTGTTACTGAAAACTACAAATCTTTTGCTTCTCTCTTTATAACTGTAGATTAATTTCTTTTGTATTGAAAAGCATCACTGCATTGCTTTCAGCAGGACATATCCTCTAACAGTTGGAATGGATGGTGGGATGTAAGGATTTATACATTTCCTGAAGGGACATAAAAGCCTCAAAAATGCTCTGAATCAGACCGTGAGGTAGGAGCTAGTAGGTCTGCTTTTCAGGCTTTTCAGATCTGGGTTTTCATTGCCCAGGCTTGCCTGAACATGTTTTAGAGCCCGAGTGAGCCAGGTGTGCGTGCTTTTGGCCACATTTGGAAAGAAGCCTTTCTATACGTTACAATATCAGGGTTTTATCCCCCAATCTGTGTTGTCAATGGCCATTATTGTCTCAGGAAATCTATAAGTACCAGCCCAAAGAGCCAGAGCCTTGCCTTGTAATTGTCCATGCTCTGGAAGGAACCACAAGCTTCACTTGGAAGCAGAACTGTGTTTCAGTTTATCCAGACTGGACAGCAAAGACCCCTCCCTGTTTTAGAGTTGTAAAGCCCAGGGCAGACTGACCGATGCGTCTTGCCAGGCCGAGAGGCGAAACCCCAGAGGAGCTGAATCCCTGGGACAGTTTCATTTGAGTGGAGCAAGGAGCAAGCACTGCTGCGAAAGGATTGCAGCAGAAGAACCTCTTTTCTACAAAGCTTTCAGCTACAAAGCCTTGGGAGTAAATCCTGTCTCAGCAATAAGCTGCAGACAGCAACAGAAAGTGGAACTGTGCTCCTGCAGCTTCCACATGGTCAACGCCATTTTGGTTTTGTTTAAATCCTAACATGTGCCACGAGGTATCAGGATCAGTGGGTACTTGCAATATCTCATTTTTATAAACACTTATTGAAGGTCTGTTTTTCTTTACAGTTTAAAGTGCTGTTTGTTGTTTCTGG
This sequence comes from Colaptes auratus, assembly GCA_015227895.2. Taxonomy (NCBI): domain Eukaryota; kingdom Metazoa; phylum Chordata; class Aves; order Piciformes; family Picidae; genus Colaptes; species Colaptes auratus. The sequence continues at coordinate 14,846,730 of CM037631.1, forward strand.
ATTTTTGTACATATTGTTTAAATTGTTACTTGTTCCTGCTGGTGAGGTATCTGTTCCACAACTGAACATCTTGAACCTGTAGATAGGTTTTATTTAATATTTTTTGCAGTATTTTTATGATTAATAAAATTATTAATATTTTTATTAATCACTCCACTTATTGAATATTAAAAATAGCCTTTTACCGGTTGTAACAAAACATTACAAAAGATAAGTAAGAAAAATGGAAGGTAGCCTCCCATTAAGACTGAATGTAGACTAAAGCCAAAAGAGGGCCTAAAAATACAAAATAATTTTACCTAACTCCTATGTAGAGGGTTTTTATTTATTTGCATTTTTTGTTTGTGATTTCTTTGCTTGTTTTTAGCAATACTGAAACATTAGGTAGCATTGTTCACCTCTAAATTACCACCATGCCATATGCTTCTAGCAGAGGTAGTGGTGAACTGCAATTTAGTTTGTAGCTTTTGTTTGCTCTATTTTAAAACTATCAGAATTAAACCAAGCTGTTATTTTTTCTTTCACCTTGTGTTCTTATACGCCTATTGCTATAGGTTGTTATGGTATAGGTACTTTCTTTGCAAAGGTAGCAGAAATCAGGAATTTTATTCAAGAAAAAGCTCCAACACATTATTCTTAAATTTATTCCAGTATAATTTAGCATAAATTCAAATCGAAGAATTTACTGACCAAAAAGTGAAACACAAAGGATTTTTTCTAAATATAAACACTGATTGCTTAAAATGGCTAAGTATAATTAAGAAAAAAAAAATCCTTGATAACAGTGCTAATTAAAATTTTCATTGCATCTGACTTACCAGCGGCAGAAGAAAAAACATACACAGAGCATTCCTTGATGTTCTCGGTTTCTTTCCTTGGTGTTTTTTTTTTGTTTTGGTTTGGTTTTTTTTGTCTCCTCTGTTCTTTTTTAACTGTTTCTGGAAGCTCATTCCGCTAGACTGGAGAGTGCAAGAGCATCCCCTGCAGGAACATTTTGGCCCACATTGATTTTCTCTTTCCTAGTGTTTTTCCTTCTGTTAATTTGTATTCATGTGGCAGGGAGCACAGTAATTGTGTCTAGAGAATTAGAGAGGGATGGCTATTGCAGGAGTAATAAAATTACTATCAGTGTTCAAAGCTGGTAAAAGAATTGTGAGTTTCAGTTAGAAGATTTACAAAGACATGCTGAAATATATATTGAGTTCTTTTCTGCAGCACTGCTTGTAGATGTATTTTTCTTTGAGATTATAAATGGCATGGTTTGAAGCCAGCAACTGTGGGTAAGCAAACTAACAGTAGGACTCTCTGAAAAAGAACCTTTAGAGTTTGTCCATGATAACAACATATATATGTGTACACATGACATTAAATATCAACATGTTACAGATATGGCCAGAAAGTCTGACACCTTGGTGTTTCTTCAGTGATTGGTCGTACAAAAATGAAGTAAATGTGGACAGTAATTTTCAAGTATTAATAAAAGTGTTATGGATAATATAGATAATATGGATAATATCCTGAGGATGACATTTTAATGAACACAGGTGTAATGTTAGATGTTTTAGTAATCAATATGTATTATTACATTCAACATGAACAGACAAAGTATATGTTGTGGGGTGTTTTTTTGTTTGTTTTTAATCTGGAGATGTTGATATCACCTATACATATTCTTCCAATAAAACCTGAAATCTGGATTCAGCATAAAATGCCATAAAGAAATGTGAACTATTTCACATTATTTCTGCAGAAAGATTCATCCACCCAATCTAACTGAAACTACAGATCATATGAAATTTGTAGTATTCCCCAATATGGATACACCTGATAATGAAATATACATGTTTTATAAATAGGAAGTAGAATATGGACCTAAGTATATTCTGAATCTCTTGTTGTTTGTTTTGTTCATCTGAATTTGTCTTTGTTTGAAAATCTAGATTACATCCATTTTTATTATTTTTTTAAATAAGCAAAGCAGTGCTCTTTTCTGCACAAATGTGACAAGTCTGTCCTTCATCTCTTTTTGGTTCATTTTGGTCTACCAGTAAAGACAAAGTAAGGTAAAAATTTCTTCCTCAGTACACTTTGGTGATTTTCGAACCAAGGAATTTTTATTCTTTAGACACTGATATATTTTTCTTCCATAGATGTGATAATTTATATGGAACAATTAACACGCATGAAAGTATCATTTTACAAATCTCAGTAGTGACTGATGTAATGGACAAGTTCAAGAAGGAAATAATATCTAAATATGACTAAAATCAGACAAGTCACTGCAGATAATATGACCGTTTATAGCCTTTTTCTAAGTGATGTTTAGCAAGAGGCCCAGGCAACGGTATCATTTTACATAGCCTCAGAGAAAGATCTGCACTACTGTCCTTTAGAGAGGTTGATTCTGATTTGTGATTTGTGATTCTGATTTGTGAGCCATATGACAGCTGCAAGTTGCTATTTCTGAAGCTCTTTCTGATTACTGTAGCACATTAGAAATCTGGGAGGGGAATGCACCTGTTTCTAGTAGTGAAAGGACAAGATTAGATACCTGTCGCTGCTCCAGACAATATTGTCATTTCCAGGCTTCAAACAATCACTCATGTTCTGCTGAAAAAGAAGCTATTCCATGCTGAAAAAAAAAAAAAAACAAACATTTTTTCTAGCAGGGTTTTTTTCTGGTGGTGGTGTTTGTTGTTGGTGCATTTTTTACTTAAAAAAAAATCACTGTGGTTTCAAGAAGGAAAGATTTGTGCAGGATTGCTGAAATACACTGTCAGTTTGCTATTGATTTTTTCTATAGATGCCACCACCACCCAGATGTATGATCCTATGATACTATGATATGCACCACCAGTAGAAAATAAATTCTTTTATTGTTGGTTTCCTCTTTAACTTTACAAAGTGGATAAAACAACAATGAAAGCAAAACCAAACAAAGAAACAAACCCAAATATCATTAACCTACCCAAACTCATTCAGCACTCCTTCCCCACAAACTGTTACAGAAATGGAGATCCAAGAAAATATTTTACTTTCGAAAACCTGTATCAGCTGTTAAAGTTATTTGTTCAATGCTATGACTAAGTGACTCACAGGTTAAAATCCTGGTGGCAGCCACTTGCCTCTGGTGGCTTTCTATTAAATATTGAACTACTGACAAGGACAATATCTCCTTCAATAAGAAGACTGGACAGTGGAAGATTGAACTAGCTTTCCATTTAATTGCAGGGTAATAGGAATTATTTATTTCTGTCATTTTAGAAATAGCAGTGCTAGCATATTTTAATATAAATGACCAACACACTGTTTATTCTCTCTCAGTAAAATCATACTAGTTACCTGCTAGGCATCTGAGAGCATCAAAAATATGCTAATTTCAGGTGTTGCTTATTAGAAATCATGTTCCAAACTCCAGGACAGTAAAAATCAACCTATCTGTCTGTCTGTCTATCTGTCTATCTATCTCTCTATCATCCATCCATCCATCCATCCATCCATCCACGCATACATATGTATGTGATACAAGGCTCTACAATGTATATGTCTTCCAAGTTCCTCAGTGTCCTACTATTGGTTTTCATTGTGCATGACCTATCAAATCTCACGCACAGAGACCTGACCTACTAGACTATGTCTGATATTTGATTGTCCAAGATTTGTTATCTTTTGCACTCTCTATGCTTTACTGCAGCTTCATTCCTACCCTTGCACTCCTTTTGCTGAGGATTTTCAGCAGTAAAGTAAATCAGATGTGTAAACTTCCTTCTGCTTTGGTGAGTTATACCTTAATGCTGCTACAGTGCTCCAGATTTTTGCATTAACATACTGTATCACTAACATACAACATAGCAACTGCACAACTGTACAACTGATCAGGATTAGACGATAACTTGTCCAGCATGTACAGAAGTAATACAGATAACAGAGTTATGTTGCCTCCAGTTCCTGATCTGGTTTATTCGTAGTTCCTCCATGCTCTGTATGGTAGACCAGCATTAGAATCATGCCTATTTTTGACAGAGATCAATAAACAAGCTCTTAATTCATCCTACCTAGACTTCATAGCCATAAAGCAGGCTCTGAACATACTGTAATGAAACCTATCATTTTTATTTAAGGGACTGCTGAGAGAATGTGCCTTCTAGTAGAGAAAGGTGTTAAAATTAAGGAATCAGTCACACATTATTTTTCTCATTTAATTTCTTTAGCAAATCTTAAAATGAGCTTTACAAGTCATATTTAAAATAACAGAATAACTTGAAATATATTAATATACAATAAAATTTACCTCTGTGTTGATTTTCATTTGTAAGTTCTTGCCAGTGTTAGGACAGAAACTTTGATTTTTTAAAATTAGATATTGGTAATAAAGTCTACTAAAGGCATGTTGTGAAAGAGTTATTAAATGTATTAAAATGAAATATGACTTGTGAAAATATTGTTTTTATTAATTATAAAATTATTAATAACCTATGAATCAACAACTTATATACATGTTCTAGTGCACATTTGTGAAATACATTCCTTAAGTGGCTTAGTGTTATGATTAGAACTTAATTAAACTATCTACAGACTATTTCTATATTTATATAACGAAGGGTACAGTTCCGCTGCTTGGCCACTAGATGGCAACTCGGCGGGACGCGGGCGGCTTCTGGCTATATACAGCAATATTATAATCTTTCTGTGCATCAGCGATTACTCTGATAGATGTGGATACTTTGAGTGCTAGTGGATGGAAAGCACGTGGAAGATACTCTGTAGCTGTGGTTTGTAGCAAGCTGGAGGTCCGGCAGACTTCTGCCGCTGGACTGGTTCCTAGTCGAGTTGGACGGTGGTGTTGGGTTACTCTCTCCTCTCTCCGCAGCAGTGGAGAGGGAATATTGGAACTTGGGCTTAGCTCGGAAGCAGGTTCCCTTCAGGACTTGGTCGGTTCCCTCCAGACAATAGGGATCAGTCCTGGTTGGGGTTGGCCCTCGGAGTCGGCTTGCACGGCAGAGCAGGGTGAGAGTTGCCATTAGGCGGGCTTGGAGGTTTCCGGTTGGACAACGACAGCAGACAAAGGCTTATGGGGTCGGCCTGACTGCCACGATTCTCAGGGCTGATGTAAACAGCCTTGGAGAGAGAATGCGGCTGCGGTCAGCGGCAGCTTCTCATTTACTGGTCTTAAAGGAATAGCGGGACACTCGGAGTGGTCCCAGGTTTGGTGCAGTATAGGCACAAACTGTGCTTTAGTCTTCCCTGAGGTTTACAGGACTCAGAGCGGCACACGTGGCGGCTCCTCTCCCGCTACGGTGGGGCTAGGCATATGTGGACTTGGTCTCGATCAAGTCCCTTCTCCCCAACAACTGGGCACATCTTAGCCTTGGGGGTTGGTCAAGTACTCCGGTGGCATGGTGGGCTCTCCCGGTTGGTGCGACTGGCTATGATGACACTGGGCTTCCCGGACTCAGAGAAGGTCCTCCCTCTGGAGATGATCCTCACAATTGCTTCTCACGATGCAGAGGCTTTCAGTATGTGTGAATGTATGATAGAAGCTAACAACAATAAGCTCAATGGCTTGTTCTCTCGAGCAAGTACAGAGACAAAGTGAAAGAGGGGGGAAACTTGTTTACCAACCGGAGTGATACTTCCAGTGGGAATCTTGCTCCGGAACACAACACGACCAGCAGCCTTGGGAACACTAGCTGCTTTCTTTTTCAACCTATGGGAACGGCAGGGCACCCGCGGGCTCTCGGCACTCGGCTAGATTCGGCACGGCCGTTTCTCCACGTGCTTGCTGCTTGGGATCGCTCAGGCTCCCCGCATCACCGGCGGCTCTTTCAAAAGCCGGTGGCACCTCGCAAGCAGCCTCTGTTCCAACCGTGTGCTCTCGCTTGGCACGAGCCGCTGCACTTTTTCTAAATCTTGTCCATCAGGTCATGTGGGCAGGGCAGGCATGGTGGTAATGTGCCGCAATTACTCCTTCAAAAAATCAGTCTCAACTCAGACTGAGGGGGAATATAAGCAGGTAGGCATGTGTCATAAGCAAGAGGTGGGTGTCCAGGCATATGGCTGTAGAGAATGCTGGAGCCTGGCACTTGAGATGCAGGGTAGTGGGGACAACTAAACAACTAAACCGTGGCACCAAGCACCCCACCAAGCCTCTTCTTGAACACCTCCAATGAAGGTGACTCAACCACCTCCACGGGCAGCCGATTCCAGTGGGCAATCACTCTCTCAGTATAGAACGTCTTCCTAAGATCCAGTCTAAACCTGCCCTGGTGCAGCCTGAGACTGTGTCCTCTTGTTCTGGTACTGGCTGCCTGGGAGAAGAGACCAACCTCTGCCTGGCTACAACCTCCCTTCAGGTAGTTGTAGAGAGCAAGAAGGTCACCCCTCAGTCTCCTCTTCTCCAGGCTAAGCAACCCCAGCTCCTTCAGCCTCTCCTCATAGGGCTTGTCTTCCAAACCCCTCACCAACTTTGTTGCCCTTCTCTGGACACACTCCAGCAAGACAACATCTTTCCTAAACTGAGGGGCCCAGAACTGGACACAGGACTCAAGGTGCGGCCTAACCAGTGCAGTGTACAGGGGCAGAATGACCTCCCTGCTCCTGCTGGCCGAACTGTTTCTGATGCAGGCTAGATGCCATTGGCCTTCTTGGCTGCCTGGGCACACTGCAGGCTCATGTTCAGCCTACCATCAACCAGCACCCCCAGGTCCCTCTCTGCCTGGCCGCTCTCCAGCCATTTTGACCCCAGCCTGTAGCACTGCATGGGGTTGTTGTGGCCAATGTGCAGAACCCGGCACTTGGATGTGTTCAATCTCATGCCGTTGGATTCTGCCCATCTGTCCAGCCTGTCGAGGTCCCTCTGCAAAGCCTCTCTACCCTCCAGCGCAGATCAACTACTGCCCCCAGCTTGGTGTCGTCCACAAATTTACTGATGATGGACTCAATGCCCTCATCCAGATCATCAATAAAGATCTTGAAGAGCATATATATATATACACATATATATTATATATATAGAATTAAAAATTATATATTCACATAATTATAATGAATAAGGGACTCAAAAAGCATTCTTATAATTGAAAAATCTTTCTAAAAGATTGTATTAACTACAACTTTTCAAAGCATATATAACTCTGTGGAGAAAGGTAAAATGCAGTTTAATGAAAAATTTAATTTTATATTTCTTTATAGTTTTGAAATTTCTGGAAACATAAAATATTTTGTTTACTATTGTAGAAAAGTACTGAGTCCTTCTTCTCTCCAAATATGTCCAACTATCCTTGGGTTATAAGGCACATAGTGTCAAGTTATTCCTTGTTACCCCATTTAAAACTGTGATTCAAATACCTCTGAGTGACATGCAATCTACCAAAGCTTCTAAAAGTCAAAGGGCAGGCTGGAGCTGTTCCACTTTGTGTAAATAACAGCTGGAGCCACAGCTTCATTCTGACTCATATTTCTCGAGGAAGTGCCTTAATCAGTGGTGTATAGAGGCAATCATTCATTTGTTCTCGCCTAGTGAATATGTATTTATTTAAAATGGAGCAGCTCCAACAAGACAGGCAGAGACTGATGTATGACATTTTAGTTGCAGAATAATTGCATAACAGAATTTATGTTAGTCAATAAATCTCTGCAACAGGGAATCACAAGATAAAACTATTACAAAAAGTCTCAGTCATACATTTAGACAGGTGGCAGTTCGGAGAAATGACAATCTATAGCTGGAACATGTTTCTCTTTAAAAGCAGACTCCATCATAAATGAAAGAACAGCTCTGTTCATACTGATATTTTGGACTTAGAAGCACTGTTCTGTCTCTTTCTGTGATTTCTAATCCACCAAGGGAAGGTGTAATATGGAACTCCAAACACTAGGACAGCGGTCTTGTTTATAGCAGCAATGTTGTGCCTAATCTTGAAAAGCAAGCAAGCAAACAAAATAAATTCCCTTTTGTTCATAATTTGCCTTGAATATTAGATTGTTAGTTCTTGATGAGATAAAACTGTGTTTTTCTCTTTCTGCTTTAATGAATGTGCGTGGCTGAGGAGAGAGGAGGCAGTGGTGAGGAGCTCAGCAGTGGGTGCTTGGTTTTGGCATTGCTTTCGGCTTTGCTTTCGGCTTTGCTTTCCTTGCTTTTCAGGTGGTAAGGGGTGGTGGCTCGAGACCTCCTGAAGAGGGGAGGAGGCACAGCAGGCTTGGGTTGCCTACCTGCCTGAGTGCAGTGACGTAGCAGGGGAGGGGTAGCTGCAGAAACCATGTGCCAACCAAACAGAACCCAGCCCATGGCTGAGGAGAGAGGAGGCAGCGGCGAGGAGATCAGCCTTCTCACTGACAGGGAAAAAAAACAACAAACAAAACAAAAACCAACCAACCTAACAAAAAAACCCCAAAAAACAGAAAATGCCACATGGAGAGGGTGGTTACTGAAAGATGCTTACTACTCCAACAAAGGCTAGGTAGAAGAACACTAGGTTCCCAAACAGAGACCACACACAAGCATGCAGATGTTCAGGTAGGTGGCTGCAGTGAGTGCTGGAACCTGACACTCGATATGCAGGATGGAAGGAACAACTCCTGCATTAGGTGTGAGCAGATCAGGGATCTGATGAGCATGGTGGCCGAACTAAAAGAAGAGGTGGAAAGGCTAAGAGCTATAAGAGACAGAGAAAGGAAAATTGACTATTTCCATAATCTAACCGCTACAATACCAGAACAGGGGGTAACTCTTAGTGGAGCAGGGAGTTTGATACCATTCCATCAGCAAGCCTCTCAGCCTCCCTGTAGTAACCCACATGAGCAGGGCCAATGGGAACAGGTCTCTGCTCGATGGAAGAAATGCAAATGAAGCAAGCGTGCTACTTTTAGCAGTGCACTCCCTGCAGTGCACTTACAGAATAGGTATGAGGCTCTGCAAGAGGAACAGGTCATTGGTAAGGATGAGGACTCAAGGAAGACAGAAGCTGCACCAATGACAGGTTGCCTCAGGCCAGCCATCAAAACTAATCCAGAAAAGAAACCTTGTAGGGTCATCGTTATAGGAGACTCCCTACTGAAGGGAGCAGAGGGCCCAATATGCAGACCAGACTCATTTCATAGAGAGGTGTGTTACTTCCTTGGTGCCCAAGTAAAGGACATTGTAGGTAAAATTCCCAAACTCATGAGTCCTTCAGACTACTACCCACTTTTTGTCTTTCAGGTGGGTAGTGACAATGCAACAATGAGAGGCTCACAATCAATTAAAAGAGATTTCAGAACCTTAGGGCAACTGCTAAAGGGATCAGGAGCTCAAGTTGTGTTCTCTGCTATCCCTCTAACATCAGCGATGGATGAGGGAACATTGAGGAAGAGCCAACAGGTCAATTCATGGCATCAATGAAGATGTTAAAGAACATGGGGCCCAGCACTGATCCTTGGGGCACACTACTAGTGACTGGCCGCCAGCTGCATGTGGGACCATTCACCACCACTCTCTGGGCTCAGCCCTCCAGCCAGTTCCTAACCCAACGCAGTGTGCTCCTGTCCAAGCCATGGGCTGCCAGCTTGGCCAGCAGTTTGCTGTGGGGAATGGTGTCAAAGGCCTTGCTGAGGTCCAGGTAGACTACATCTACAGGCCTCCCCACATCCACCAGGTGGGTCACCTGATCATTGAAGGAGATCAGGTTGGTCAGGCAGGATCTGCCCTTCCTAAATCCATGCTGGCTGGGCCTGATCCCTTGGCCATCCTGTAAGTGCTGCATGATCGCACTCAAGATGACCTGTTCCATAATCTTGCCTGGCACTGAGGTCAGGCTGACAGGGATATAATTCCCTGGCAAATCCAACCAGCCCTTCTTGTGGATGGACACCACATTGGCCAGCTTCCAGTCATGTGCGACCTTTCCTGTGAGCCAGGACTGCTGAGAAATGATGGAGAGTTGCTTGGCCAGCTCATCTGCCAGCTCTCTGAGTACCCTAGGATGGATCCTGTCTGGTCCCAAGGATTTGTGGGGATACAAGTGGCTGAGGAGATCTCTAATTGCTTCCTCCTGGAACAGAAGGAAACTATACTGCTCCCTGCCTCCATCTGCCAGCTCTGCAGGCTAGCTGTTTGGAAGACATTTTGTCCTGCTATTAAAAATTGAGGCAAAGCAGGTGTTAAGTACCTCTGCCTTTTCCTCATCTTTTGTTACAACATTCCCCTCCATGTCCACTAAGGAGTGGAGGTTGTCCTTGCCCCTCCTCTTGCTATTAATGTATTTATAGAAGGACTTTTTGTTGTCCTTCACAACAGGTAGTGATAGGACTAGGGGAAATGGAATGAAGCTGGAGGTGGGGAGATTCAGCATAGACGTGAGGAGGAAGTTCTTCACCATGAGAGTGGTGAAGCCCTGGAATGAGTTGTCCAGGGAGGTGGTTGAGTCCCCATCCCTGGAGATGTTTAAGCCCAGGCTGGATGAGGCTCTGGCCAGCCTGATCTAGTGTGGGGTGTCCCTGCCCATGGTAGGGGGGTTGGAACTTGATGATCCTTGTGGTCCCTTCTAATCCTGACTGACACTATAATACTATGAAGGTATCTGAAACTATGTATTTTGCCAATTTACATCAATAAAAATAGTGCAATCATGAAGCTTCACAATATTGTGAGAATCATAGCCCTGTTCACCTAAATTGCTGACATTAGTTTTAATCAAAGAATTTAAAATTGTTTACATTTAATAAAACTGTAGAGCAAACTCAATTTTTCATTTATAAACATTTATGTCTTACCTATTGCTTTTTATTATTGTTATTGAAATTGTCTTTTCTACAAGCAAAAGGGAAAAAAAGGCAAAAGAAGGAAAATAATGTCATCCACTAAATAGCCTTGCTTTATATATTGGGTTTGGCTGAGATGGAGTTAATTCTCCCCAGAGCATCTTTCTAGTGCTGTGTTTTGCAGTGTTGTAACTGGGTGTGGATAGCACAGCAGTGTGTTGGCTGCTGCTGAGCTGAGTAACAAGGGTGTACATTCCCCAACACCAAGAGAATACTGAAGCATGGGCAATATTTTGGGAGGGGACACAGCTGGGCCAGCTGACCCAAACTGACCAGAGGGATATTCCATGGCATATGACATCAGCTCAGATATATAAGCTAGTAAAAGCAGGAAGTATGGGATCATTCATTGATGGCAACTGTCCTCTGGAGCAACTGCTATATGTGTTGAAGCCCTGCTTCTCAGGACTGACTGAACACCATCTGGCTTGATGGGAAGTGGAGAATAACATTTTTGTTTGTTTTTGCTTCCTCATGTGGCCTTTACTTTGGCTTTGCTTTTTGATCAAATTGCTTCTGTCTTGACCTCTGTGCTTTCATTATATTTTCCCTCTCCCCTGTCCACAGTATGACAGTATCACAGTATTGCTAAGGTTGGAAGAGACCTCAAAGATCATGGAGTCCAACCTGTCACTGCAGACCCCATGACTAGACCATGGAACCAAGTGCCACATCCAGTGCCCTCTTGAACACCTCCAAGGATGGCGACTCCACCACCTCCCTGGGCAGCCCATTCCAATGGTGAATCACTCTCTCGGTGAAGAACTTTCTCCTCACCTTGAGCCTAAACTTCTCCTGGTGCAGCTTGAGACTGCCTCCTCTCTGCTGAGTTAAGTTCCCAGAAGATATCTGGCAGGTTAAAGTCACCCACAAGGACAAGATCTGATGACCTTGAGACAGCCTCCAGTTGCTTATAGAATGTTTCATCTGCCTCCTCATCCTGGTTGGGTGGTCTATAACAGACTCCAACCAGGATGTCAGATTTGTTAGTCTGCCCCCTGATTTTAACCCACAGGCTCTCAATCCCTTCATTTTCCACCTCAAGTTCTGTGGCAGAGAGTGACTCCCTAACATACAGGGCCACCCCTCCTCCTCTTCTCCCTTGCCTGTCTCTCCTGAAGAGCCTGTAACCCCCCAGTGCAGCACTCCAATCGTGCGTGTAATCCCACCATGTTTCTGAGATGGTGACTATATCATAGTCACCCTGGTGGACCAGCACTTCCAGCTCCTCTTGCTTATTGCCCATGCTGCGCGCATTGGTGTACATGCACTTCAGGTGGGCTCTCGACTTCTCTATTGACCCTAATCTGCACCCCACTCCTTCGTCTACCGAGGGACTGATTTCCTCACTCACCCCCATCAGACCTAGTTTAAAGCCCTAACTAATTTATCTAATGTTAATTTAAGATTTTTAGTGGTTTGCAAACTAATCAGAAAGTATTTTGTAATGTTGGGGAAAAATTCCTTTTGCCTCTTATATATGGCAGCACATCACTAAAAAGAAGGGAGAGAGATGAAATATCAAAGGTATAGAATCTTTTAAAACAAAAAGAAAGGAATTAGTGGAAACTGAGGGAAAAAAGTGAAAAGGGCACTGGAAATGTACTGTTCATTTGAGGGAAAGAAAGCAAAAGCTAAAATGATGTTAATATATGGCCAGAGACTTTATTCAGACAGCTTTTACTATTCACTGACTTCTTATAAATTTCATTCTGATTTTTAGCAATGAGTAGTTCAGAGCTCATGTCCTTCGCTTGACTTGTCAGTTAGTCAATATTTTCTTCATTTTAAGTGCTGTCCAAACTGCCACCTATAGCAATGTAGATGAAAGTAATTGAGATGTCATTCACATTAATATTCAGCTTCTGCTTTGCCATCATAAAAAAGGGTGGGGGAAGGGGAGGGGGAAGGGGAGGGGGAATCAAACAAGCTAAAACCAAGGAGAAATGAGTTTTAAATGCACTGTTTTGAGAGTAAAGTATGAGCAGTTTAAATTAAGATAAAACTACATGTAGCACTGAAGAAAGGGGTTAAATCTCTAACCTCGTACAGTGAAGGTATGAATAAAAAATATAGTGAATATGGTTTTCAAAAGAATCTTGTCAAAAATTTTTATTCCATTGCATTGAATATAGTGGTAGCCACTCATAAATATCATGATGTCAAGTTCACATCAAGAAGCACAAAATATAATTAAAAAAATTCATGTTGTTTTTCTGAAGTCAGGGATGGTCTATCTCCTTGATTTGGGACTTCCCATGGGGAAGTTTAGGCTTGAGGTGAGGAGAAAGTTCTTCACTGGGAGAGTCATTTGTCATTGGAATGGGCTCCCCAGGGAGGTGATGGAGTCACCATCCCTGGAGGTGTTTAAGAGGGGATTGGATGTGGCACTTGGTGCTATGGTCTAGTCATGAGGTCTGTGGTGACAGGTTGGACTCGATGATCTTTCAGGTCTCTTCCAACCTTGGTGATACTGTGATACTGTGATACTTAGGTCCCTGAACTGGTAGATGGGGTCAGGGAGCAGTACAGCTCCCCTGTAATCCAGGAGGAAGCAGTTAGACACCTGCTTAGCCACTTGGATCCTCACAAGTCCATGGGATTGGATGTGATCCATCCTAGGGTACTGAGAGAACTGGCAGATGAGCTGGCCAAGCCATTCTCCATTATTTACCACCAGTCCTGACTCACTGGAGAGGTCCCAGATGACTGGAAACTAGGCAGTGTGATGACTTATCCACAAGAAGGGCTGGATGGAGGAACCCAGAAACTGCAGGCCTGTCAGCCTGACTTCGTGCCAGGCAAGATTATGGAACAGGTCATCTTGAGTGCAATCACAGCACACCTGCAGGATGGGCAAGTGATCACATCTAGCCAACATGGATTTAGGAGGGGCAGGTCCTGCCTGACCAACCTGATTTCCTTTTATGACCAGGTGACCCACCTGCTGGATGTGGGGAAGGGTGTAGACATAGTTGGGAGCAGATGTTGATCTGTTAGAAGGTAGCAGGGCTCTGAAGCAGGACCTTGACAGGCTGGACAGATCGTCAGAGTCCAACAGGATGGCATTTAACAAGTGCTGGACTCTGCACTTTGACCACAACAACTCCATGCAGCACTACAGGCTGGGGACAGAGAGGCTGAAGATTGGCCAGGCAGAAAGGGACCTGGGAGTACTGGTTGACAGTAGGATGAACATGAGCCAGCAGTATGTCCAGGTATCCAAGAAGGCCAATGGCATCCTGGCCTGTACCAGGAATAGTGTGGCCAGAGGAACAGGGAAGTCATTGTGCCCCTGTACTCATCACTGGTTACGCCACATCTTGAGTACTGTGTCCAGTTCTGAAGTCCTCAGTTTAAGAAGGACATTAAGATACTTGAATGTGTCCAGAGAAGGGCAATGAGGCTGGTTAGAGGTCTCAAGCACAAACCTTATGAGGAGTAGCTGAGGCAGCTGGAGAAAAGGAGGCTCAGGGGATACCTTACAGCTCTGTACTTCTACCTGAAAGGAGGTTGTAGCCAGGTGGGGATTGGTCTCTTCTACTAGGCAATCAGTGACAGAACAAGAGGACACAGTCTTGAGCTGCACCAGGGGAAATTTAGGTGAGGAGAAAATTCTTCAGAGAAAGAGTAATTTGCCATTGAAATGTGCTGCCCAGGGAGGTGGTAGAGTCACAGTCCCTGAGGGTATTCAAACAAGGATTGGATGTGGCATTTGGACCGATGGTTTAGTTGTCACATAGTATTAGGTGATAGATTGCACTTGATCTCTGAGGTCTTTTCCAACCTGGTTGATTCTGTGATTCTGTAAAAGGAAGTATTTTTCATTAGAGTATCTATGGAAATTTTAATATAGAAGAAACTTAAAAATTGATGTAGTTAATAATAGGAACCAAGCAACTGAATAGCCTACTGTGGCAGTTTTAGGCTATGCCTTTAAATGTTAGCTGCAGATTTTGAGGAGAAAAGTAGAGAAATATAAATAATTCACTATTGGGTGTAAAAAGGAAAAGAAAAGATTATTCTAAACAAATTTCATTGGACAGAGTATCTGGTATAGAAGCAAGTGTTCTATAAACATCTCACTCATTTTTCTTTCAACACCATTGTTTTTCTTCTTCTCCAGCTGCTTGGCTGTTTTGCTTGGCTGGGGAGGACCTAATCACTTCTGGCTGACTGTGGCAGGGTGAGAAAGTTCTCCCCCCACACACAAAGAAATCACAGCTAACTCAGTCGGAGAAGCAGATGAAGGTGCTGTATTTACAAGCAGGGATGGAATGCAGATGATTATGTACAAAATATACAATATTTACAATATATACAGAAATACACAGCAATGAATGTAATACAGAAGACCTACAGCCGGAGGAGGGTGTCCCCCCGGGCCCCTGTACCCCCTCTCCCTCCCTACCTCCTCTTTTTTCCCCAAAAGGGTTAGAGAGAGAGAGAAAGGCAATTAAGGAGAAAATTCTGTTAGCTCAAGCGTGTGCAAGAATTAGTTTTCTTATCTGGTTAGCTTTGTTAATTCAAGGTTGCCTCCCTCCATCAACTGTTGCTTCAGAGAGAGAAAAGCAGACAGGCCCACAGGAACAGAGAGGAACAGACCAAACTGACTCAAACGGAACTAAAAACTTAAAAGTTGCATTCTACCAATCTGCCAATGAAATTCGTTTAGACCTTATCTTTATTTTTCAAAATATTCAGCCAGAGTGTTCCATCAACTGTCCCTTTTTTAAAGACACAGCCTAAAATGATCACACTGACCTTGCAGATAAGACTAACATTCCTCCTAACAGCTCCTTTTTTCTTCTATTACAGGGGGAAGAAGGAGGCTTTTTGGGGAGTGGAGCAGCTCCCCTGCTCTCTGGGATCCAGAGGAGGAACAGGGGGGTTTCTGTGCTACTTTCTGATCATAACTACCTGTATAATATTGTAAATACTGTATATTTTGTACATATTTATGACATTTCATTGTCAAGTGTAGTTTTACTTTGTAAATACAGCTTCCATTTGCTTTCTAACTGAGCTGGTCATGCCTAATTAATGTAATGGGAAATTCCAACCCACTACACCTACAGAAAAAATTCAGCTTCATAACCCACTCTACTAGAAATAGAGATGTGTAATTTATAATAGTGAAGGATGATTGCTGACAGACTTATCAGAGCAAGCCTTGATGTTTGCTTGTAACCCAAAATAGCTAATACATGTGACAGTTTCACAACCACTTCTGGTCAGGTAGTGTACCTGAAACTATGGTAGCTACTAGAATATTCCATATTCTGAAAAGGAAGAAGAGTCAAGGAGAGCTGGTTGATTTTCAAGGATGACTTCTAAGCTCAAGAAAGGTTTACCTCCAGGTGCTGGAAGTCAAACAAAGGTGGTGGAGGGCCTGAATGGGTGAGCAAAAAGCTCCTAATTAAACAAAATATATTCAACAAACAAATAAAAACCCAGAACCAAAGCAAAACACCCTTAAAGAAACAAAAACCACAACAACCAAAAACCCCAAATCAAACCAAACAAAACCCACAAAAAAACCCAACAAACAATCAAACTAACAGAAAACCAAAACCAGACCAACCACCAAACAAAAAAAAACCCAACAAATTAAACCAAAACAATTTGAATTTGAATCTGCTGAAGGATGTCAAAATCAACAAAAACAGCTTCTACAGATACAGCTACAGCAAAAGACTAGGCAAAGAGGGCCAGCTGTTGAAAAGATCTTGGTGGTTGTGGTGGGATGAAATTACCCCCAAACTAAATAGCCAGACTAGCTCAGATTGGGATGGAAGCAAATGAAGCCATGTTTACAAGCAAACTAAAATCTAGAAATATGAAATGCAATGAATATGTACAAAATATACAATATATGTACAATATATTTATTTAC
The DNA here is from genome assembly GCA_015227895.2 of Colaptes auratus. Classification (NCBI taxonomy): domain Eukaryota; kingdom Metazoa; phylum Chordata; class Aves; order Piciformes; family Picidae; genus Colaptes; species Colaptes auratus. Next base: position 14,863,423 of record CM037631.1, read on the forward strand.
AATTTATAAGCAACACAGAAACTCCTCAGACCTGCCTGGGTGGATACATGAGAGTGTTGACCTCCTCCCCCACTCTGTCCCTCCTTCCTGTTACCTCACACAGTAGTCAAAAAAGAGATACCCCTGGCAAAGCCACAAAAGAGAGAGAGAGAAGCTGCATTCATAAGCAACAGAAGAAGAAAGAGAAAGAACTCTTTATGCCACTACTCTATACCCCCACTAGCAAGCCAATGAATTATATAGACCTTATCATTATTTTCCTCTAGTATCCAATGGTAATTACTTAACTTCCAGTCTTTTCAGTCAGGAACTAGGCTAAAGTTCCCCCTTCAAACTGTAACAGTGATACATGACATGAGAAAAGCTGAATTACTCAAAGCCTTCTTTACTTCAGTCTTTCCATGGTAAGACTAGCCTTTAGTAATCAAACAGATTTAAGATATAATGTTTGCCACATACAGCCAGAAGCCACGTCAACAGGATGCTGTGTGTAAGAATAGCGTATGTGTTTTTCAAATGACACAGTAATGGGGAAATTTAATACCTGCTTATGTGATCTGTGTCTGCCTATGTCTGAGCATGTTCTTCTTATTTTTTTTCCTCCAAAAGCAATCTTTAAATCATAAATAGATACTCTGGAATGAGCAGAAGCAATTCATGAAAAGTCAGATGATTGTGGTGAATGATGCTTACATCCAAAAGTATGTCCTGAATATTGCCAGGACATGGAAGAAAACTTCTCTGTCTGAGAAATTAACAAGCTAAGAAAACATACAATTTTTTCAGGGCAGTTCTGGCATCCAGCTGGATGCCAGAAAATTACCTAGAGCAGTTTAGGCTGTGGTAGAGTGTGATAAATAAACATAGGGAAGTAATTTAGCTTCAGCTAATTAAGGGTATAGGTGAACAAGCAGAAAGAATGTGAGGATTCCCCCCCTCCAAAAAAGGCGGAAGCCGAGGACATTTTGCAACAAGTCAGGTACTGGTCAGTGTATCACTGACCCCTGAAGAGATCACCACCATACATGCAGTGGCAGGAACTCCTGTTGTGGGGTAAAAGTTCTTTGTTCTTGGAACTAATCAGGATGTTGCGTGAGAAGAGTTCTGTTGTAAAAGCCCCCAGTGTGGGGAGGAAAGGTATACATGTGGGAAGGTATGTACCTAGCGCTGTTAATAAACCTTCTTTAACAGACTTTGACCCTCAACAATTTTTTAGGAGTGAGCTTGTTTCTCACATACATGAACATGAACATTGGATTAGAGACTTGTGAGTGTTAGCAGGTCTTCAATTGCTGTTCCCTGAATGACAGCAGCTTTTGTAAAAATAATTTCAGTTAAGTGACTCATATCTTCAGTACTACAGTCTGCAACAGCTTCCCTTCTCCCTTCAGACTGATTTGTAGTCTAAAATGATCAAGCTCCTTTAAAGCTTCCTAATAGGAATGTAAAGTGCATTTGATCACTGTGGTGGCTTAAATTTTCCAATTCACATTAACTAAGCATGACCAGCTCGGTTGGAAGCAAATGGAAGCTGTATTTACAAAGCAAAAACTACACTCTACAATGGAATGCAATGAATATGTACAATATATACAGTATTTACAATATTATGTTTGCAATCAGAAAACAGCATAGAAACACCCCTGTCCTCCTCTGGCTTTCCCAGAGAAGCAGGGAAGGGGCTCCACTTCCCCCCCTCCCCCAATCCCCTTCCTTCCCCCTGTAATAGAAGAAAAGAGGAGGAATGTTAGTTCAAAGAACGCAATGTCAGCATTCTTATCTGCAAGGCCAGAGTTATCTCTCCAGCAGAACAGCCAAAGCAGCTAGAACCACGGAAGAAAAGAAAAGGAATGAGGATGAAGTGAAATGTGTTAGGGTACATCTGTGTGCATCCCACACATTCTGGCCAATGAAATTTGTTTAGAGTAATGTTTTGGTTTTCTTTTTACACCCAATAGTGAATTATTTATATTTTTCTACTTTTATGCTCAAAATCTGCAGCTAATTTTTAAAGGCATTGCCTGAAACTGCCACAATCACTCAGGCTCGGTCAGTTCCCTCAATTCCCTAGCTTTGATGGAAAGGGAAAGGGGAAGTAGATGTGCAGCTGCTGAAATTTGATTTGTATTCTGGGATGACAATAAAAAGTCTGCTGATGTCAATTAAAGGGCAAAAATCTTCTGAAATGCATTATATAGGTATTAACTACTGAAAGCCTTAAAATAACAAAACTATATTATGAAGAGAGAGAGAAAAAATATAGTTTTACCATGAATGTTTGGGGAAAATACAGAGAGACTTAATGAAGGAGTATAGTATGATTATGCCCTAGTTTTGGCTGGGGCAGAGCTAGTTTATATTAATAGCTAGAACAATTCTGTGTTTTGGACTCAGTATAAGAACTGGCATGATAAGATGTTGATAATATACTGATGTTTTTAGTTGCTGGTAGGAAATCTAGGATTTTTCAACTTCCCATTTTTTGTTGCCTTGCAGGAGTTAAAAAGACGAAGGGGGCATAGCCAGGATAATGGGTCAAAACTGGCCAACGTGATATTCTGTATCATACAACATCAGTATAGATACATCATGCTTAGTATATGGATGAGCACAGGCTGAGTATCTAGGGCTCTTCTGGGACTGCAGTTCTGATATTTTCTCTCTTCTCGGATAGCTAGCCAGCAGGTGATGAGGAACCACATTGTGAAATACTCTTTTATATACTGTATTGTCACAATCTTCTTATTCTCAGACTATTAATTGGCTTTTTTTTCTCAGCCTATGAGTTTTCTGGCCTTTATCCCTTTCAATTCTTTCTCCCAGCTTGTGGTGTGAGGGAGGGTGAGTGTACAACCACATGGTGTTTGCCTGCAACCTGGATTCAAAATGCAACAGATTAAGTAAATAACATGGGTGTTTAATACTCAGGGAAGACAATTAAACAGCACAAAAGAGATTTTCTGTGTTTTTCTGAATTTGAATAACTAGAGCAATTGTAACAGAAGTAAACTGGACTACAAGTAAACAATTTGTTTGAATTTGCTCACAGCTTTAACTAAAAGGTGCAAACAAATGATTGATTTGAACTTTGTTTACAGATCTAATACACTGCTCTTGAAGGTTTTCACAGACACAATAGAAGAATCATATGAACTATTACAAATGAAAAGAAAAAAATATACGGTAACAGTCTAAAATCCACATTAAATATGTGTGTCAGCTAATCACCTGCAGTTACAAATTTACAGCATACTAAACACTCTTTCACGTAAGGTGTATCAATCTCAAAAAAGTAACCTTGTCCAGTGACCTGACCAAGGTTGTTGTCTGATAGTGATACTGAAATGCTCCAGCTTCTCTTTATCTTACTTTATCAAGCACCAAAGTATGGTTTGGATTGAGACTCAGGGTATATTATTTGACAAGGGATTCCTAGGTCAGATCAGGTTTTGGCTCTTTGAATCACAGAATCATAGAACTGCTGTGGCTGGAAAAGACCTTTAAGATCATCCAGTCCACTATTCTCCAATTCTACCAAGTCTCGTGCTAAACCCTTAGCACCACATCTATGAATCTTTTAAACACTACCAGGGATGGGGATTTAATTGCCTCCCTGGGAAGCCTACTCCAGTGTTTGATAAACCTTTAAGTGAAGAAGTTTCTTCTAATGTCCACTCTAAACCTCCTATGGTGAAACATTAGACCATATCTTCTTATCCTGACGCTTATTATTAGAGAGAAGAGACCAACACACACCTCACTACAACCTCCTCTCAGGGAGTTACAGAGATTGAGAGGGTCTCCCCTCAGACTGCTTTTCTCCAGACTAAGCAACCATAGTTACCTCAACCACATTTACCTCAGCCACTGTTCTCCAGATCATTCAACAGTTTCACTGCCCTGTGGTAAAGAGTGATTATGCCCAGAATTATGCCCCAAATATTCTCAAAATTTGTGCCTACATGTTTTGCTCAACCCCCCCTGCCCCTTCCTTCTAGACTGGGTAGTCAGCATTGAGCTGAGTAAACAAAGGGTCAGGCATTAACAAGCTGGGGTAAACAACCCAAACCTGCCTTTTTGGGGTAAACAAGATCATGCGCCCACCTTGTGGGATGCTTGTGCTATGCTTGTGCTTCTTCCAAGTATGGGTATATTCTGACCATATGCTTTGTCTTTGGCTAATGGTGTTTACCAAGTGTTGGCTAAATCCAAGCCTTGGTCAAATTATAAATATTACCTAAATTGTAAGCAACTCACTCTTTTGCTTTAGCTATTGTTACAGGGAAGTTTTGAGCTCCCCCACTGATTGAAACCTTCAGGATTGATGAGATGTTTCTTGATCTTCAGTGGTAACTATCCTTGCTTTTGTTGTCTCTTGCTTTTTTCCCTCCTTTTCTGTATTTCTAACTTTTCCCCCTGTACATGTAAGTGAAATAAAATTGAAGTGCTTTTCCCAAACAATTACTCGGTTCCTTCTTGGATTCATTTGGGGGATTCGTAAAAGAACCATGTCTTCTACAGTAGAGAGATGAGATATGGGGTTAATTCACTGCTGCTGGAGTAAGAACAGCAAAGTAACAGGGCCTTGAATCTGAGTTATAATTGCCTCCTGAAGGCTGAGTGATATAGTTGTGTTCATCTTTCTCCTTAGATTGTCAGAAGGAAAAAAAAAGAGCAAAAGCATCTTTACAAGGACTGGTCTTAGGCCCTGTATAACCGGGAGCAGTTAGCAATATTGCTGACAATGCATTCCAGCCTTTAAAAGTCAGTGAAACTACAGTATCACAGATCTACTACTTATCTGCTAGTAAAACATTTACTCAAAAAGACATTTTGGATTTCTGTTTCTTGGCATGTAAATGCAAATCTTCCACAGAATGGAATAGAATGGAATATACTTTTATTAATTTCTTTCTCTTTGCCTCTTTGTGCTCTTAGCTTTATTAGACTTTATTTATTTCATTTGTGGTCTTTTATTTTCTTTCCAAGTTCAGGACTTTATTTAAAATTGCAGTTGGGCAGCACTTTCATTTTACCACAGTTTATGTTTGTGTTGTATATATTTCTTTTTAGGATTCTTAACATTTATAGCAGTCTAAACATCAATGTGGCTTTGTCATGCAAAAAAAAGCAGTAGAATGGGCTGACCCAATTCATGCAATCATGGATCTTGATTTTCTACATTTTACATATGTAATCCATTTTTTTTCACAAGTGTCTCCGTCTCTTTCTGTTCTTAAGATTCCCTGAAAACTATAGCCCACTTCCAGGAAGGAGATTTGGATACTGAGTTCCTTTCTCCTCTCATTTTATTTTCCACATTGAGAGATCTGATTTGGACCATTTCATTTTCTTTCCTTGGCCTAACATATTTCTTGTATTTTTATTTCTTGGTCATTTTGTGTATTCTTTATTTTGCTCTGAACATAATCAGAGTCCCTAAGTAATGTATATGAAGGAATTTGAATGCATTTTCAGTGTCTACACTACTCCAGCTTCACCACTGCTTTGATGAATGCAAGTTTAAGCTTGCTTCTTCCTGTAGCTGTGTGATTTTCCCCCTTAGCCTTCTTTCTCCGTTATCGCTGAATACATGGGAAGGGCTTTTATTTGGCTTTATTGCCCCCTTTAGCTCTGAGAAGGTATTTTCCCATTTCCTTCTGAACTAATAATTTTCAGTGTTTATTTTCATGGGAATTAAGTGATTTGAGGCATTGGTACACAATGAATAGTGTCAAATCTGCATTATAGGAGTACTTAATAGCTGACATTCAAGACAGCACATATGAGGATACATAAGCATATTTTTAAGGAACACATCTTACAACTGAATTATTAAAGCTTGGGATAAATTATTTCTCTGACAATATAATGTTTTCAAGAGGTATATATCATACCATACTATATACATTTTTCTCTCATTTGCTCAGTTCCTTTTGGAGTAGTAAATAATTTTGGTATACTTGAGATGATCCGAGTAGCTCTTCTCAGAGAAATGGCTGTGTGGACAATAGCAGCTGTGAGTGAGATGGAAGAGGAAAACAAAAAGGTTCTTCTCTTACGTAGTTCAGACTCTGACAACTGAGTTTATCTCAAAAAAGGTGTCCAATCAGAGAAGGCTTCCATGGATACCTCACTATTTCCATTACTCTTCTTATGCCTCAATTTTTTTCAGCAGCAGAAAGGGATACTTCCTAACTATCATGTACCATCATGAATGCTTGACTGCTGTAGTTTGCATCTGGTATCACAAAGGAGTTGTGACACTTATGGTTTGTGTGGCGGGGTTTTAATTCTTTTTGTTCTCTCTTTTTATTTTTTTACATCACCCCCCCCAGCTTTGTCCTGATTGTTGCCATACTTTTGCAATAGCAAAAGCTTGATACCCATTTATTGCTTAGACTACCCTGCTCAACAGAGTCAAGTGCCAGTCTGGCAACTGGACAAGAATGAATCCAGTAGCCAACTTCCTGATGCCAGAGGAGTCTGTAGCTGTTGCCTAAGCATCTGCCTTGCAGAAGAGGAACTTGGTATCTGATGGGGATAATTTTCAGATATATTGTTTAAAAGTTCTAGTTTTTCAATCAAAAAAGTCAAACATTTAAAAACCAAGAGGTCCATTGTTATTTAACAAGCTCACCTAATCAGTAGTAGTTTCTAAGTGCCCAGGGATTAAGATTTTACTTATTCTCAGATTGCGAGGTGGCAAACAGAATCTCTCCTGACAGTACCAAAATCATAGAAAACCTTTGCCATCTCTGCAATACATGTTGCACAGAAACATCACAGTCCTGATTATAGCCCACTTAAGTATTACTCAGTAGTGGAAAGCCACAGGGCCACTAATGAAAATTCATCATTGGGTTACAGGCTCTTCAGGAGAGACGGCAAGGGAGAAGAGGAGGAGGGGTGGCTCTGTATGTTAGGGAGTCTGTATGTTAGGGCTTTAAACTAGGTCTGATGGGGGTGAGTGAGGAAATCAGTCCCTCGGTAGACGAAGGAGTGGGGCGCAGATTAGGGTCAATAGAGAAGTCGAGAGCCCAGCTGAAGTGCATGTACACCAATGCACGTGGCATGGGCAACAAGCAAGAGGAGCTGGAATACCTAGTCCACCAGGGTGACTATGATATAGTCACCATCTCAGAAACATGGTGGGGATGACATGCACGATTGGAGTGCTGCACTGGGGGTTACAGGCTCTTCAGGAGAGACAGGCAAGGAGAAGAGGAGGAGGGGTGGCCCTGTATGTTAGGGAGTCACTCTCTGCCACAGAACTTGAGGTGGAAAATGAAGGGATTGAGAGCCTGTGGGTTAAAATCAGGGGCAGACTAACAAATCTGACATCCTGGTTGGAGTCTGTTATAGACCACCCAACCAGGATGAGGAGGCAGATGAACATTCTATAAGCAACTGGAGGCTGTCTCAAGGTCATCAGATCTTGTCCTTGTGGGTGACTTTAACCTGCCAGATATCTGCTGGGAACTTAACTCAGCAGAGAGGAGGCAGTCCAGAAGATTCCTGGAGCACATGCAGGACAGCTTCCTGATGCAGCTGTTGAGTGAGCCTACCAGGGATCAAGCTCTCCTTGACCTGCTGTTCTCGAATAGAGAAGGGCTGGTGGGAGACGTGACTGTGGGAGGCTGCCTGGGGTGCAGCGACCATGAGATGGTGAAGTTTTCAATATGCAGGGAGATAGGGAGGAGCACCAACAGAACCTTCACCTTGGACTTCCGGAGGGCAAACTTCAGCCTGTTTAAGAAAATTATTTGCAAAGTTCCCTGGGTATCAGCCCTCAAGAACCAAGGGGTCCAGGATGGTTGGACCTGTTTCAAACAGGAGCTCTTGAAGGCACAGGAACTAACAGTTCCCATGTGCTGAAAGATGAGCCGTAGGGGAAGGTGACTGGCCTGGATGAGCAAGCAGCTCCTGGAGAAACTAAAGGGAAAAAAGAGGCTGTATCGCCTTTGGAAGGAGGGGAAGGCTTCTCAAGGTACGTTTAAGGAAGTTGTTAGATTATGTAGGAAAAAATTAGAGAGGCAAAGGCCCAGTTGGACCTGAAGCTGGCCACCTCTGTGAAGGACAATAAAAAGCATTTCTACAAATATGTTAATGCTAAAAAGAAGGGCAAGAAGAACCTGCAGTCCTTATTGGCCCTGGAAGGGAACACAGTGACTGAAGATGAGGAAAAGACTGAGGTCCTGAACACCTTCTATCCTCAATTTTTAACAGCAAGCAGGAGGAGTTCAGGACAAGTGGCCTCCTGAGCTGGGTGATGGGGTCAGGGAGCAGTGTAATGCCCCGGATATCCATGAGGATTAGTTTGGGACCTGCTGAGCCACTTGGGCACTCACAAGTCCATGGGGCCAGATGGGATCCATCCTAGGGTGCTGAGAGAGCTGGCAGATGAGCTGGCCAAGCCACTCTCCATCATTTTCCTCCAGTCCTGGCTCACCGGAGAGGTCCAGATGACTGGAAACTGGCCAATGTGGTCCCATCCACAAGAAGGGTCGGCTGGAGGAAACCGGAAACTACAGGCCAGTCAGCCTGACCTCAGTGCCAGGGAAAATGATGGAGCAGATTATCCTGGCAGCAATAACTGCACACTTGCAGGATGCCCAAGGGCTCAGGTCCAGCCAACATGGATTTAGGAGGGGCACGTCCTTCCTGACCAACCTGATCTCCTTCTATGATCAGGTGACCAGCCTGGTGGAGGTGGGGTGGCCTGTGGATGTGGTCTACCTGGACTTCAGCAAGGCCTTTGACACCGTCCCCCACAGCAAACTGCTGGCTAAGCCGTCAGCTCGTGGCATGGACAGCAACACTCTGCACTGGGTTAGGAACTGGCTGGACGGCCGGGCCCAGAGAGTGGTGGTCAATGGTGGTACCTCCAGCTGGAGGCCAGTCACCAGTGGCATACCCCAGGGATCAGTACTGAGCCCCATCCTCTTCAATGTCTTTGTTGACGATCTGGATGAGGGGATTGAGACAGTCATCAGCAAATTTGTAGATGGCACCAAGTTGGGAGCAGATGTTGGTAAGTTAGAGGGTGGAAGGGCCCTGCAGAGGGACGTTGACCGACTGGACAGATGGGCGGAGTCCAATGGGGTGGCATTCAACAAGTCCAAGTGTCAGGTGCTGCACTTTGGCCATAACAAACCCCATGCAGAGCTACAGGCTGGGGTCAGAGTGGCTGGAGAGCGGCCAAACGAGAGGGACCTGGGGGTGCTGATTGACAGCCACCTAAACAAGAACCAGCAGTGTGCCCGGGTGGCCAGAAGGCCACAAGCATCCTCGCCTGCATTAGGATAGTGTGGCCAGCCAGAGCAGGAAGGTCATTGTGCCCCTGTACTCTGCATTGGTTAGGCCACACCTTGAGTCCTGTGTCCAGTTCTGGCCCCTCAGTTTAAGAAGGACATCGAGACACTTGAACGTGTCCAGAGAGGGCAACAAGGCTGGTGAGAGGGCTTGAGCATAAGCTCTATGAGGAGAGGCTGAGGGATTTGGGATTGTTTAGCCTGGAGAAGAGGAGGCTCAGGGGTGACCTCATTCCGCTCTACCGCTACCTGAAGGGTCGTTGTAGCCAGGAAGGGGTTGGTCTCTTCTCTCTAGCAACCAGCACCAGAACAAGGGGACACAGTCTCAAGCTGCACCAGGGGAAGTTTAGGCTCGAGGTGAGGAGAAAGTTCTTCATTGAGAGAGTGATTCCCATTGGAATGGTCTGCCCAGGGAGGTGGTGGAGTCGCCGTCCTTGGAGGTGTTCAAGAGGGCACTGGATGTGGCACTTGGTGCCATGGTCTAGTCATGGGGTCTATGGTGGTTGGACTCCATGATCTTTGAGGTCTTTTCCAACCTTAGTGATACTGTGATACTGTGATAGTTAAGTATTTTGAGGCACAGGATTAAAATAGCAGCAAAAATGTATTTAATATGAATGATCAAGAAAACCTGGAGAAACATTTTAATCAGCTAACTGTGGTCATGCATGGCCAATTAAATACTGCAATTAAGCATCTACAGTTGTTCAAGTGAGATAAAAACCTGGTCTCCTGAATTTTCACACATAGAATAATAAGCTCAAGCTCAGTGCCCGTAGAAAGAGAAAAACACCTGAGGAGACCTGCACTGTATTTAGAATCATATATATACTGTCACCAGAAATGAGATTCTCACAATTTGATGCTAGACAGTTTGATCCAGCAAGAATAAAAGTTGTTCTGTCCTGGGAGAGACCATCATTTCAAATAATTTTGTGTGGGTATGCTTAAGCTGGTTTTTTTACACCTTAAAAAAAAAGGGGGGGGGGCGTGTCAAAAAATAATTTTTAAAAAGTTTATTCATTTACAAAAAGGATGAGAGAGGAAAGACATATCTGTTGCAGATTTAGATTTACCCTGTTCTGTCTCTAGCTGGTTGGATTTAGACTTTACATTTCACAGTGCTTAATATGAAAGTTCAGACATTTTTTTCCATTTCTTTTCTATGCAGTTTAAGGAAAAACATACAAAATAAAAGCTTTCTAACGTTTAACAGTGACTTTAGGCAAACAGTCATTGAAAAGGGACTGGAATGTCTAAAGCACTATTCATCCCACCAGGATCTGTTGTTCTTCCAAAGTCACATTCCTTGCCACAGCTATAAACTAAACGTTGGAAAACAGACTTCTTTCTTAAAGTGTTGCTAATGTAGCTGGGCTGAATCAAGGCTGTAATCCTTTTTTTATTCAGGTTCTTTGCTTCAAATTCTTGTGAGGTCTTTCCTTCTTCACAGACATAAAGAGTGAACTGCAACATTAGTTATATATACAAGGAGGAAAAGGAAGTTGCCACTCCTGAACATCTGCCTGCAGATGCATCAGAAAAAAAAGAAAAAAGAAAAAAATAGGGAAGAAAGGAGAGTTGACTCCTGTCATTCTCTGGCTGAGACTGTGATTGTAGAAACAGCAGAGCTGAGTGCCTGCCCGGGACATATGAGTGCATGAGAATCACTTATCCCACTCCTGATACATGACATTGCACTGAACACTGAATCTGTTGTTAGCATGATTTGGTGTTTCATCTTCAGTCTTTGTTGCTAACATTCTTTAGTAGTCGCAGAATTGTCAGTCTGGAGGCATAGCCCATAGTCACATTTCTTTGTAACGGACCACTTCATTAAATTATTTTCTGCACTTCCCTTTTTTCACCCCCTTTATCATTTTTTAACAATAGGCTGAAGGAGTTAAATAACTAAGAATGTACGCTAAAATTATAGCTTTAAAAGAAACTGATTGCATCAGCTGCATCCAGGGGAGATTAACCAATACATAAAATTGTCCTCATGCAAAGTACGTTAGACAAAGTTTTCTACCTGAAAGCCTCTTGATTGATGTACACTGAATGGCTAGGACAAGGTTGAGCAGGGTTACAATGAAAGTATTTAATCTAATCTCCTTTGCAGATAGAATAAGACAGCTATTTTTTCTTGGGCAATGTGTTAAATATAAAAAGGTGGACAATTTTAATTGTACCCTCATATTAAAAATATTTTTCACTTTTCATTTAAAACTTACCTATCTACAAGTATCCTCTGCTCAATCTTCTTAGTGTTATCTCACACAAACATCAGTGATGAACAAGTGCCTGGCAAAACTGTTTCAAGCAGAGTTTGTAGCAAAAGATAGTTGAAGTCTTATGACCAGTACAATTACCATATTGTCCTGAGGTCTATGAAACTATGGTGTATTGGGTTGAACTGAGATGGAGTTAATTCTCCTCACAGCATCTTTCTAGTGCTGTGGGTTTTTGCAGCAGTATTGATAACACGCAGTGTTTTGGCTACAGCTGAATCCAGTATCCAGGCTGTGTCCTTTCAACATTTCCCTGCTCCAAGAGTAGATCGAGGGGCGGGCAAAGTCTTGGGAGGGGACACAGCTGAGCCAGCTGACTCAGACTGGCCAAAGAGGTATTCCATACCATATGACATCAGCTCGGTATAAAGAGATGAAATGAAAGAAGGAAGTGTTGGGGGCTTCGTCCATGGTGTTCATCCTCCCAAGGAACCACCAAGCTTAGAGAGCCCTGCTTCCCGAGACCGACCATCGTCCTGCTGATGGAAGTAAGACTAACATCTTTCTCTCTGCTTTTCTGCTTCTGCGTCGCGCGGTCTATTTGCCATTTGTTATTAGTGTTATTAAATTGCTCCTATTTTAACCCTCTGGCTTCTGTTAATTTTTTCCTTCCCGTCTTCCCTGTTTGCTTGAAGAGGGGGAGTGATAGAGCGGCTTTGGTGGGCATCTGGCCCAGCCAGAGCCAGACCACCACAGCCTTTTGGTTCCCTGACCGGGAAACGAAATATAACATAGCTGTAATTTCTGCAGATTTTTTTTTTCCTATATGCTTGCCTGTGATACAGCCTTCTGTGCTGGTCACATGGCTTGTTGATAACTTTTGCTTTGTTTTGAAAATGCTCGTTTGTTTAGGAACACGCCAAAGCAGATAATGGCTTGTTTCTTTATCCTGCTTGTAGGGCTGCTGCTTTGTGGGAGCTATGTTAGAGAGGTCATCATTTCTTTTCCCCCACCTGAAGTGAATGTGAAATTGTATTATGCAGGCTCCCAAGATTTTGATCCATCCTTATTTGAGCTCTCTAGTACTACTAATCAACATTACTGGCATGTTGTGGGTTTGTGGAGTTGATTCCATCATGGTATAAACAGACAGTTTTGGGGGGGATATATTGAGTATGCTTTGAAGCGGTCAGTCCCTGGGTGGCAGGGTGGTGTGGAAGGACCTGGGCAGATTCCTAGGACGGTTATCACCTCACATAGCCTGGGACTTACCCCAGAAGAGGCAAGCGATCCTACTAAACTGACTCGCCATCTGATAGAAGGGTGCCTCGTTATCCCAATGAGAACCAAACTTGCACTCTACTGGGGCCTGGCCTGTACTTACTGAGCCACAGTTCAATACTCTATGAGGACTATGGCTGAGGCAAGCACCCAAACATACCTGAGTATACCATGGCAGAGATTGGGGACCCAAACAGCAACCATAGAGATTGCCCCAGTCTAAAAAAGAAGCAGTGGACAAGGAGGTCAACAGGTCCCTCTCAACGATTGGTAAGGGATGAGGAAGATTATGTCAAGAGGCTGGTCCATTAGGTGGGAAATTGGAGGAACTGAGTGAGATTAAACAAGAAGCAGAGACTACTCGGTCCTTAACCTCAGCAGAACTGAGAGACATACGTAAGGATTATAGTCGCCAGCCAGGAGAGCAGATTGCTGCTTGGCTGCTCCGGTGCTGGGATAATGGGCTGACAGCCAATTGCTGGAAGGGAAAGAAGCCCAACAACTGGGACCCATTGCTAGAAACAGAGGTATTGAGAAAGGCATTGCAAAGGAGACAGGCATATGCAGCCTTTGGAGACGACTCCTGCTAGTGTGAGGGCCAGGTACCCATGCAGGAGGACCTTATGAGTTCTCCAGGAAGTGGAACCTGCAGATGAAGGAATCCAATACCTAAGAGAATTAGCGGTGTTGGAAGTTATCTATAGTGATTTAGATGATCAAAGTGTCTTCACAGATCCAGAGGATGTCCATGCACACAGGCCATGTGGAGGAAAAGCGATCCAAGGTGCTCCAGCATCGTATTCAACAGCCTAGCATGAGGTACTATGTGGATGAGGACGCACGGTCTGTGGAGATTGTGTCAGCCTGGCTCCAGAATTTTGAAGATAACCTCTGTATCAACTCATCTCCACGAGCCAGTGCCTCATCGACCAGTGTACTCCAGGAAATCCATCCCTCCTGCCTCAGTTGGAGGAAAGGGAGTCCAAGACGTGCACCACGTGGGAGTACTCTGTTTTTTTACTTCGTAACCAGGTGAGGATATGAGGAATGGGCGGTGAACCCACTTACAAATTGGAAGCTCGGGTGTGTGAACTGAAAGGGAAAACAACAGTTAAAAGGCATCATTTAAGAAAATATCAAAGGTATCTGCAGTAGAAAGCCAGAGAGTAATCAAAGATCTCTTAGGAGAAGAGAACAGAGGTTTATACCCTTGATCCTGATGAGGGGACCTCTGGCCAGATACCATCCAGATCAGATAGTGATGCTCTGATGAAGACCAGGATAGAGGGTCCCTGCCTTTGGCCAGGAGGAGGAGAGGGATGACAGAGTGTATTGGACTGTGTGGGTTCAATGGCCTGGCACATCAAAGCCACAGAAATGAGGCATTGGTAGACACAGGGGCACAATGTACTTAATGCCATCAGGACATAGAGGTGCTGAATCTCTTTGGATTTCTGGAGTGACAGGAGGTGCCGGAGCTGTCTGTATGGAAGCTGATGTGAGCCTAACAGGAGACAAGTGGGAAGACATCCCATTGTGACTGGCCCAGAGGCCCCTTGCATTCTTGGTATTGATTACCTCAAGAGAGGTACTTCAAGGACTCAAGGTTATCACGGGTTTTTTTGGGCGTGGCACAGTCAATACAGAGAAGATCAGACAGCTGTCTACCCTTTCTGTCCTTTCAGAAAGTCCCTTCGTTGTGGGATTGCTGCAGGTTGAAGAACAACAGGGCCAATTGCTACTAGAACAGTGCACCGACGGCAGTATCATACAAACCGAGACTCCCTGAGTCCTGTTCATGAACGGATTCACCAGCTGGAGATCCAGGGAGTGATCAGCAAATGCATTCACCTTTAACAGCCCCATCTGGCCAGTGCCAAAATCTGATGGAGGATGAGAGTAACTGTGGACTATCTGGCCTGAACGAAGTGACACCCACCACTGAGTGCTGCTGTACCCAGACATGCTAGAGCTCCAGTATGAGTTGGAGTCAAAGGCAGCTAAATGGTAGCTACTATTGACATCATCGCCAAGGCATTCTTCTCAATTCCATTGCAGCAGAGTGCAGGCCACAATTTGCTTTCAACCTGGAGGGGGTTTTCAATACCCTGGAATCTTGCCCCAGGGGTGGAAGCATAGTTCCACTATTTGTCATGGACTAATCCAGAGTGACTGGAAAAGGATGAGGCCCCTGAACATCTTCAGTACATTGATGATATCATTGTGTGGGGTGATAAAGCAAATGAAGTGTTTGAGAAGGAGAAAATTATTCAATACTCTTAAATGCTGGTTTGCTATAAGAAGAGCAAAGTCAAAGGACCTGTGCAAGAATTCAGTTCTTGGGAATAAAGTGGCAGGATGGACCCGTCATGTACCTATGGAAGTGTCACAAATAGCAGCAATGTCTCCACCATCTAACAAGAAAGAGAAACAGTCCCTTCTAGGCCTTGTGGGGTTCTGGAAAATGCATGTTCCAGGCTACAGTCAACTTGTTAGCCCTCTTTATCGAGTACTCGAAAGAAAAATCAATTTGAAAGGGGTGGTGTGACCGGTTGAGGCTATGCCTTTAGAAAGAACAGTTGCTGAACACTCTGGCTAAATTTTTTGATATTTGAACAAAACCAATAGTCTAAACTAATTTCATTGGTGGCTTGTAGGGTGCAGTTTTGAGTTTGGGTTCAGGCTGGGTTCATCTGTGTCTGCTCTGGGTTCAGGCTGGGTGCAGTCTGTGCTTCTCTGTCCTGTGGCTGGACGCTCTCTCTTTCTGAAGCAGAACGGCCTGAGTTAACAGCTAACCAATAAGAAAGCTAATTCTTGCATGTGCTTTTTAGCTAACAGAATTTTCCTTCCTTATTGCCTTTCTCTCTCTCTGTAACCCTTTTTGGGAAAAAGGGAAGTGGGAGGAGAGAGGGGTTCAGGGAACCCCCCTGGCCGGCTGGAGGAAAGGGTTTTCTGCATTGTGTTCATTGCTGTCCTTTCCTGTATATATTGTAAATATTGTATATTTGTGTATATATTCATTGCATTCCATTTATGCTTGTAAATATAGCTTTCATCTGCTTTTTCTGACTGAGCTAGCTGTGGTT
>CM037631.1:14879834-14927736 GCA_015227895.2 Colaptes auratus
GTGGGGTTTGTTTTTTTCTGCATGTTTTAGCACTTGGCAGAAGAAAAATCCAATAGCTGCATTTTGTCTTAATGCCTGAGAGTAACTTCTTCAAAAGAAATTTCAAGTAGTATGGAAAAAATAATTTTTAACACTCATATTAATTTTGATATCTCCAATACAACTTACGTAGAGATGGTTCTCCAGAAGAGCTCTTTAAACTCAGTCCTTATCTGAAAGGAGCAGGCTGGAAATTCTTGAGTCCATTGGAGTTTCACAGTCATTTGGACTCAGCAGTACACAAAAGAGCCTGGGACACTTCACAAGAACACCAGCATCAAATCAGAACCTGCCCAATAATTGTCTCATGTCCATCTTCTTTGTGCTTTAGCAATAATATTTCAGGCAAAACACTCTGGTTCACAATCTGCTTTGTTTGCAAACTCATTCCTCAAATGGCACCCTTAGGGATGAGAACCTATTCTCTACATACACAAAAGGAAATCAAGACTAAATATTCTTCTTCTTTTCATTTACACTTTCTAATATATTAGCTTCCTTTGAAGTTAAGTTTCACAAAAACTGACTGGGAACTGAATGCCACTACAAGCTCCAGAAGGTGAAATGGTGATAATTATGAATCTCTTTAATAAATCAATGCACAGTTCTTAAGTGCAGGATATGAAGTCAGACCTCGATCATAATCTGATATTCAAATCCATAAGTAGGTTCCACTTTATCCAATGTATTCCTCTTTCTTATCCATACTGATTAAAATTTAAGGTACTGGAGCAAGTATTTCTGATCATGCCAAGCTCTATTTCTTGTGAATAGGGAAATATAATTTTCTCATTCCTCTTTTTTACCTACTGTCCACTGTCTTTTATGTCATTTTTACTGGTGCTGGCTAAGTCAATGTTCCTAGATCTACCAGTTGTGAACCTGCAACGTGCTCACTGGGGAGTACAGTCCACTGTTTGAAGATATATTTTCAGAAATACTGTTATTTGTTTCTTTCAATCTTCTTGCCTCAACTTCATTTATGAAGTCAGGAAGTCTCATGTTGTGAGAAGGCACACGGTCATTCTTTAGTTACCATCTCATTTTGCATGAACTTCTAGAATTTATGCAGGGAAATAGGGAGGAGCACTAACAGAACCCTCACTTTGGACTTCCGGAGGCAGACTTCAGCTTATTTAAGCAACTTATTTTGAAGTTCCCTGGGGCAGCCCTAAGAACAAAGGGTCCAGGATGGTTGACCTACTTCAAACAGGAACTCTTAAAGGCACAGGAACTGGCAGTTCCCACGTGCCGAAAGATGAGCCAGTGGAAAGGCGACTGGCCTGGATGAGCAAGCAGCTCTTGAAGTCAAAAAGAGGGGCATCACCTATGGAAAGGGGGGGAAGAAACTCATTATATGTTTAAGAATGTTGTTAGATCATGTTGAAGCAAAATTAGAGAGCAAAAGCCCAGTTAGAACTTAAGCTGGCCACTGCTGTGAAAGACAATAAAAGCTTTTATAATATATTAATGCTAAAAAGAGAGGCAAGAAGAACCTCCACTCCTTATTGGGCCTGGAGGGGAACATTGTAACTAAAGATGAGGAAAAGGATGAGGTTCTAAATGCCACCTTTGTCACCATTTTCAACAGTAAGGCGGGAGGACTCCATGATAACTGGCCTTCTGAACTCGTAGATGGGGTCAGGGAGCAGTGTAGTACCCCTGAAACCCATGAGGAATTAGTTCAGGACCTGCTGAGCTACTTGGATACTCACAAGTCATGGGACCAGATGGGATCCATCCTAGGGTGCTGAGAGAGCAGGCAGATGAGCTGGCCAAGCCACTCTCCATCATTTTCCTCCAGTCTTGGCTCACCAGAGAGGTCCTAGATGACTGGAAACTGGCCAATGTGATGCCCATCCAAAGAAGGTTGGATGGAGGAAGGTGGAAACTACAGGCCTGTCAGCCTGGCCTCAGTGCCAGGCAAGATTATGGAGCAGATCATCTTGGGGCAATCACTGCACACCTGAAGGATGGCTAAGGGATCAGGCCCAGCCAACATGGATTTAGGAAGGGCAGATCCTGCCTCTCCAACCTGATCTCCTTCTATGATCAGGTGACCTGCCTGGTGGATGTGGGGGAGCCTTGTGGATGTGTCTACCTGGACTTCAGCAAGGCCTTTGATACTGTTCCCCACAGCAAACTCCTGGACAAGATGTCAGCCCATGGCTTGGACAGCAGCACTCTGTGCTGGGTTAGGAACTGGCTGGAGAGCCAGCCCAGAGAATGGTGGTCAGTGGTGCCACACAGCTGGCAGCCAGTCACTAGTGGTGTCCCCCAGGGATCAGTGCCGGGGCCCCATCTGTTCAATATCTTTATTGATGATCTGGAGGAGGGGTTGAGACCATCATCAAAAATTTGCAGATGACACCAAGTTGGGGGCAGGTGTTGATCTGTTAGAGGGTAGAAGGACTCTGCAGAGGGACCTCGACAGGCTGGACAGATGGGCAGAGTCCAGCATGATGGCATTCAACAAGCCCAAGTGCTGGGTGCTGCACTTTGGTTGCACCAACCCCATGCAGTGCTACAGGCTGGGGTCAGAGTGGCTGGAGAGCAGCCAGGCAGAAAGTGACCTGGGGGTACTGATTGACAGCTGGCTGAACATGAGCAGCAGTGTGCCCAGGTGGCCAAGAAGGCAAATGGCATCCTGGCCTTCATCAAGAATAGTGGGCTGCAGGAGCAGGGAAGTCATTGTGCCCCTGTACTCTGCTTTGATTAGGCCACACCTTGAGTCCTGTGTCCAGTTCTGGGCCCCTCAGTTTAAGAAGGACATTGAGACTCTTGAAATTGTCCAGAGAAGGGCAACAAGGCTGGTGAGAGGCTTGAGCACAAGCCCTATGAGGAGAGGCTGAGGGAGCTGGGATGTTTAGCCTGGAGAAGAGGAGGCCCAGGGGAGACCTTCTTGCTCTCTACAACTACCTGGAGGGTGGTTGTAGCCAGGAGGAGGTGGTCTCTTCTCCCAGGCACCAGCACCAGAACAAGAGAACACAGTCTCAAGCTGCACCAGGGAAGTTTACACTCGAGGTGAGAGAAAGTACTTCACAAGGTGTGTGTTAGGCATTGGAATGGCTGCCCAGGGAGGTGGTGGATTCACCATCCCTGGAGGTGTTCAAGAGGGGATTGGACGTGGCACTTGGAGCCATCATCTAGTAGTCATGAGGTTTTGGGTGACAGGTTGGACTTGATGATCTTTGAGGTCTCTTCCAACCTTGGTGATCCTGTGGTATGTTCACAGCCCCTAGTCACCAAGTGCACCATCCAGTCTCTTCTAAACACCTCCAGTGATGGTGTCTCCACTACCTCCCTGGGCAGCCCATTCCAAAGGCAAATCACTCTTTCTGTGAAAAACTTCTTCCTAACATCCAACCTAAACCTCCCCTGGTGCAGCTTGAGACTGTGTCCTCTTGTTCTGGTGCTGATTGCCTTGGAGAAGAGATCAAACCCCACCTGCAATTAGATCTCAGAAGAAAAAAAAAATAAGAATTTCTCTCTATCACTTAAGTTATGTGCTATTTGAAAGCAATTTTGTCAAAAAGTTTAAGTGCCAAAGCATCTATGTCATAGCTACATATTTCCATTGACTAATTTATAGTGTAACCTGGAAATTACACATATCAGAAAACTAGAATGGCTAGTAAGATATTTTTAATTCAGTGCTTAATAAACTTCAATTCCATATTTCTTTGGGAATATTAAAAAGTAATCTGGATCATTAGGTCTCAAAATACCTTTCTAGGAGGTCCACATTTCTGTACAAGGGAAAATCCAGGCATTTTCTGGTCAATAACTGGGAAATATAACTGAAAGGGTAATTAAAGCACACTCTCTAAGTTTTTGGGACATTGTCTCAGGTTTTATTTTTCATTAACAAAATTAATATGTTAACAAAGTATTTCCCATAATCTGTTTTTTTCCCACTTTTTCCTATCTAAAAGAGATGTTTTGAGGGACAAAGTTTCAATAGCACCATAAGGATTTGAAAACAATGCAACATGCCTATGATTTCATAAGCAGAATCAGCTCATCTCAGTTCTTCTCAACTATCATTAGTGCATGAGAATAAAAACTTTGTGATCATTTACAAGAGCCTGTTCTATTAAATTCAAGCATAAGGTATCTTGTAAAGTCCAGAATGTAGATGGTTGTCTACAGAGATAGCTAGATACCTTAACTAAACCTATTTTTTGTTGAGCAAATACATTTTCTGTCTGAATTACATATATTTCAGCGTATTTGTCTGGAATTTTACTGTGGGGGAAAAAGAAAACAAAAAAAAGAGGAAGAAAGTAATTTTGATGGGTGCTGTTTAAGCAACATTCCTGAGCTGAAATGTTACATTCATCTAAGCTTTGGTAAAAAAGTTGCAATGATTTTATTATATTTTATAGACATAAGTGTCCTCTTACATACGCATGGCTATGTTCATATTGTACATAACAGACCAGAAATAAAACATAACACCGCCCATGTACAAATGTTATTTAAAAATATCCTATTATGAAGAAAATAAACCACAGAGAATTATTGAATTTTGAAACAAAGCATTTTTCCAAAAAACCCACCCCTCCCATTCCTGGAGAACTCTAGAAAAAATGTCTAGAAATGAAGAACAATATTAAGTAACAGAAAGATCCTCCCTCAAATATTGATGATGATTCCATCAAGCTTGATAAAAGAAGAGACAGATTAGCAATGCTCATTACTTGTGTGTGCTTGGGACACTGAGGGAGCCCAAACATGGCCCTGAGCTCTGCTCTCCTGGTGCCTGACATAGCCCATCTCTGATGGACTGTAGACCCTGGTAGTCCTTAGCCACACCCAGCTACACTTTCCCAGGAAGGATTCCTGGTGCCCACACTACCCTCTTGCCCCAGCTCCTGACATGAAGAGGTGGGAGCCAGCAATGCCAGGCACAGTGTGTCATCTGGCTGAGCCACTACTGAGTGACAGATTAATGAGATCAATCAGGGTATGGAAGTCTGGATCCCGAAAAAACATACTTGAAGAGTGCAACAAAATGTCTTCATGAAATTACAATTGCATACCTTCTGCACCAAATAAGAGCATAAAATGAATCTGGTGCTTCATAACTGATTTTCAGCAAGCCAGAACACAGTTTCTTTTCATTTATGCTGTAAAATCAACCACCTCAGATACATATCAGGATTGGTTTCTCCTTTATGACATACTGAATGAAATGATACTTTTAGCTTACACAGGTTCTGGATTTATAAGGGCTCCAATTTGGTTCCAAGCTATTTAGGAGAGAGAGAGATGCCTCCAACAAAACTCTTCTACTGTGACAAAATGCTGCAAAATATCTTGCTGTTCAAATAAGAGCAATTTTCCTTACATTAGAAAAAATTAAACTTTCTCATGTGTCTTTACCTGTTAACCTAATGCTTATTTTGCAGGACAATGCTGGGCAGCTCTGCGGCAAAATTCGAGAGCCTTTGCTCCATGTGGTTTGCTGAGTGGAATAGCAGACTGTTTTGCTACTTTCCACTACTGTTACAAGCAGTGATGAGTTGGAAAGAGTGAATATGCAGCTTCCCTAGTCGCCCATCTGCCATTTTCCATAATTTTATCATCACTTTTTTCTTCTGTCCACTCTCCTCCCTTCCCGCTTCCCAGATGGTCACACAGCTGTGCAGCCTGTCTCTCAGAACAAGGTTGCAGCAATTCATACAAGCCTAGCTACAAATGAGCAAATTAAATGGCCAGGAAGGAAAAAAATTGTTCAACTCCCCACAGTGAGAAGAAGGGTACACAGCAACTTTTACATCTTCCTTCTTATTTATTCAAAAGTTGTCATGTTCTTCAAAGCCATGAACTCTCAGATGCTACATCTTGTTCCTAATTATATCCCACAGAAAGGGAGAATCTGTGTATCATATTGGAGTCCAGACTAATTGAACTGTATTTTCTCAGCATCAGAACACATTGTATATTTATTCCTCATGCAATTTATGTGCTAGCTGTACAGTGTGAGCCAATTTACATGGATAGATTGAACATCTATACTGCTTGCTTTGCTTTTGAAGTCTGATTTTCAGAGAGAGGAAGAACAGGAGGAAATAACTTTTTAAAAATCAAAACAAGTAATAGGACTTATTTAAGCCAGTATTGGAAGTTTTGCTTTTTTCCTTTGTTGTTGTTGCTCCCTTTCCCTTTCCCTTTCCTTTTCCCTTTCGTTCTCTGCATCAATGTTTTTCAACTTATTTGAACATATGTTTTGCACAATTATCAAAGGCAAAATGTTGAGCAGAAATAGTTGCTTCATTTGCAAGAAGCCTAAAAATTCTTACTCATTTTCTTATTTATAAAAGCTTTCAAATATATCCTTGCTACTTTTTGTGGTCACTAAACTCAGCCATGCAAAGCATAGTGCGTGTTTTCTTTTTCTGAAAGTGATTTCAGTTGCAAACATCAGACTTGCTGAATACCTGAAAGACTGGACTAGATTTGGTTTTTAAAGCCAGACAGGTCTAAACTTGTCAAAATACCAAGGGCAAAGAGTCACCATTTTCCATGGGAAAAGAAAACTCAACTCTAATTGACGTTTTGTTACTGAGTATCTAAGTAGAAATCTATCACTGACTAATACAGCAGCCAACAGATTGGTGTTATTCAATAAAAGAAAAAACCCAACAACAACTCATCTCTTCTGGAGATTTCTCATGACCCTTATGATTTGGAAACTGAACTAGTGTCATTAGTGAAATCTGCTCACTTTCTTGCTGGGTAACATGAAGGGATAATTTCAATTTTGTGCGCACAAGAAAGCCTAGATTTCAAAGCTATGTTTGGACAATAACAGCAAATAATGTTTCTCTCCTGAAATTCTTAAAGGATGGATTTTAAGATATTAATTCTACTGCCACTTAAATGCATTCATAGAGGTAGTGAGACACAATGGCCACTTCCCAGGTCACACAAGTATTGCCTGACATCTCTAGGCTGTTCAGGAAAAACATGAACCAGGACTGCATGCTGATCTGCTAGGCAACTCCCCATATTTCCATTGCATTGTCATAGACCAGATGAAACTAACAGATACAAAGTCTGCCACTACTTTATGTAAATCTTTCCAAAGCAAAATTTAAGTGTTACCATATTTGGAGATTTCTCTCTCATTAGACAGCCACGACCTGCATCTTAATTTCCTTCCAAAAGATTCTTTATCCAGCAGCTGCAAGCTGAATCAGACTTACTGTGGACCTACAAATACCTGATCTATCTCTGAGTGTCTTATGTTTGTGTATTGAGTTTGCTTAGGCTTTTTACATTGTAAAAAATAAAAGGAGAGGACACCCCAAATAGCCTGACTTCAGATTTCTGAATGAGTCACTAGAAAGGCATAATGCAGCAAAGGCACTGGAAATTGATCTTTGTTTCCTATCATATTCTGCAGGTGCTGTTGATTAAATTAAAAAAAATTAAAAAATCTTGTGCAATATTTCCCTTATTCAAAAATATTGAAACTTCAGTACAAAGAGCAGCAGTGAACAAAGAGTCTATCAAACGATTAGGAATGGAGTTATCACTCACAGTATCTCAATGCTTTCAAATGCTTCATGCTTCTTGCATGCTATTTTGCAGAAGGTGTTAGATCACAATCAACACCACAAATGATCTAAACACCCAGGTACTGGGAATATCTCCACATCAAAGATGATTCAATGGGTTACCACCCACATTGGTAGTACCAAAACAGATAGCACAGTAACACAACACAGATTGAAAACAATAGGTAAAAAGAGACTTGTCATAAGTGAGCTTGCATTTCCTCTTGATTTTTATTAAAGCCACAACTATGAAGTATTTCCACATCTTGGACTGAAATCCTCCAAACCAGACTTGTTTTCAAAGTTTACATCCTGATTGAGATGCTACTTGTGCTACCATAGGACTCAGCAAGAGGACTGTCTTCAGCAGTGAAGATAAGAGCAAGGAGCAAGCAGAAACCTCTAACGCTTAATGGCTTTTAGAGACAAAACTCAAAGCAACTGAATGATGTCTTTCCACAGTATGATTTTACCTCAACACCACTTAGTTTGATGTCAAAGTGCATTTAAAAAACCAAAAAATAAAACCAAGAAAAATGTTTTGCAACATACCCACAAAGCTACCATAGTATTAAGGTATTCTTGCTGCACTTCAAGGAACAATGTGGAAGAATTTCCCTGTATTCTTCTGAAAAGCTGGCACAATGTGACATTGTTGGATGCTGAAAGAAAACGCACTTTGTATTTGTTCTGTTGCAAGATACACACCAACAGGGAAATTCATAAGAAAAGGAAGAGCAATCTGACTAGGAGGACAAACTGGCTGCTCATGGCTTGGATGAGCACACACTCTGCTGGATAAAGCACTGGCGGGGTGAAAAGGACCAAAGAGTGGTTGTCAATGGAATTAAATCCAGCTGGTGGCCGGTCACAAGTGGTGTTTCTCAAGGCTCAGTGTTGGGATCACTTCTGTTTAACATCTTTATTGATGACCTTGATGAAGACATAGAGTGTGTCACCAGTAAGCTTGCAGGTGACACCAAGAATGGTGGAAGTGTTGATCTGCACCAGGGTAGGGAGGCTCCACAGAGGGACTTGAATAGATTGGATTCATGGGCCAATGTTAATGGGATGAGCTTCAAGAAGGCCAAATGCCAGGCTACAGGCTTGGGCCAAGTGTGGCTGGAAGGTGTCTCTGAGAAAGGGACCTGTGGGTTCTAATTGACAGGCAACTGAGAAGAAAGAAGAAAGAAGGAAGGAGGAGGGAGGGGAGGAGGAGGAGGGAGGGAGGAGGGAGGGAGGGAGGAGGAGGGAGGAGGGAGGGAGGAGGGAGGAGGGGGAGGGAGGGAGGGAGGGAGGAGGGAGGGGAGAGGGAGGGAGGAGGGAGGGGAGGAAGGGAGGGAGGAGGGAGGAGGAGGGAGGAGGGAGAGGGAGGGGAGGGGGAGGGAGGGGGAGGGAGGGGGAGGGAGGGGAGGGGGGGAGGGGGGAGGAGGGAGGGGGGAGAAGGTGGAGGAGAGGAAAAAAAAAAAAGGAAAGAAGAAAAAAAAAGAAAGAAGAAAAAAAAAAAAGAAAGAAGAAAACAACAAGAAAGAAGGAAAAAAAGAAAGAAGAAAAAAAAGAAAAGAAGAAAAAAAAAGAAAGAAGAAAAAAAAAAGAAAAAAGAAAAAAAAAAAACAAAAAAAAAAAAAGAAAAAAAAACAAAAAAAAAAAAAGAAAAAAGAAAAAAAGAAAAAAAGAAAAAAAAAAAAAAAAAAAAAAAAAAAAAAAAAAACAAAAAAAAAAAAAGAAAAAGAAAAAAAAAAAAAAAAAAAAACAAAAAAAAAAAAAAAAAAGAAAAAAAAAAAAGGAAAAAAAAAGAAAAAAAAAGAAAAAAAAAAAAAAAAGAAAAAAAAGAAAAAAGAAAAAAACTCCCTTGCTTGCTCGTATTTGAGTTCGGAAAGCACTGCCTCCTGATCTCCCCAGTCACCAGTGAAGCCACCAAATGGTGGGGGCCCTCTTCATTGAGAGTTTGGAGAACAGAAGGTTGAGCAAACATTCCTTTCTTCCTCCAGACTTTCCCTGTTATTTCTAGAGTCTGAGGGCTGGTCTTACCAGCAAAGACTGAAGGTGTTTGGTAACTTCACCTTCTCTTTATCCTTCGTAACCTAGTAACCTCCTCAGCAGCATGGCCACATTTTCCCTGGTGTTTCTTTTCCTATTAAAGTACTTGGGAAGCCCTGTTATTTTTCCTGTCCTTTCCCAGAATAGAATAAACCAGGTTTATTCTATTACAGGCTGGAGAGGTGGGCACAAGCCAACCTCATGAGCTTCAACAAGACCAAGTGCAGGGTCCTGCATCTGGGTCGAGGCAATCCCAGGCACAAATACAGGCTGGGCAGTGACTGGCTGGGGAGCAGCCCAGAGGAGAGAGACTGGGGGTGCTGGTGATGAGAAGCTCAATATGAGCTCTCAATGTGCACTTGCAGCCTGGAAAGCCAATCAGATCCTGGCTGCATCAAGAGAAGTTTGGCCAGCAGGTCAAGGGAGTGATTCTCCCCCTCTACTCAGCTCTGGTGACCCCACCTGGAGTACTCGTCTCTGCGGCGTTTCCTTCTGGAGCCCCTATTACAAGAGGGATCTGAGGTGCTGGAGCGTGTTCCAGAGAAGGGCCACGAGGATGATCAGAGGGCTGGAGCACCTCTCCTATGAGGACAGACTGAAGGAGTTGGGGCTGTTCAGTCTGGAGAAGAGAAGGCTCCAAGGTGACTTTATTGTGGCCTTCCAGTATCTGAAGGGGGCCTACAATAAGCTGGGGAGGGACTTTTCAGGCTATCAGGTAGTGATAGAACTAGGGGGAATGGATGAAGCGGGAGGTGGGGGAGGTTCTTCACCGTGAGGGTGGTGAGGCCCTGGAATGGTTGTCCAGGGAGGTGGTTAGGGCCCGTCCCTGGAGGTGTTTAAGCCCAGGCTGGATGAGGCTCTGGCCAGCCTGATCTAGTGTAGAGTGTCCCTGCCATGGCAGGGGGTTGGAACTAGATGATCCTTGTGGTCCCTTCCAACCCTAACTGAACTATGAAACTAGGTTGGAAGAGACCTTCAAGATCATCACACATCCAACCTATCAACCAATCCAACCCACCTAAACACTAAACCATGGCACCAAGCACCCCATCAAGTCTCCAGAGGGCCTTCCGATTTCCTTGTAGCTACATACTCTGGCAACATTCCTATAATCATTCCAAGTTGTCGCCCTTTTTTTTCCCACATACTCCCAATTTTTCCAGATGCTTCTTTCTCATCCATGCAGGTATCTTCCCTTCCTTGACTGATTTCTTACTCAGGGGATGCACCACTTGAGTTTAGAGGAGGTGGCACTTGACTATTAAACAGCTCTCTTCAGTTCTGTTATCTTCTAGACTCCTAACCCTTAGAATTTGTCCAAAGACCTCTGAAGATGTCAAAGTTGTCCCTTCCAAATCTAGGGTTGCAGTCTAACTTCCTACCCTGTTGCTTCCCTGCATGATCCTGAGCTCCATCTCATGATAACTGAAACCAAAGCTGTTTCTAACCTTCACACCCCAACCAGATCATCTTTGTAGCACAAGGTTGAAGAGTGCTCCTCTTTCCTTGCACAATAGGTGCTTTAGTCCCTTAATCTCGTTTGTGGCCCTGTACTAGACCAGCTTCTCTACAGCTTTGTGTCTCTTCAACTGGGGACCCAGAACTAGACCCAGCACTCCAGATGTACCTCACTAGTGCTGAGAAGGATCACCTCCCTTGATCTGCTCACAGGGTTTTCTACAGAGAGCAAAAAAATCTGAACAAAAACGAAGAAGGGACATAGCTGGGCAAGGAAAGGAAGGCACACGTCATACTTTCTCCCAAACAGCAGATACAAACCCTTGTCATGCCTTCATGTGATTTTACTACTCTCAGGGCTTTAAAAGAAGCAAGAGTTGAAGATGGAATACAGCTGCTCTGACACCATTCATACATTCTGTCAGCATTTGCATAGGCATTTGCAGCTCAGTCTTTGAAGACAAGGAAGAAACTTTGCAAACAAAGTCAGCCTGAAGGCAAAATGATTTAGCAAACCTAATAAAAATTCCTCTAAGATATAGATAAGCTATTGGACCACACACCAACATAAAGCATTTTAGTAGTATCAGATATATTTCTGTCCTTGCAGTGTTCTGACAATACAGTCACATGATACAATATTGCCTCTGGATGTTTTGGAAGAACATTGTTATCACAACATCCTATGTTATTTTGCATAGACTTCAATTTAGTGCTCCATTACATTAACTTTTTAATGCAGAAGCCTTAAGGGTCTTGCAGACTGCATAACATGAAATGTACATCTACCAAGGAGGGCTATAGAAGTTCTAGACAGCTGAAGACAAAGAATAGCCTTGATAGCCTTTAAAACTGACACTTCAAAGCTAGATGGAGATAGGGGTAGTCATATTTCTGTAAGTTTCCAGTGAACACTGCATCTTGTTTAAAACATCAATTCTGTATCAACACACACATCACATTTTCAAAACAGAAAATTATTTTCTCTCTGGTTAAGTGATGAGAGTATTTCTAAGCAGTCTATTTCTTCTACCAAACTCAACTTGACAATCACTAAGGAAATTTTCCCTCAGAACATCTTCCAAAACAGTGATTCTTTCCAATGCAACAATGGAAACATTCAAGGTCATGATTGATAGGACTCTCAGCAACCTGACTAGTTTAAAATGTCCCTGCTCAGTGTCGGGTGTTTAATTAAATGGCCTTTAAAGGCTCCTTCCAATGCAAGGAATCTATGATGCTATGAATCTATGAAGGCTTTCAAAAACCAAACCAAAACAACCCCTCAAACCCACAACAACAACACAACAAAATCCCAACCAACAACCATTCATCAAACGACCTTTCAAAACATGCCTACAATTAGGCAAAACAGCAAAGAAAACATATAACCCACCAAATTTCCCTAGGCCTGTCATCACATTTTCTGTTAGAAATAAGAACTTCTTTCATGTGACTGCTGGGAAGAAGTTAAGTAATCATTCACACACTCTGCTTGTTTTGCCCCCATCTCTCTTCAAAACAATCTTCTGGTGGTCCGTTTTTAGGCATGATAACGATTTTTGTCCTTCTTCCACATGAAAGTCAGTCCTGAAACCAGCCCCATAGCTTCCATGTGAATAAGGGATCTGCCCAGGTGGGTAGCAGAAATCTAAACCAAAATTTGATGTTTCAATAAGATAATATGGGACCACACAGACAATTGTCCCAATGAAATAGTGAATGCAGATTCTTCTGATCTCAAGAAGGAATATTATTATAACATGATTCACTGAATGATTAAAATAGTAGTAATGAAACATACCAGATATGATTTTTTTTAAACATAGACAGAGATATTCCACATTGGTTTTGTTTGTATTCTTTAAAGGCAGAACTTCTCTGGTCTGTGTTATTTTTTAAAAAAATATATTTTTCTCTGAAGAATTTTTTCAAAGCTTTTATAACCATCCAGAATTTTTAAAAGATAAAGATCTACTTTTATGAGTGTCTCCATATTTGGTCAGCTCCTGAAACCAGTCACTGACTTCAGAGGTGGAATATCTTGCAAGTTTATTAAAGAAGCTGCTGTCAAAAATAAGATCAACATCTATGAAATGTTCAGAATAACTTGTATGACAGATACCACTATTACAGCATAACCTGTTGTCTATGTTTAGCCTGTATTCAGGGCTAAACTATAGCAGTTACTCTATCACCCGTGATTCCTCCCCAGAAGAGAAGGGAACAGGAAAAGAAGACCCACAGGTTAAATGAACTGAATTAATGAAATAGCAAATTAATACAATGCCTGTACCAATATTAAACTTATACTCATCCGCAAAGGTGCAACAGTCATACTAATTACTGAGGGAGGAAGGAAGAGGAGCAGTTGAGAATGAGCCCACCCAGAGCCTGCTCTTGCCTCCACTTGCTCCTGAGTGTCTGTAATCCATACAGCTCTACCCCATCTTATGGGTTTCAGCTGCGAGCCATCTTGATTCAGCTGGCCTGGATGACTCAAAACTGCTAATAGCCTGCAGCAACTTGCTGACCTGTGATTCTGTCGCAGCAAAACTCAGACACCTGTTTATAAGTGACGTATTTATACTTTGATTACATGACTACTTTATCATGTTGGTGTGCCAGAGTAATCAACAGAGTTTATTATGATGAGGGATGGAGCATTTTGTCAAACACAGTTAAATATGCAGTTGAGAACATGTCATCAATGAACGAGTCTTCACCGAGTATGTATTTAAGCAGGCATCTGTTGCTGATGCTACTTCATGGTCTGTGGTAACTGTACCAATATGATTGAAAATTCCTCTTTATTTTCTAATGGAAATCTGGTTATGTTTAGAGTGAGTTTATAGTTAGGAGGTAGGCCAAGGATAAGATGTTAGCTAAAATTCACACCATTACATAGTTTAAAACTCACTAGCTGTTTATAGCTTGGCAAACTTGAACTATAAACCTGAAAACCCCCGTGCCATAGGACTGCTAATGGAAGATATTGTTGCTTTGTTACTTGTTGCTCTGTATAAATGGTGTAGCTACTTCTCAGAATGATGCTGCACAAAATATTCCTCATATCACATTACAAACAAAAGAAAAAAACCACGCATTGACATCCTTGTCTTGGAAACATTCTGTCTCCTTCAAATTTTGGTATAAAGATCCTATTTGTATGAGCACTGCGCCTTGTACGGTGCAAATTTGCCCATAGCTGTCTAAGTTACAAACTTGTGAAAAATCACATACTTCCTACCTCTCTGAAACTTCATATACTTTGTAAAGTCTTCCTAGTCTCACAACTAATGTGATGCTCCTTGACCATGTGGCTGCTTTATGGGGCAGCTTCATCCCAGGCACCACAGAGCATACTCTGCCAACGTTGGTCGTGGATACCATGTGCACCTGCTCTGAGCTTAGAGCGCCCTCTTCTGTGCCTGTGGCATATCATGGGAGAACTCACTTGGAAGTAGAATAGGAAATGAGGAAAAGGGTGGAACGGTGAGATGCAGGAGTGAGGGCTAGAGATTTGAAACAAATGTGGTGAAATGGGTAGTGTCAGGAGCTGAACAGGATTGAGATGGGAAATCCATTCCTAAAATGGAATTAAGAGGAGCATTAAGAGCAATAACAAGAGTGAGCAAGACATGGTAAGGCCAGACACTGGAGAGAAAGATAAAGAAAGGGCTGAAACTAGAGAGGAGCAGAAACAGAATATATTGCATCCATTAGGGGTTTCCTTTAGCACTGGGGTAAAGGAGAGCTGGGTACTGCTACATCCAATGAAGCAATGATGCAGCTACTACATAGCTGTCTGTAATGAAGAACATATAGTACATGTGTATTAAGACAACAGGAAGAGTGCCACACTATTCCTACTACTCTTCCAATACATACATAGTCCTCAATAATTCAACTTGTGTAAAATCAACAGCTTTTGAACCTCAAAATTTTTATTTTGTTATGCAGCTCTCCAAAGTCACTAGTCAATGTGTTCCTCCACTTCCCTCTAGTGGGAGGTCTATACAGCAAGTTTTTTCCTCTCCTTTTTCCAGGTTCCACACCATATTTGGAGCTGCTCTGCACACCTGCCAAGCCTGATTCTGTTTCAGTGATTTCACTTGTGTGAGGACACGTGCGTATAAGGGTGCTGTTCACTTTTCATCTCCACATTCTCGGTGTTCAAATTAACTAGCTCTAAACCACAAGGGTACATTGAAAGAATCTTTAAAAGGTGAAATTGCTCAGTAGGACAACATTAGAAAATGTCCAAATAAAGTTAAATTTAATTCACCACTATATGAATTTGTGTTATGCCTGAGGATTGAAATTAAAGATCATAAGATTCCCAGTTCATTCAAAACGTATAGAATGAACAGGTCTTGGTGTGAATCAGTTTTGTCTCATGACTGAAAATCACTTGATAATTTGGAGATGGATACCTCATGAGGCAGATGACAAAAGGAACTGCAGTAAAAGTAATTGAATGCTCCTGGAAAATCAGATTCCACCCTGTCTTTGTTGGATTTTCAATGACAATCTTGCAAATTATCTATTCTACCATTTTGGACGTACAGTTCTGAAGAATTGCCGAGCTTTTGTAGCAGTCACTAAGATGAATAGGAGCACTACTCTGAGCATACATACAACTATTACTCTGAGAAATCAGACCTCAGGCATCTCAAATTACCACCCCAAATCAGCTGGCACGTTTGACAATTCCCCATCTGTAAAAGGGGGAGTATAATACCACAGGGACATTATGAAGATAAATTCATTAATTTCTGTTAATAGAGTACTATGAAAAAGGCACCAGGGAAAAGCCCATTAGGAAATGAATAATTATATATTCAGTGTAACATTTGGAAGATGAGAAGAAAAAGAAATACTGCATGGTTGCTCATTTTGTGTGCACAGTCTGCCTTGTGCACTGAATGAAGCAAGGGTCCTGCGGGTGGATGCGGCTGTGTAATTAAAGACTGCATGATAATGCACACACACAGGCCACTCTAATTCTCTTGTTTCTCTCTTTGCTTTGTGACTTTGCAATCATGACATTTCTTTAGAAACCAAATTGTGAGGTTATAAACATGTATTTAGAATACAAAATAAATTGCTTAATGTTACAGGTGAGAAGTTGCTAGGTCCCAGCTTAAGAAATGCCAAGACTTCACAGAATCACAGGATAGCAGGGGCTGGAAAGGACCTCTGGGGATATCTAGACCAAGCCCTCTGCCAAAGCAGGTTCATGTAGAGCAGATTGTGCAGGACTGCATCCAGGTGGATTTTGAATATCGCCAGAAAAGCAGAGTCTGCCTCTCTAGGCATCCTGTGACAGTGCTCTGTCACCCTCAAAGTTTTTTTCTTTGTGTTCAGGTGGAACCTCCTGTGTTTGAGTTTGTGCCCATTGCTCCTTGTCCTGTCACTGGGCATCACAGAAAGGAATCTGACCCTATCCTTCAGACACCAACCTTTTAGATATTTAGATATTTATAAGATCCCCTCTCAGTCTTCTCTTCTCCAGGCTAAACAGCCCCAGGTCTTTTGGTTTTTCCTCATAAGTGAGATGCTTTGGTCTTTATTCATCTTCATAGCCCTTTGCTGGACTTTCTCCAGTAGTTCCTTGTCTCTCTTGAGCTAGGGAGTTCAGAACTGGACACAATACTCCACATACAGAGAATCATAGAATGCTTTAGGTTGAAAGGGACATTTAAAGGTAATCTAATCCAAGCCTGGTGCATTAAGCAGGGACATAGAATAGAATAGAATAGAATAGAATAGAATAGAATAGAATAGAATAACTGTTCCCATATTTCTCATAGGTTCCCTTTAAGTACTGAAAAATCACAAGGAGCCAAAAACCCCTGCAGCCTTCTCAAAAGCACATGTGTAATGTGGTATCCATGTGGTAGGGTGAGAAAGTTCCCCCCCCACACACAAAGAAACCACAGCTAGCTCAGTCGGAAAAGCAGATGAAAGCTATATTTACAGGCATAAATGGAATGCAATGAATATGTACACAAATATACAGTATTTACAATATATACAGAAATACACAGCAATGAACGTAATGCAGAAAGGACTTTTCCCTCCAGCCGGCCAGGGGGGTTCCCCGAACCCCCCCCCCCCCCCCTCCCCTTTTTCCCAAAAAAGGGTTAGAGAGAGAGAGAGGCAATTAAGGAGAAAAATTCTGTTAGCTCAAAGCGAATGCAAGAATTAGTTTTCTTATCTGGTTAGCTTTGTTAATTCAAGGCCGCTCCTGTCCGGCAAAGCTGCTGCTTCAGAGAGAGAAAAAGTACAGAACTGAACACAGCCTGAACCCAGACCAGACTGGCAGAACCCAAACTCAAAGCTGCATTCTACCAATCCACCAATGAAATTAGCGTATACTATCTTGTTTTTGTTTAAATATCAAAAACATTCAGCCAGAGTGTTCAGCAACTGCCTCTTCCTTAAAGGCACAGCCTAAACCGGTCACAATCCATCAGGATTTCCAGGTCCTTCTGTCATGAACCGTTTGTCAGCTGGTCAACCCCTAATCTGCGCTGGTGCAAGGAGTTATTCTTCCCCAGGTTCAGAACTCTACACTTGCCCTTTTTCAACTTGATAAGATTTCTCTCTGCCCAACTCTCCAGCCTGTCTAGGTCTTGCAGAATTGCAGCACAACCTTCTGGTGTGTCAGTCACTCCTCCCAGTTTTGTATCATCAGCAGACTTGCTGAGAGTATTGTCTGTTCATCCAGGTCATCATGCTGAACAAGGCTGGATGCAGTACTGACCCCTGGGGAACACTGCTAGCCACAGACCGCCAGCTAGACTATGTCTCACTGATCACAACTCTAATTCAGCCAGTTCTCAATCCACCTCATTGTCCAGTCATTTAAGCCACACTTCTTAAGCTTATCTATGAGGGTTTTATTGACAGAGTGTCAAAAGCCTTGCTGAAGTTGAGGTAGGTAACATTCACTGCTATCCTCTAATTTACCCACCAGTCATGCCATCATAGAAGGCTGTCAGATTGATCAAGCAACACCTTTGTGTATACATTGTGACCACTCCCCAACCTTCTTTTCCTCAACATTTTTAGAGATAATGCCCAGAATAACCTGTTCCATCATCTAACCAGGTATGAGTTGAGTCTGACTGGCCTGTCCCCATTCTTGCTCTTTTTGAAAACTGGAGTGACACTGGCTTTCCTCCAGTCCTCAGGAACCTTCTTTATATTCCTCAGATGCTGAAAAAGAATGAGGAGAGCTGGTATGCAGAAAGTGCTACTGCATTCACTGAGCACACTGTACAGGAAACAGAAGATGGAGTTTGTATGAGTGTTTACTTTCATAACATGTGCATGCAGATACTCAGGGATTTAAGTATCTAACCTCAAAAGAAGTTTTGAAGAGGTAATTGCTAAAGTTCTATAGCCTTAGCGCGTATGATTGATTTTCCTTTTTCCCCAGGAAAACAGTGATTATTTCTTAGACATAATATTTCTTTAGAATTTTAAGCCATTTCACAGAGTAGACACAGGAAAGATTGCCTTATTTTCAAATCTTTGAAAAAACCCAAACTTTTAATAGCTTTCTCACACTGACCTGTCTCATCAGACTTCCCAAATTTCTGACTGACGGGGTGTGAAAGTCTGGGCAGCAGAAAGTGAGGAAAAGATAGCAAATTTCAAAGTGGATGGAAGCAGAAACTTCCATGGAAATGTAGCAGAAGTCTGCAATTGTGTTACTGCCAACTGCAAGTACCACTGGTGTGTAAATCACAGATGCTTTCAGACATATTGTATAAAGAACATCAGGTGGATCTGGGATCTTCCCAGTAAATGTGGCTATTCTGCCAGCATCTCAGTAGTTGATTGTTTTGCTAAGCTACCTTATGATTATATCTTTGTATGTCAAAATCTGCCTTAAAGCCATCAAACAATTTGGTTCAAACCTCACTATAACCAGAAAAAATAAGTTAAAATTGTCTTCACTGCAGATAGTACTGGTTGGCACTCATCTGCTCAATTGCAGAGGCTGAAGGAGCTCATCAGTGGTTCCTGCATCAAGCTGGTAATGTCGGTGTGAAATCCAGCTATTCATCTTTTTGGTACTTGGAAGAGACAAGACTAAGGCCAGAAAGTCATTTTACCTTCTTCTGTTAAGAAGGGCTAGATTAAATTGCCAGATTAAGCAAAATTTTTCTCAACTGAATAAAAAGTAGGGCACAAGAAGGTTATTGGCAAGCAGGTTCATGGTAGATTTTTTGCCTAAATGCTGCAAACAGATGTTTTGTGTTTCAGGGTGCTCCAAACACCCCCTGCACCACCTCCATCTGCAGAGGTTTGAATGGGGGAAGACAAACGCATGAAGTTGCCTTCACCTCCGCTGGGGGCTTGAGCTGGGAAAGGTTAAAAAGTTGCCTTTCTTCCCACCTGGAGCTGACATCCCTTGTGTATTCACATGTATATTCACCCGCAATGGAATTTGGAATTGGGATAGGCTGGGTTGTTCACACCCAGTATATATTGGCCCTGGACACATTGTCTAGGAACATCTTAAATAGAGTGACCAGAAAGCGGTCTGAGACTCTCTGGGCTTGGTTTCCTGGGATTCATGGTGGGACTCACTAGATTCACATTAGCCGGTAACACCCGAATCTGGCGTCTCCCTGGACCTGGCTACCCTGGGTCCTGCTCCTTGCCCTGTGCTGGGTGGCCCTGCCTGCCATAAACTGCATCTGTTGGCTAGAATCACGTCAGCAGTGCAGCTTCTCTTGCCCTCCTAAGGCAGCGCTGCTCCACAAGATTTGCCATGTGGAAGTCATGTCTAAGGACACTTTAACTTTGGCAGGTACTTTTTCCTTCGGATTTATGCCGTGTGATCCACCAAATGGATTCTAAATCTTGCAGTTCTAGAGGCAGCCACCGAGAATAGATCCAGGGACCATCTCCAAATTCCTACTTCACCCTCATGAATAAAATCTGACTCATTGGCTTTCCCTAGGGTCCTGGCTTGCCTCTGATTTCATAAGTAGGGTAAAGCTATCTTGTGGCTTAGCTTTTTCCATTTTCTGAATTCTCCAAATTGTACTAAAGTGGCCCATAAGCATCCTTGTAGAATTTGTGACCAAAGAGTAATTTAACCAGTTTTATTCATAATTTTGGGGTGGGATTTTTTGGAAAATAAAGGTAACTATTTTTATAATTCCCACCTCGTTAATTTAATCCAAATTAAAAATATTAATTTTTTTTTCTTTTATTTTTTTTTTCTTTTAAATTTCTGAGGTGGTGCCCACTGTCAGCCTGCATAATACTCTCCAAAATGCAATGGGGACAACTGTTTAATATACCTCACCAAACATGAGGTAGTCACCCCCTGGTATAATAAAAGCCCTTTAGAGAGTGACACTAGTTAAACAATTCTATAAGTCTGTGACTCTACTCACATCATTAGGTGGCTGAAACAATTGGGAACGTGAATTGTTAAAATGTTCCTTAAATGTACACTCTTCTGGAATTGTTTACACCTAAATTTCTCACAGCGTTGAAA
Source organism: Colaptes auratus (assembly GCA_015227895.2). Taxonomy (NCBI): domain Eukaryota; kingdom Metazoa; phylum Chordata; class Aves; order Piciformes; family Picidae; genus Colaptes; species Colaptes auratus. Next base: position 14,900,472 of record CM037631.1, read on the forward strand.
GTGAAACTTTCCCTACTAGTCTAATATAATCATTTCTTGAAAAAAAACAAATGTTTGGTATGAGATTTGTTTTTCTAAGGAGAAAATCAATATAGTTTTGTCTACAAATGAATATATGCCTGAATGTACATTTAAATATGTGTGTGTTTGCATATGTATATAAAAAGCTTAATTTCATCTAGTAACGTACTGGTTAGTCATCCAGCTCAGTAAAGATCACACAGCCCATACTGAAGAACAGCCTTTATAACTTTGGGTATTAGTAGCCAAATTAAGTACCTCTGGCAGTTTGGACAGCATTAGGCTTAGTCAAAATAAATTCAAGGCCCATAAGCCTGACAAAAGACAGTGTTGACTGAAATGTGGAAAGGTTGCAATATAGAATGACAGGCATGCTCGTTTTTTGACATTAAATGAGCATTTGTTTTGTTCAGTTTCCTGATTAAGCAAGTTAGCACCAAAGCAAATTGCCAAGTAGTATGCAGGGGAGGACTTTGTTTTGCTTTTAAGTTTGTTTCTGTTATTTCTTTATATTTGGGAAATAGGGACTTCTGCTTTATGTGAGGTTTCACCCTGCAAACAAGCCCACTTAACCAGTTCTTAGCTGAGTGGCATGTTTGCCTTATATGATCTCCATTTCTTATGTGACATGGTGTGATTCATTTCCTCTTTGTCAGGAGGCTGTGTAGTGATGGTCACTGGTGCTTAGTCATAAAATGTTCATTTTGCAAACTGCAATAAGACAAAACTTTCACTGTGTACATGGCCACATAATTAGCTAAACTTCTGCATTAAGTGTGACTGAATCACAGAAACAGGCTAAACCATGGTTGTGATGGATGATGTGACAAAAGAATCTCTACTAAATAAGGGGTCTGTTAAAAAAAATTAGGTTCCAGTTCTATTTTAGAGTGAGGGAAATTGAGTTAGTAATTTTAAAAGCTCAAGTCATCAGCACAGGAATCCCAACTTGTTGGCAGAGAGTGAGAAAATGCTTGATACCCTGTTGTGCTTACAAACATAGTCAGTTACATGACCTCAGAGATAAAGATCAGTGGCAGCTTTCCATTGTTGTCCATTAAGGACCAATCAGAGATGCTCTAAAATGCCTCTGAAGACCTCCCTTGGCACATGTTGTGTCAGAAAGGGTGTGGAGAAGGATAAGAAAATGACCAGCGGCTAAATGGGACCCATGATGTATATATGAAGTAAATGTGGCTTCCTCTGCCATTGCACATGCAGAATATGGTGCGTTAGACCATCATTCAGAAAGGACCACTGGAGATGAGGTGAGCCATCTAGGAGAGATACAGTGGTAAGATATGGGGCATATAAATTGCAGGTAGTTAACCAGGAGCTTAACATTTCCACATCAATCCTTCTAACTGCTCAAAATGGTCTTTCTGAATCCCTATTACAGTATTATCATTCTATTAAATTGACACCATTTGAAGCTGGGTAAGTTACTCTCTTTGTTCTAGAGCGAGTTTCTCAGTGTTCTGAACATTGTGTTGTCACTTTGAGATTTCTTTTTTTTCCTACAAGGACTGTCTCATGATTTTGTTACAGCTTGGAGCACTGATAGTCATCAAGCATTGCATTTATGCTTAAATAAATGCAACAGAGGGAAGAGAGAGGTAAGTAATTCCTTCATAGGCACTAATAAAGTTGAAATTTCACTAGTTGTATTCTAATATTAAAATATTAATAGTGAATGTATTTTTTTCTTTAAAATTATAATAAAAAAAGATGACTGTGCTACAGCATTGGTTCTTAAACTAAAACAGAAGATATATAAATTCAGAAATTACTTATTTTCTCAAAATTAATATTAGCCAAACATCCTTTTCCTCCTTCATATAATTTCCCTTTTCAAGTTTCTCTTGCAGATTTGGAGAACAGAAGTGGCCTGTTGTGCTGGCTTGGAGATGTTTAGCAATATGGGGCATTATGAAAATGTTCTTCACTGGGAGGGTAGTCAATCACTGGAATGGTGTCTTCAGGGAAGTGGTTGTGGCACTAAGTATGTCAGAGTTCAAGGAGCATCTGGACAGCGCTTTTTGTCTATTGTTTTGTTTTAGGTAGTCCTGTGAGGACCAGGGACTTGGTGTTCCTTATGGGTCCTTTCCAACTGCAGATATTTAATGATTCTATGATTCTGTGAACATGAATTAATTCCACAAGAATACAACAAATACATGCTCTCTTTCCAGCACAAAGAAAGAGGAATAGTGTTTGATATACTCTTAGAGGTCAGCAGAACAGAAAGCAGTGAATTCCTGTTTCAGACTGCCTTGTGGCAGTATGAAAGAGCAACTACACAGTGAAACTGGGGACACCATTCCTATTGCACAGTCCAAATTTCATAAGGAATGCAGTCAGTAAAGGCACCTGTATCTCTTGGAAAGAGCTTCAATGACCTTATTTATTTAAGCAATTCAGGAAACTACAGCAAGAAACCCTACAAACACACCAGATAACTAGACAACTGCCTAAGGCAGCTTTCTGAACTTCAAAGCGTCTATACTATTATGGGAAACTTTATATCATCCAGTATTACTGTTAGTATTCAAAGTATCTGATTTGGAATTTAAGTTCACTGAATCTGTAGCATATTCTACAACAAACTTTCCATATTTCTAATATCTTCAGAGAGGCCTGAAGAGGCTGGAGAGCTGGTAGATGTCAATGTCATGAAGTTTAACAAGTTGCATGTGTAGAGTCCTGCATGTGGGGAGGAACAACCCCAAGCACTTGTACAGGTTACAGGCTGACCTGCTGGAAAGCAGCTTTGCAAAGAGGAGCCTGAGAGTCCTGTTGGACAGCAAATTCACCATGAGCCAGCAATGTGCCTTTGTGGTAAAAAAGGACAATGTTATCTTGTGGTGCATTAACAAGAGTGTGGCCAGCAGGTTGAGTGAGATTCTCCTCCACCTCTACTTTGCCCTATTGAGGATGCACCTGGAGGATCATATCTGGAGGATCATGATGAAGATGATTAAGGGACTGGAGCATCTCTCTTGCAAGAAGGCTGAGAGACCTGGGGCTCTTTACGCTGAGAAAGAAAAGACTGAGAGAGAATCATGTCAATGTATATAAATATCTGAAGGGTGGAGGTCATGAGGATGGGGCTGGCCTCTTTTCAATCATGGCCATTCATAGGACAAGGGGCAACAAGTGCAAATGAACACAGGAGATTTTACTTGAATTTAAGGAGAAGCCCCTGTACTTTGAGGGTGACTAAGCACTGGAACAGGCTGCCCAGAGAGGTTGTGGAATGTCCTTCACTGGAGACATTCAAAATCCATCTGGGCATGTTCCTGTGCAGCCTGATCCAGACATGCTTGCACTAGCAGGAGGGTTAGACTAGATGATCTGCATAGGTACCTTCCAACCTCATTCTATGATAATATTGTACCAACAATCACATGACCTGTGCAAACTGAACAACCTCCATGTTCCCTCCCAGATTGTGGTCTACTGCTTTTGTATGAAAATTGCTAAAGATAAGTATTCCACAGATAGTGCAAACAATGGTGGTGAAAATGTGCATTACTGTTATTAAATCGCAAAAAATATCCATTCTTTACCACAAAATCACCAAGACTTCTACAAAAGGCAGAAAAATGCAACTCCTATTTATTTTAGTTGTTTATTCTTTTAATTCAAACTCTTTTTCTTCACAAACAGAATATCCTTGAAATGCAATTTCAAATTTACCAATTTGTTCAATTATTTTTGCAGCTTTGGACTCTGACAGATACCCTTCTTGCTTGGAAGGGAAAGAACTTGTTCTTTAAACCATCTACTTCCTCAGAAGTGTGACTTTTTTTTTTTTTTAAATCACATTTCTCTTCAGGCTTCTAGTGAGAGTGTCCTGTGTAATACAGTTTTCTATTTTCTGTTTGAAACTGAAGCAGTATAAAACATGAAGACATCTTCATTTCCATCTTTACAATTCTGAGATCCACAGAATTGCTCAAATAATATGCTGTCTTTTCTGAACTATACATTAGTATCTTACTGTCCCTAATTAAAATGATTGACAAACCAGGCATTTTGTCCAAAGCCCTCTTGTTATAGATCTCCCTGTTCATTTACAGTACCACAGTACCACCAAGATTGGAAGAGACCTCGAAGATCATCGAGTCCAACCTGTCACCACAGACCCCATGACTAGACCATGGCACCAAGTGCCATGTCCAATCCCCTCTTGAACACCTCCATGGATGATGACTCCACCACCTCCCTGTGCAGCCCATTCCAATGGTGAATGACTCTCTTGGTGAAGAACCTTCTCCTCAACTCGAGCCTAAACTTCCCCTGGCGCAGCTTGAGACTGTGTCCCCTTGTTCTGGTGCTGGCTGCTAGAGAGAAGAGACCACCTCCTCCTGGCTACAACCACCTTTCAGATAGTTGTAGAGAGCAATGAGGTCACCCCTGAGTCTCCTCTTCTCCAGGCTAAACAACCCCAGCTCCCTCATCCTCTCCTCATAGGGCTTGTGCTCAAGGCCTCTCACCAGCCTTGTTGCCCTTCTCTGGACATGTTCAAGTGTCTCCATGTCCTTCCTAAACTGAGGGCCCCAGAACTGGACACAGTACTCAAGGTGCAGCCTAACCAGTGCAGTGTACAGGGGCACAATGACTTCCCTGCTCCTGCTGGCCACACTATTCCTAATGCAGGCCAGGATGCCGTTGGCTTTCTTGGCCACCTGGGCACACTGCTGGCTCATGTTTAGGCAGCTGTCAATCAGCACCCCCAGGTCCCTTTCTGTTTGGCAGCTCTCCAGCCACTCTGACCCCAGCCTGTAGCTCTGCATGGGGTTGTTGTGGCCAAAGTACAGCACCCGGCACTTGGACTTGTTGAATGCCATCCCGTTGGACTCCGCCCATCTGTGCAGTCGGTCGAGGTCCCTCTGCAGAGCCCTTTTGCCCCCTAACTGACCAACATCTGCTACCAACTTGGTGTCATCTGCAAATTTGTTGATGACAGTCTCAATCCCCTCATCCAGATCATCAATGAAGATGTTAAAGAGGATGGGGCCCAGCACTGATCCCTGGGGGATGTCACTGGTGACTGGCCGCCAGCTGGATGTGACGCCATGCACCACTACTCTCTAGGCTCTCTAGACTCCAGCCAGTTCCTAACCCAGCACAGAGTGTTGCTGTCCAAGCCACGAGTTGACAGCTTTGCCAGCAGTTTGCTGTGGGGGACGGTGTCAAAGGCCTTGCTGAAGTCCAGGTAGACTACATCCACAGGCCTCCCCACATCCACCAGGGGGTCACCTGATCATAGAAGGAGATCAGGTTGGAGAGGCAGGGACCTGCCCTTCCTAAATCCATGTTGGCTGGAGCTGATCCCTTGGCCATCCTGCAGGTGTGCAGTTATTGCTGCCAGGGTTTTCTTTGACATTGTTTTGGTCTATAAAAGGATATATTAATGTTCAATAAGCAGAGCAATTAATAAAATAATAATAATTTTATTAATCACAAAAATTCCACAAAAAAATAAAACCTATTTACAGGTTCGAGGTGTTCAGCCATGGAACAGATACCTCACCATCAGGAACAAGTAACAATTTAAACAATATGTACAAAAATCCAGAGACAACAAACAGCACTTTAAACTCTAAAGAAAAGGAACCTCGGCAATGAAGCCAGCAGTTGCCCACAACGGGGGGGAGGGGGAAACCCCAGAATTCCCCAGGGCAACAGACCTTCAATAGATGCTTATAAAAATCAGGTATTGTAATTATTCACTGATCCTGATACCTCGTGGCACACGTTAAGATGTAGAGAAACTAAAATGGCGCTGACCGCGTGGAAGTTGCAGGAGCAGAGTTTCACTTTTCTGTTGGTGTCTGCAGTTTATTGCTGAGGCAGGATTTGCTCCCAAAGGGTTTGTAGCTGAAAGCTTTGTAGAGAGGAGCTTTCTCGGCTGTAATCCTTTTGCAGCAGCGCTCACTCCTTGCTCCAATCAAATGAAACTGTCCCAGCTCCTCTGGGGTTTCGCCTCTCGACCCTGCAAGACACGTATCTGTCCTCTGGGCTTTTACAACACTGAAAATAGCGAGGGGTCTTTGCGGTCTTGTCTGGGTAAACTGGAACACAGTTCAGCTTCCAAGCGAAGCTTGTGGTTCCTTCCAGAGCGTGGACAATGGCAAGACAATGCTCTGGCCCTTTGGGCTGGTACTTATAAATTTCCCGAGACAATAATGGCCAGTAGCAACACAAGTCTAGGGGTAAAACCCTGGTATTGCAACCTATAGAAAGCCTTCTTTCCAAACGTGGCCAAAAGCACACCCACCTGGCTCATTCTGGCTCTGAAACATGTCCAGACAAGCCTAAAGAAGCAGATCTACTAGCTTCTGCCTCATTGTCTGGTAAAAAGCCATTTTGAGGCTTTTTTGTCCATTCAGGACAGACATATACTTTGTTTTAACTGTATCTTATAATTTGTTCCATTTTACCAATTTGCATGCGATTAAATGTTTTCATCACTTCCAGTAATGTCTTATATTTGTTGTCATACTAATTCCAGGGTTCTGGCAGGTAATATCTCTGAGTTCTTGTTCTCTTTCCAAAGATGGGAAACTTCAGTAGTAGAGATTTGTCTCAATCCTGCTTGCCAGAAACTCAAAACATTTGTTTCATCTTTATCATTTTCTCTTGGAAATTTTTGAGAAGCACCTGTATGATTCTTCTACTTTTATAAAGCTGAGGGATATATTTCTGCTCATTTCTGATTACGGGCATATTAACACTAAGTGTAAGTGATGCTAGCAGCTGATCATTGAGAATCTGAGAGGGAAGGTGTTTGTATATTATGTTTTGTGACAGTGAATAATATGCATGAGTGCTGATTTTGCATCTCCTCTTTTCCCAAATACTGTGCAGAGCTCATCTTCCTAGCACTTCACCATTTATGTTTCTTCCTTTCTCCAGTTCTCAATTCACTTGACCTACAAGTGGCAGTTTATAGCATTTCAGCAGTCCCCTTCTCCCTGCATTTATTAAGATAGCTTAAAAACAGTAAAAATAAAATAATTGATCCTGCCTATATATCATAGGAAAAGTATTAATTTTATTTCCTCTTTAGATGACCTTTAACCTGCCTTTTCATTCTTCAGACTATGTCCTAAAATAAGACTGACATTTAGCTAATAAAGTGACTTTCATTCTAGAGAATGATGTGTTTTGTGTGTATGTTATGTTCAATAATTTTTCATCCCAGACTTGCAGATGGATTCCTTTCACAGTATATTACCTGGTATATTATTCAGAGTTCATCTGGGAGGGAATGTCAGCCAGGACAACCAGCTGAACCAGTTGTGAGAATGGCTGTGTGTGAACTCAACTTTTGCCTGAGTCTAAACTATAACATATATCTGTATCTGCCTATATTGCCTGTAAATCTTCCTTTTTCTCTATAGGGCCATTTGGACCCTTAACTTTTATTGACTCACAAATGCACAGTTTATGGTTCCTTAGTTCAAAATACCCATCCACAGGCATTCCCAAGTAATCCTTTCCACAGCCCTATTTTCCTTTACCTGCAGACATGGAAATTCACCCTCACCCTGTGATGTTGAGAAACATCCATCCTGTCTTCATCTTCAAAGTCCCACCCAAGGGGTTTCATTCTGCCAACAGAATGAAGATGCAGCATTGGATTAAGGTACTGGTGTTTGGGTAGGACTGGGCAGGAAAGGGCATTACTCTTGTTTCAGGCTGTTCTCTTCCTCCTTTCCTATATTAATCTATATCTATCCTTTCTGCTTTGATTTAGAACTATACTTTCAATATCCATTTCATATTTCTGTTAAAAACGGTAGCACTTTTACTGGTTTAAACATTATGGTTCAATTATACTTAAATTCTCTCACCAACAGTTTAATGATTTTTATTTACCCCTTTTTAATTTCCTTGCTCTGTGGTTACTTCTTTGTTTAAGATTTAAAAAATTACACTTCTCTGAAACAATGAAGCTTTTAACTTTCTGACAAATTTTGCTCATAATTTTCCAGATTGTTGCCATTAACTTCAGTTTCTGTAGGATTGCATTCCTCTCTTTTCTCTCCTTTTGGATCTGCTTCTGTTCTTGATATGTCAAATACATGTGAACTGTATTGAAATGAAGGTGCCCTTTGCCTTTCACTTGTTATTTTAAGATGGGCAGTAGACTCATTTAGTTCCTTTATTTTCCTTGTGGGCATGAAACACCTGTTCCTTATGCCCTTCCAGACTAAGACTTCCGAGGCCTTTTCAGAATCTTTTATTTTAAGCAAGCTTACTATTGTGATCTTGGGTTTCTTTGAAAAGCAGCATGGAAGGAGGCAGTTTGGAGACACCTATGAGCATATGCCTTACTGTTACTTTTGTTTTCAGGTGCAGAAGACAGCAGATTGATACTTAAAACAGTTAACAAAAATCTCTCCAAGGGAAACAGCTAATTTTAATTATTTCTTTCTTCCCCCTTGCTCCCCCCATCCCCAAAAAAGTAATCAAATCCATACCTAATCATAGCTTTGAAGGTTTTAGTAACTCTCTGTATTGTATTCTGATTGTGTTGAGAATTAGGTACCAAATTACTGAAGTTAAACCAGAGAGGAAGGGCAATAGATTTCCCTGGGACATCCATTTTATGGGGTTGTAGGGTATACATTTAATTTTAGCTTTTGGTCACACTGTATTTGCTCAACTGATATGAAGTCAATTTGATCAAAAGGTATGTATAATTCTGGCAGGTTTTTTTTCATTTTGTGAAAATCAGTAAGTGAAGTTTTGTAAAACAGTTTGTCTTATTCAATGCACCCCATGATTTTTTTACCCTTCAGCAACAAACACAGAGAAAATAGATGGAAGGAAAGCACGAAAAAGAGAACTAATTTTTTTTATAACTGCAAGAGGATAAAAATACATATTGATAGCTGAATGCAGTTCTGGTTTGATTAACTGCATGCAGTATAATAAACCAGATATAAGTGTTTTAGACACATGTCCAGTAAAGTGGATGTATTAATTAACTACTTCAAATTTGCTTCATGGCATACAAGAAATCTAAAACTCACTCACTCAAATTCCATATTTTCCAGTTTGGCTATCTAAAGTTTCAGCTGGTATTTTCTGCCTCTGCTATTATTTTTTTTCTTTTTCATAAATGGAAAATATTTCTCTTCCCTTAACCCCAGACCAAGGTAGAAGTTATCTGACTGAATAAAGAGCTCTTTACCTGTCCTGATTAATTCTTTGTAAAGCTGATGGAGTGGAATAGGAAATTCTAGAACACAATTTATCACCTTGTAATGGAGAGTGCCATACCGAGTCAGGTGAATGATGAATGAGAAAGGCCATATCTCTCTGTTAATTAGAAGGAATGAATATGATGTCCAGATCAGACATAAACTGCAAGAAGAATTCCTTATGGGTATAAGTTATCCAGGGAGGTGGTTGAGGCCCTGTCCCTGGAAGTGTTTAAGCCCAGGCTGGATGAGGCTCTGGCCAGCCTGATCTAGTGTAGAGTGTCCCCGCCCATGGCAGGGGGGTTGGAACTAGATGATCCTTGTGGTTCCTTCCAACCCTGACTGAAACTATGAAACTATGAAACTATGAAACTATACCTTGTATCTACAATAAACAGTATTAAGTGCTTATAGATGTGTATGTTCTTGAAACCAGAAAGGATCCTTATAATCACATAACCTGATTTTCTGCATAACTAGGACCTGGTATTTTACACTGAGTCAAATAACTTGTGATACAAAAAGACCATTTTTTCCTTATCTGCCTTCCTATTCCTCTAAGATCAAACTCTTAGATCATCTTCAGCTTAAATCTATGAGCAATGTTAAAAATCTCTTTTCTACAGTCTAAGGCATTTCCATGATACAGCTAGTAGGTTTGCTTTCTGCCCACAGCATACCCTTTACTAAAATGTAAGCTTGCTTACTTTTTACAGCCCTCTTTTTAAAACAACAGAGCCCAATACTCAATGCCCTGAGAAATCACTTCATATTTCCAAACTTAGGGGAAAAGTAGGATGGTTCAGGGTTTAGAGTTACTCTATTTTTGGTATTTTATATATATTTCACTATACTGTGGAACTGCTTTGTTTTCTCATTTTATTGTAGTGCTAAATTTGGCATTAGGTTTTAATAACTGTGCAGTGTTTTGAGACCATGCTGACAAGTATTTTATCATTCATCGTCAAAGTTACTATTCTATTATTACTATGCCCCAAGTCTCACCTCATTTTGAGCAAAGCCTGTTCATTTTTTGAGGAGTCATCACTTTTTCTTTCTTTTCATTCACTCTCCCCTTTCCTCAGCTTTTTCTTTCTCATTGAGAAGGGTCAAATGAACAGCTCTTTCTAATGCATGGCTCCAGGCCCTGGCAACAGGGGTATATACAGCCCTATGATATCTGGGTGAAAGATAAAGTCATTTTTTTTCTGCAAAGATGCTTTCCATCTGGCCAGCTCCTAGTATACACTGGTGCATAAGGTTGTTTCTCCCTGGGTGCAGGAGTTTGCACTTCCTCTTGTTGAATTTCAGAGGGTTCCTGTCAGTCCACTTCTCCAGCCTGTTTCAGTTCCTCTCGGTGGCATCACAGCACTCTGTCGCATCAGCCACTCCCAGTTTTGTGGAACTAGCAAATTTGCTGAAAGCATGTTGCCCCATCATCTAGATCATTCATAAAGACTTAAACATGACTTGAACCCACTATTGACCCCTGAAGTACACTGTTAACTGGCCTCCAGCTACTCTTCCTACCACCGATCACCACCCTGTGAGCTTGGCCATTCATACAGTTTTTGATCCAGATCACTGCTCATCCAGCCTACCCTTCATTAGCTTCTCTATGAGGATGTTATGGTAGACATTATAGAAAATCTTACTGAAGAAAAGCTAAACAATATCCACTGATCTCACTACCAAGAGGAGAGAAAATACTTTCAGAAATTCTTTATCTAAGTCGTTGATGGAAGTCCATCCAATAAACTCTCTTATGGTGTGGAATAAAAAGTCCATCATTCATAAATTTCCTGTTATTGCTGCCAAGAGAATACTCTCTCTGATCCTTCTTTATATAGAGAGGGAGAAAGGTAGACTTTTCTAAGGTAGACTATTTATTGAGTGCAAGTAGGGCACTTAGATTGGATTACTTATCTTCTACAAGTGCTTTTCTCCAAGTACAAAGACAGCCTAGAGTGGTTACATCAGCTGATTTCCTAAAGCCAGATTGGCAGAAACCAGACTAAAATGAAAAGTGCATTTTTCACCACTGCATACCTTAGCATTTTGCTGCCTCAGTGTGCTTAAGTAGAAATGTTTGACATAATTGCTAGTCATTTGGGTAGGATGCTAAGCACTGAGATGGTAATATTTGCAGATGATGCAATTACTGAAATGGCCAGAATTGAATTACCTGTCACTAACCTTTCTTGAAACAAAATATTAACTCTGTAGATCACTACCCTGACTTGGCATTTCCTGTACAGTGTACTCCCTGCATGGTGCCCATACTTTTATCACTTTTGACTGAAATCTGTCACAAAAAAACCAGCAGCAACAGCAGCAGAAAATTCTCCAGTGGATTCCATGCATTGCTCCCTCTTACAAAATCAAAGTTCTGCTGAAGAGGAGACAGAATTCTGGTTTAATTTTGAGCGTTTGGGGTATGAGAAAAGCAGTGTATGGTTGTATGAACCTGACTTCTGGTCAAGAGGGGTTTTTGGGTTTTGTTTACTTTTTTCCAAGAGGAAACTTTGGAAGTTTTCCTGACCTTTGCTGGAACATTACTTTATAGCAAAATACCTCAGCTGCATTCTGCCAGCCAAGAAAGCTTTATTCCTGTTTTTCACACACTTCACTCTGGATTCCTGCCTCAGAGAGAGAAATGAGAAGGCTCAACCACTAAATTTTGTCCAGGAGAGAAGGATGATAATATCTTTCTTGCAGCATCTCAACACTTCTATGCCCAGTGCCAGGCAAAAAAATATATAAACAAAATCAACACTTACCAGTCTCGAAAATTGTCCTTTTTTTCTGTTGTTCTGGTTGTTTGTTTGTTTGTTTCCTAAAACTTTAACATGCAAGCTTTTGGAGGAGCTCTTATTTTATCCACATCAGTTTTTCAGCTCTCACAGCAAATTTAGCTGGTGAGTCAAGAACCATGCAAACACTGGATATTTTTTTAATTTGTGCCAGTGGGATGAGAACTAAGAGAATATCTCCTGCCTACTCTCCTCAGCTTAAAGACAGCTCTGTCTTTGGCATGGAGTAAGTATGAAGTAACTTTAATAACAACACAAGGCATAGTGCTGTAGCCCAGGTCCATAAGTTTCTTTTTTGTTGCCTTCAACAAAACCACCACTTAAATCAAACTCTCCTTAAGAAATGCTGATCTGCAGAATATTACCAGATGGGTCTCCTGCCTTCTGAAGAAAGGGGGAAATGAGAGAGCCTCATGTTTAACGGCATATGAAAGAAGAATACAATGTGTAAACTTTCCACTGACGGATATAATAGTGTTCTCACTTTTAAAGAAAAACAGTACTTCCGAGCAGGAGGCCTGCAAGAAATTTAACAATTACTCAAGATTTAGTTGTACAGCATGGCATTTTCAAACATGTGCAGAGTTCTGTTATTTTTTGTAATTAAATTAATTTAAATAATAAATAATGCAATTAAAATACATTTGGATTGTGCAGTCCCTAGGGCTGGAACTGTGTGCAGAGAAGTGATGCATATTCAATGTGAAGTTTAATGAGTAAGAAAATGCAGAATCCTGGAAATCTGGTAATGTGCAATATAGTTTTGGCACCCTCCCCCTCCTCTCCCCTTCCTTTCCAGAGTAAATGAGGGCCCAATTTACCAAATCAGGTTTTAAATCATTCACAAGTCTCTTTTCCTAAAAAGGAAACATTGCTAATGTTTAGGGGGTTTTGGGCACAACATGTGGTTACCCAAATGTTTCCCTACAATAGTACTAGTGAAAAGTGAAAGGAAATTGACTCTGTAACCCTGTAATAGCAATGTTTACTTTACCCTCATCAGAATTTTACAGACTATAGGAAATCATTATTTGTATCTTCCTTACAAGGCTGACCCTCATAAAAGACTCCTGATGAGATTTTCAGGAAAGACTAAGTCTGACAGAGATTTAGAGATCATAAACATTCTCAATTTTCTGAGGGTGAATGACGAGCATTTTCTGAATATCAATCACTGTTAAGCTCTGCAACAAAAACTGTGGGTCCCCAGCCCCTCTCACTAACTTGCTAAGACTTTCAGTTTTGAAACTGCCTGTAAGGCAAACATGACTTTATCTCTGTGATCCTGGCTGCTGATCTGAGGCAGAAGGACTTTGCTTTTCAGGAATGGTTTTCCCCACGACTGGCCCAGCCAGCTATGCTTTTGGTCTAAGGCCTGAGCCTGTCTTGGGATCAGGACCTACAATGCCTAGGCAGGGGTTCTATAAGGTATATTCCTCCCAGGTGCCAAGATTTGTTCCTTTGTGAAAAGGCAATAGGAGCCTAACATATGGTGTCTTTCCTTCTCTTTTTGTTGTCTTGGGACGATGAAGGTCACATGAGCCTGAGCAGTTATTCTGAATCATGGCTGCCATCACCCTTTTAATGGGACAGTACCTATGATTGAATGGCAGCGTAAGGGGGCTCTGACATTCTGCACACTTTGGTGACCTGCAAAAAGCTTATACTCATGCTGCTGAATTTCCTCATTTCATAGCCACCCAACATTTAAGATTTTCATTGGGGTTTTTTTTGGTATGTGTGTTTTTTCACCCCAGTTCCTGCAGTCCGGCAATCACAGGATAAGCTGAATATTTCCTAAAAAGTGTCTGCCAGAGTGACTGATGAAAATTTAAAACACAGAATTGTAAAGATTAAAAAAACAGATGAAAAAAACCCACACCAACCCAAACCCTTACATCTTTATTGTTGTCTTAAGCACTGATGATTGTAAGTCCTGTCTAATGGTTTCAGGAGGCCTGAGTCAGGGGTTTGAAACCATTAGCAATATTGATGCCTTTGAGAAGTGAATGCTTAAAAGTCTTTGGCTGGCCAAATTGCTGCTCAGGTTGTTACTTTGCTCATAGACGAAAGAGCTTTTATTTCAAGTGCTAAAATTCAGGGGTTTGATGCTGAAGGCCTAGGAAAATATCCTGACATATGAACATGGCATACTTATGTGTATGTGGCCACCTTCCATTATATTTAGCTATTATCAGTATTTACATACCAGAGTAATTCAAGGTTTGAAATAAGTGATTACAGAGCTGCCAAAGGATAACCCCCCCGGGTGTTTTAAAAGGAATAGGCTGTTTGCGTGGTTCCTTTCCCATCCCTGCCGTGCCAAATATTACAACCTATAAACCTAAGAAGTTCTTAATAAATTAAAGTAGTGATGGATTTAAAGTTCTTGTGATTGTTCAGAACAAGATGGATTCTTCTACTCTTTCTAGTTTTGTCCACAGCAGATGGTAGTTCAGCTTCTAATACTGACTGAGCTTACTGGAACTTTTGGGCACCTACACTGGAGCTGGGCATGTAATACTTTACTGTATTATACATGCAAAAGTGTGACCCCTTCCGTAAATATGTCATTCAATCGTGGAGTCATAGAATCATTAAGGTTAGAAGAGACATCTAAACTCAAGTCCAGTGGTCAACTCAATACTGTCATGACCACTAAACCATGTGCTGAAGTGCCATATCTATATGTTTTTTGAACACTTCTAGGGATGGTGGCTCCACCACTTCCCTGGGCAGTCCATTCCAATGCCTGGCCACTCTTTCAGTAAATAATTTTTTCCTAATAGCCAATCTAAACCTCCCCTGGTGCAGCCTGAGGCCATTTCCTCTTATGCTATCACTTGTTAGTTGAGTAAGAAAAACACCCATGCAGTCATGCCAAGCCCTGGGGTGAATACAGTATTGTTTCTATTCCAAAGTTCTCGGTGTATTTTTAATGATTACTAATATAATGTACACTTGTAGATATCATAAGGATATTTTCATAATTTAGTGAAATGTAGCTACTTGTGTTTCACAGTGCTGTTTCTGTGTCGGGAGTGGGTGGAGGCAGGGGCGGTGGGGGAGAGGAGCGGGGGGCGGTAGGGGCGGCATAAAAGGATTTCGAAGTGATCAGAAGGTGGCAGTAGATCTCTGTTTTATTTCTCTTGAGATGCTTGCTTCCTCGGTTGTAACTCGGAGAGAAGAAAGGAAGGGAAGAACAAAGTTTAACTTACTGAGGGAAAAAAGATATCTCAATTTTAATGCTACAGGTAGCTATGAGAAGATTGTCTCTTAACTCTGCTATCACAAGGTAGTAATTCTATAACAGGTCTCTCAATAGATGCTTTGAAGAGTCAGCAGACAGGAAAACACCCCTACCGGGCCAGGAGTGCAGTGTGAATGGCAGCCTGGGAAGCAGACAGGTGGTGGTTAGTGTCAGTAAATGCTTAAGCAAGGGCAAAAGTGGCTATAGCTCTCACACCAAACACGTCAGAATTGTAGTCTGTACTGACATTGAGCAAATGAGAACACACAAGCTTCATGCACCTGTAGCTGAACCAGCTCTCATCCTTCCAAGAGCAGATCTCTCCACAACTTCCCATCCCGTCTGTAAGCAAAGGATGGAATTCTTTTATTCAGAGGGAAAACTGCTCCTTCATTTCTTCTTTCTGTGAACTATGTGAAGGAAGTCTCCAGGGTGATTATGATAGATTTCTCCTCAGATGGGAACACTTCTCTCTCCCTAGGCTCCCTAGGGAGTACTCAACATCTGCTCAAGGCATGCCATCATGTTTGCTTTGGGTGCTTGCCCAGTGGTGAGATGCCTGCAGCCTTCTCATGTCCCCTAAGAAAGGAGAGACACGTATGATTTAAAGTTCCACATTTCTGGTGAATCCTGATGGTTGTATATGCAGAGACACCCCAAACAATCCCAGTTAATAAGAGGAACAAAGAAAGATGAGTCATTGCTTTGCTTATTTATTTACTGCCTCCTCCTGTATTTCCTGCGTTGTCCTTTTCCAGTAAACATCTCTTCCCACCTTGATGTGTGCATGCAACTTAACTGCTCCAGTCTGTGAGCCACTGACACAGAAGGTTCACTGTTAGAAGAGGTAAAGAATTTGAAGGGGAACAAGGGAACCACTTAATAACGGCACTTACAAAGTCATATTAATGATTTGGCTGTAAAGGCAAGAAGCTGAAGCCCAGCATTACCAATAGTTTATTGTTTAAAAAGAGAAACTTCACCTGTGGTAGTATTTTTAGGCAGGTGAGGTGGATCTTACTAGTGAAAGGCAAACTTTCTTTTCCCAGGTTGATCTTAGGTGTCAAATATATTTTAAATTAATTTACTTCCACTGATGCAAGACAGCTAGTTTTGTTTGTCTCTGATTGTTTTACTTAGTTTCTTTGGAAATAAACCAAAGCACAGTGTTTGACTCTTGGATCCTTAAACCCAAAGGGAAGTGGCATAAGCATCTCATCTGACCTAGGGCACAACACAAAACACACTCCTTCACTGCACCCAGTCCAGTTATATGGGTGCTTAAGTTGCAATACATCTGTTAGGAATACAACCAGGTTTGACTTAAGAATTGTATGTGAAGTAGCAAAGTAGTCTTGTTTAGTTACTAACAAAGTTGCACTTTGTTTTCAGTTTGCATGTTCCTAACTGCTATAGAAAGGCAGCTATAGGAAAGTCACAAGGACAGGAAGTAATCTGGCAGTGATTTGGGAATATCTCAAGTAGGAAAGGGAAATTCCTACCCACCGATCCATCCATCCATCTACTCAGATGTTGCCCATTGCAGTGTACCATACACTCCACAGTTTTCTGTCTCTGGTGTTTACTTTCTACACAAAATGCTTCCACCACCAGAAATCCTTGAGTTCTCAGTTTGTCAATATTCAGATTCTATTACAGATATCAGTATATTTTACTGAACAGTGTTAGAGAAACAAATCATAATGGACAAGGGCCAAGAACATTATCAAGTTGACAGCTGCCTTTTCCTCAGACGGCTTCTCATATTAAGAACTCATGACCTCTCTTCATCTCCTCTGATTTTCAGTAGATACCACCAAGCTTAGCACTGGCACTGACAGGGAAGTTACACTGGCAGACACTAGACTTTAGCTTTAAAATGTTTTAATTAAATTTAATTGCAATGTTAATTTTTATAATGGTTATTTTAATTTACTCTGAGTATGATTGAAAATACAATGTATTTCATAGCAATTATTTTAAAAAATTGTTTTGCTTCCTTCCTAGGAAAAGGAGAAAGATCAAAAAGACTTTTTCTTGTAGATCCTTTTTAAACATCATCTCAGTTGAAACAAAGTAAAACAAACAGAAAGCCCAGCCACTGGGCTGAAGAGGAAATAATGAGACAAGCAATTGTTACAAAAGGTTTCAAAAGATAAGGTGGGGATACAGAACCTTTCAGAATAACTTACAGGGCCAAGCTCATTTTTTAGGACAGAGTTGTCACTAGCAGAAACAGTGCCAGTATTGTAAAAAAGGTGATTTTGAAAAGAAGGTTGGAACCTAATCACTCAGATCCTTGAGGTAGGAAGAATGAAGGGAAGATATTTGGAATAGTCATGTGTCAAACTATTCAAGAGATGGCTCAGAGCCAGGACTCACCCATAAAGACACTTTTCTGGTTTGAGAAACACTATCCAGTCAGTAATTGACCTGCTTCTGCATTGTATTGCAGGAGGGAGAAGGTGCAGATCTGAGTTTTCTCTGGTCAGCTGGGGCAGTACTTTTGCAATGTCTATAACTGTGTGCCCCCACAGCACCTGGCTGGGAATAAAAATAGCTTTTAGGACATGAAAGTTTGCTATCTATTCTCTAGAGGATAAAGGAAATGCTGAGCAGGTGTGAGGAACAGATTCTTGTGGGACATTGAATGCATCTTTGTCAGCCCCAACTGAAACTGATGGGAACTGAAGACGCTTTGCCCCTCTCCATATTAAATATGGGTTTTTAAAAAAGGGCTATTTCTTTCCTAGTCCTTTTCCAAGATATTTCACAAGTCTGAAGAACGTTGATTTTCCTTACATTACAAATATGGCATGAACGCTCTTCCATTGGCGAACCCTTTATTGCTAAGCTGATAACAACCTGAGCTGATCGCTACTACTATTTATAAACTTAGTCCTGCCTAAATATTTGCTTTCTAAGTTTGACTAACCTCTGCCTGACTGCTTTTATAATTTCAGGTTGCAAAAAAACCCAAAGAAAGTCCCACTGTGCTTTTTACAAGTGTCAAGAGATGTACTTCTACACGCATAGCACCACAGAGTGGCTAATACAACATAAAGCACAAAGTACAAGACAAAGTTCAAATTACGGATGACAAAAAGATATTATACTTCACAGTGGTGGAAGCAGTTTGCAGACCAGTCTCCTGTCTGTTCACATCATGCTGTGTTTACACATGCTGTGACCGTTTTAGGCTGTGCCTTTAAGAAAGGGACAGTTGCTGGGACACTCTGGCTGAAGCTCATCAGTGCTGTAGCTGCTCCTGCTGGCTGCCTCGGGACCCAGCAATGCACTGCGAGGGACTTGGGCAGGTGCTGGCAATAGGCAGATAGAATCCAGCAGAGCACCAAGCTGGTCTGACCCCACAGGGCAAACTACTCTTCAAGGACTAGAAAGTTCTCCCCCGCTACACATACATAGTTGTGTTAATTCCATTCACACCTTTCCTGATTTAGACTTGCATTAGAGAATAATTATAGTGAAGACTATCAGACTGTCTTGTGCATTTACATCAGGGAAGATTGCTGCCATTGGTATATTTAAAAGGTAAGAAGTATCACAGTATCACAGTATAACCAAGGTTGGAAGAGACTCATCAAGTCCATGTCCCATCACAACTAGCATGGCACCAAGCGTCTGCTTGACACCTGGGACGGCGATTCCCTGGGCAGCCATTCCAATGACGAATGACTCACTCAGTGAAGAACGAGTCTAAACCTCCCGGCACAGCTTGAGACTGTGTCCTCTTGTTCTGGCTGGTTCCTGGAAAGAGACGATCCTGTCTACATTTCAGTAGTTGTAGACATAGGTCACTCTGTCCTTCTCTTCTCAGCTAACCGCCCAGCTCCCAGACCCTTCCTCATAAGGCTTGTGCTCAGTAGTACAGAAGTTTCAAAATGCAGTGTCTAAACTGAACTAGCACTGCTAACCTAGACACAGAGAGTAAGTTCTCTACCTTTAAATATTAGAAAAAGTATTCATCAATGTCCTCTCTGAACAGATAACTTAAGGTAATCCTCTTTTACAGTGCTGGTCGCGCCCATCAAAATTTATTTACCTAGAAGTTGGGAAAGCACTGTGATACCTGAGTTACAACCCCATGCTGTAGCATTGACTATAGAAGGTGGAGTGATTGAACCAAAGGGCCCTACTGAGGAATCTGTTTCCTCCTTTAGTTCATCTTGACCTGAATGAACCCACCTTTAAGCAGCATACTGCAAAGCACATTTTTTTTTTATGTACATTTCTGGAGAAGAGAGAGACCATCTGGAACAACAGAGTAAGAAAAACTTTGCTAGAGCTTTTTAGATGCTGTTGTTTGCATCTCAGGATTAGATTTCTTAGAAATTAACTACAGGTGATACAGCATGATACAAATCTCAGTGGGTAGTTAAGGTAAGATCTACACCTGTACAGTGGAGGCAGGTCAGATCAGGAAAACCCAAAAACCAAGGATGTCCCAGTACATCAAATCAAAGATCCATTCCATGTAATACCTTCTAAAAGATACTAAGAGAACAAAGTTATAACTGCAAGTTTGTGAAACATGTTTCCAGTATCTATTGATTTATATTTCAAGATTTCCTTTGCATGTGATGACATCTTTGCATTTAAATTAAAATAAAGCTGTACAGCCTGCAGTGGAGGGAAGGAATAAGCATTTAGGAAAAATACAATACAATACAATACAATAAATCCAAGTTGGAAGAGACCTTCAAGATCATCGTGTCCAAACTATCAACCAATCCAACCCACCTAAACAACTAGAAGCACTGAGAGCAGGAGCAGATAATATGTGCCTATCCTAGTTTCATTAAAATGGGGACACTGACCTCAAGCACATTGAAGATGCACCCATGAGCTGCTGAGAGCTATTATTTGTTTTCCTGTAGTTCTCATATAAAACCTTGTGACGCTCACGGGACCGTCTACATAGTACAGTATTACTCCCTTATTGCAGCAGGCTCAGAAGCTGTTCTAACAACCAGAACTTTTCCTGAATCTTATGGATGATATAGTTTGGACTTTTTCTGATGCCCACTTGAGATGATGTGAGCTACAGTAAAAACCTTTGAAATGCACTCTTTTATATATTTACCATTTGCTAGTATGAGCAATATTTAGAGCAGGGTAGGACTGTGGTGCCAAGAATGTTTTGCTTCACAATAAAAGGAAATATTTTAAGAGTACTTTATATGGCAGTAAAGTGGGGACTATTAAACATGACATCCATATTCATAATGAGTGCACTTTGATCCATAAACAGTCCTTAAAAATTAAGTAGGGATATTGCTTTTAATACTACATTTGCTGGTCCTGACCTACAGGTGTGCACAAAGCAAGCATGTTTCCTACTCCAGTCAATTGACTTCCCTTGATTTACAGCAGTCCCTGCTCCATGTGCTCCAGAGGTCTGAGTCTCATTTTCTACTTGAACCTGACTTGGATTTATTTTATTTTATCCTCCAACTAGTCAAGGCAGCAAGATAAGAATTACTTTCACACGTGACTCTTTGTTTGCATAACACTTGCTTCCACTTAGTAAGAAATACATGGTTATTTCAACTTACATTTCCTTTGAAAAACAATGGTTTAAATTGAGGCATGAAATGTTCCATTGCACTCTTTTTTTACCCACCTTTTTCAATATGGAGTTTCAATAAAAATCTAAAGGACTGACTGAAGCTTCCTACTTATTTCTCTTTATGTATTTGTTGTTTCTTAAGAAGTTTGTACTAATCATATTTTTAGAGACATATTTAATTCAGAATTCAGTAGCTCTATAAGAGGGCCATGCACCACTGCTGTGGGCCATCACTCTCCTGAGGACATTCCAGATGTGCATGTTGGTGATTTGGATGGGTTGAAGGAAAGATGAGAGGTGGAAACCCACAGAAACTCATTGATAAGGAAGCTGTGGTTAATTTGCTGTGATAGCCTCTATACTTTGTGGAACCCTTCTGAGAGCAGGCTCTGGGACAACTGGGAACTGAGGGCTACAAATACTGTTTGCCTGTGTGACAGAGTGCAAAAGATAATGGGAAATTAAAGGGAATCCACCTTACCAGCTGTCTCCCACCAGTACCTTCCAGCCATAACAGGCAACCTCCTCTAGCTGCTCGCTTCTATTAAATGTTATTAACTTTACATTCTTTTGCTTCTGTGAGAAGAATTTATGGAAAATTCTACACAAGAACCTGGTAATGAGGTTCTTTAAAGCACCAATTCTCCAGAAGGAGGTATGAGAATGTTCTTCTTAAAGAAATCTGAATTACAACAAGAATTACTCTGCAGTCCCACAGACAGAAGCCACTTGCCAAAAGCCACTGGCAGACCAGTGTCTGCAGAAGACCATAGATTTGTAGAATGGTTTAGGTTGGGAGAGACCTTGAAGATCACCTAGTTCCAACCCCCTTGCCATGGGCAAGGATGCCTTCCATGAGACCAAGCTGCTCAGGCCTCATCCAGCCTGGCCTTAAACACCTCAAGGAGGGAGCTCCACAAGCTCTCTGGGCAACCTGTTCTGATCTCACAACCCCACTGTCCAGAATTTCTTCCTAATATCTACTCTAAATTTACCCTCCTCAAACTTAAATCCATTCTCTTTCATCCTGTCACTACAAGCCCTTGTAAAAAGTCCCTTCCTGGCTTGCTTTTAGGCCCCCTTCAGGTACTGGAAGGTGCCCTAAGGTCTACCCAGAGCCACCTTTTCTCCAGGCTGAGCAGCCCCAACTGTTGCAGCTTATACCCATATCTATAGCCTTACCTATATGGGAGGTATTCCAGTACTCTGATCACCTTCATGGCACTCTTCTGGAACTGTTCCCGCACTTTCATATCCCTCTTATGCTGGGGGTACCAGAACTGGATGCAGTATTCCAGGTAGGGTCTTACCCTTGTCCTGCTGGTCACACTTCTTTTGATGCAGCCCAGGATATGATTGCCCTTCAGGGCTACAAGAGCACATTGCCGCTCACATTGGGTTTTTCAACAACTGACAGCCCTAAGTCCTTCTCCTCAAGACTGCTCTCAAGCCACTCCTTGCACAGCCTATATTTGTGCCTGGAATTGCCCCAACCCGGTGTAGGACCTTGCGCTTGGCCTTGTGGAACTTCATGAAAGTGTCTTGGGCTGACCTCTTAAATTTCCAAATCCCTCTGGATAGCATCTCTTCTATCCAGCGTGTCAACCAGACCATACAGCTTGCTGTCATCCACAAACTTGCTGAGGATACACTAAATCCCACTGTCCTATGATGACAACATATTAAGTAGCACTCATGCCAGTACTATCTTTAAGGGACACACTTCTCATTGGTCTCCTTTTGGACATTGAGCCACTGACCACAACTCCCTGAGTGCGGCTATTCAGCAGTTCCTCACCCAGGGAGTGGTCCACCCCTCAAGTCCATGTTTTTCCAATTTGGTGACCAGGATGTCATGTGGGACAGTATTAAATGCTTTATGCAAATCCAAGTAGATGGCATCAGCTGCTCTTTTCTTATCCACTGATGCTGTAACTCTATCATAGAAAGCCACTAAATGATCAGGGGTGATTTAACCTTACTGAAGTCATGCTGGTTACCATCAATCACATCTTTTCATTTTCCATATGCCTTAGCAAGCCTTCAAGAGGATCTACTCAATGATTTGCCAGGCACAGAGGTGAGACTGAGTGGCCTGTAGCTTCTGGCATCTTCCTTTTTTTCCACTTGGAGATGAGAGTTATGTTTCCCTTTCCCAGTCAGCAGACACTTCACCAGATTGCTGTGAGGTTTTGAATATGATGAACAGTGGTTTGGCAACTTCATCTGCCAGTTCCCCAAGGCCCATGGGTGGATCTCATCAGGCCTCATGGACTTGTGCAGCTTCAGGTTCTTTAGATGATCTCAACTTGCTCTTTGCTTACAGTGGGCAGATTTTCATTTTCCCACTCCCATTTGTGTTTACTGGAACTTGTTTGGTACAGCTAGACCCTCTTGCCAGTGAACACTGAGACAAAGTAGTCATTGAGCACCTCAGACTTCTCTGTATTGGTCTCCTTTTGGGGAGGCCAACATCTTCCCTAGCCACTTTTTTGACCCTGATGTACCTGAAGAAATCCTTCTTATTCCCCTTTATGTCTCTAGCCAAGTTAATTTTATCTACGCCTTTACCCCCCAGCCCCCCCACCCCCCCCCAGCCTGATGCCTGACTGCTTGGACAACTTCTTTGCAGACCTCCCATATAGCTCACTCTTGCTTCCACTGCTTATAGAAACCCTTTTTTTTTTCCCCTCAAGTAAGTCTAGGAGCACCTTGTTCATCCACACTAGCCTCCTGGCATTCTTGCCTACCTTTTCCTTCTTGAATGCATTGCTTCTGGGCTTGGAGAAGATGGTCCTTTAATATTGACCTGCTTTCTTGGATCGCTCTTCTCTTCAGGGCTTTATCCCATGACACTTTGTCAAGCAGATCCCTAAAAAGCATGAAGTCTGCTATCCTGAAATCCAGAGTAGTGAGCTTGCTTCACACCCTCTGTGATGCCTTGATGATCTTAAACACTATCATTTCATGGTCACTACAGCCAAGGCTGCCCTTAAGTTTCATAGCACTCATCAGCACCTCCTTGTCAGTGAGGGCAAGTTCCTTTACCACTTGGATGAGGAATTGTCATCCATGCATTCCAGGACCTCTTAGATTTGCTGGTGCCCTTCTGTGTTGCCCTTCCACAGATATCCAGGTGACTGAAATCTCCTATTTGGACCAGGGTTTGTGAATGTGAACTTCTCCTGTCTTTATAGAGGGCCTCACCTACTCTATCTTCTTGGTCAGGTGGCCTTTAAAAGCCCCCCACTATGATGTCACGTTCTCTTGCTTTCCCTTTAATTCTCACCTATAAGATTTCTGTAACCACTTGTTCTGTCCCTGGGTGGAGCTCCAAGGACTCCAGTTGGTCTTTGACATTGAGTGCCACACCCTCTCTGCTCCTTCCCTGCCTGTCTTTCCTAGACCTTATACCCATCTAATTCCACGTTTCAGTCATGGGAGCCATCCTATCATGTCTGAATAATGTCAATGACATCACAGCCCTGCAGGCATGTGCATGTCTGTAGCTCTTCTTGCTTGTTCCTCATGTTCCATGCAGTTAGTGTATAAGCATTTAAGTTGGGGCTCCATTGAAGCTGATTTACTGACTGGGGTTACCTTATCCTCCTTCCAGGGACTCTCTTCACAGCCATTTGTATAAATGCATGCCCAGGGATGTTGGCTTTGATGTGGGATGGACTGATTACCCCTTCCCCCAGCAACTCTAGTCTGAAGCCGTCTTCCCTAGATTGGAGCTTTTGTCCTAAGATGTTCTTCCCTTTCTCTGAAAGATGGACCCTGTCAGATCCCAAGAGACCATATTTCTGAAAGTAAGTTTTGTGGCTTAGATAGAGAGAGGCCTGTCCATGACACCACTCCCTCAACCATTTATTGATTTTCCCTATTCTGTCAGCCCTTCGAACACCTTCCCCTTAACTGGGAGAACTGATGAGAAGACCATCTACTGCCCAATCCTTCACTGCATCTCCCAGTGCCTTGTAGTAACTCCACATGTTCTTTAGGCGCCTCACTGCTGTGTTGTAGGTACCCACATGGAACAGCAGCAGTGGATAAGGTCCCTTCTCTAAATCTGAGATTCAAATACAATACCATTATCCAAACAACTACTTGGATATTTAAGCTAGTTTTAAATAGGTTACTCCATTATCATTAGCTGTCCAATTGTAATGGAAATGAGATCATCATAGACCCTACAAGGCTCTCCAGACAGTTTTCTAAGCCCTAGCTGGTGAAAACCACGTGTAACCCATGAGTACACAGGCATAGTATTGTTTGATAGAGCAGTAGTAAATTAAGCCATCTCAGGTATGCATACACAACATCCTTCAATACAGCATCTGTGTTCCCCGCAATGTGGCATTCTGCTTCTCCTAACACTGACATTTCATGCTGCCTGTGTTAGAAGCCTGTGCCTGCACCTACAGGTTTTCTCTTTTCTCAAGGTTCCAACACACTTTTTAGATACAAAGCCTCAACAGAACAAACTGTTTATACATGAATGCAAAATCACCTGCAGGCCAAGACTGTTCAGTTCTTTGGTTGAAAGAGAAGATGGGCTTGGTATCAGTGAAAACCTCACTAACTCAGGTAAGCAGATGGAATTGGCTCCATTTTTACTGCAAATGGGCTTACTTTAAGTGCCTGAAACTTGATTGCACGGTCTGGCATGCCTCACATAAGTTAATGAGAGACAGCTGAGTGAATAGAATCATAGAATTGTTAGGGTTGGAAGAGACCTCAATGATCATCTAGTTCCAACCCCCCCTGCCATGGGCAGGGACCCCTCACACTAGATCAGGTTGCTCAGAGCCACATCCAGCCTGGCCTTGAAAACCCCAGGGATGACTTCTACCACATCCTGGGCAGCCCATTCCAGTGTCTCACCACCCTCATGGTGAAGAGTATGGCACATGGAAGCTTGTGAGGAAAACATTTTTTAAAATACTTTCACTGGGACAGCAATAGAATCAAGAATATAAATAAGTCCTTCAATATAAAGTTGTATAAACCAAAAAAGTGCAGGCATCTTAGCTTTACTTTTCATGGGAAGCATTCAGGAAGTTAAAACAGAATCACAGCGATGGGAAATCCCAACAACTTTCTTCTATGAGTCACAAGAATTATTTAGAATGTTACTCTTTTAATTAAAAATAACCTTCAGCAATTTTTTTTAATGTATCCTTCTTGCATATTTATCAAAGACTAGTGAATTTTTTCTGGCATGAACACAGCACATTTATATAGGCCTGGGCTGCATTCACATCAGTACAGATACAGTGGTGGGCACGTCATTTCCTTCTGAAACAGTTAAAGTGGTACAAGCCTTAGTGGACTGTTACCATAGGATGAACATTTTCTCTGGATCTCACTACAGCAGTCCAAACTTCAGCAGTGGCTAAGATTTTAATATGTATATTAAAAATCAGATGTGGACTTTAACTGATCTTAATCAGCCTATTACGGGCAGCCTGCTCTTGTCCCTGATTGCTTAATTGTACCTTACTGAAGGAAAGTTTCTCTCTGCTGAAGGTCAATGTTCTAAAGGAAAGAATAAATACCTGTAAGCTGCAGACTGTATCTTAGAGGAGGTCCTTGAGCCAGGAAAGAGAGAAGCAGAATAATGAGGAAAATGCAGGAATGCTTTTTTTTGGTCATTTATCATAGACATCAAAAGACAAAGTTAAAAAGCCTGAAACCCATAGGCATGCTCTTGCTAATTCAGTTTTTTTGCTATTAATTTCAATTTATGACTCACTAAGGTGTGTGACTATAACTGATTATTACCCTTTCAATACTGTTTCCAAGCCAATACCAGAGTTTAGTACTCTCAAAATGCAAAGAGAAGATTTTTGGTTATGTTAGCACTGTTTTATCTGTAGTTTAGCTACATATTTGCATTCCTTATCAGCCTACTCACAGCATAGCTTTACCATCTTTTCTCAGAGGGGTGCTATTTGCTTGCCTTTAGAAACAGATACATTCAAAACAGGACCTAGGCACCCAATGTTCAAGTCTTATAAGTTTATTCACCTCCCAAGTGAAATCATGAAGACAAATTGGACAAAGATCAATTTGTCTCATGCATGCAGAATTAGGTGTCTTACAGAGTAAGTCAAACGCTCAGTGTACTAGACCTAACTGGTAATGAGATCAAGTAATTGGGAAATGAAGGAAGAAAAGTAATAGGAAGACTCAGACTCCGTCTGATACCAAAGCCATTCCTTTGTATTTTTTCAGTACAGCTTAATATAAAGGAGTATCCATGCATTTTATCTGAATTGTCACTAGATAAAATGTATATACAATCACTCAGGAGAAATGGGGAGTGGAGTTTTGAGTCCTGTTAGATAGGTGAATTGAATGTGGG
>CM037631.1:14928236-14964432 GCA_015227895.2 Colaptes auratus
CCCTCCCCTCCCCTCCCCTCCCTTCTCTTTAGGCGATACTTTAAAAGTTCCCATCTTTCCTAACATCTTTTTCTCTTTTCTTCTAATTACAGGGGAAAAAGGTGGGTTAGGGGAAAGCAGAGAAGTTTCCCCACAACTCTGGAATACCAGAAGTAGTAGAGGGAATTCCATGCTCTTTTCTCATTATAAATACCTGTATAATATTGTAAATATGTATATTTGTTCATGTCATTGCATTCCATTGTAGAGTGTAGTTTTGCTTTGTAAATATAGCTTCCATTTGCTTCCAACTGAGTGAGCCATGCTTCTTGTCAATGTGGTGGGAAATTTCTGAACCACTACATTACAATAAATAATTGGCACCAAACGTGGGGCAAGATTGCTTGCTTTATTTCTGCTCAGATTAGGGAAGCAAAATGAAGCTGTTTTGGATTCTGTGGCATTTGATATATTCAAGCAGGAGTCTGGGGGTGAAAGCTAGAGTAGGGTGAAACCAGCAGCCCAGCTGAAGTGCATGTGCACTAATGCACAAAGTATGGGCAACAAACAAGAGGAGCTGGAAGCCTTGTTGCAGCAGGAAAGTTATGATGTAGTTGCCATCACAGAGACGTGGTGGGGGGGAAAACTCACATGACTGGAGCGCTGCAATTGACAGCTACAGGCTCTTCAGGAGAGGACAGGCAAGGAAGAAGGGGTGCAGGGGTGGCCCTATACATCAGGGAGGCACTAGATGCCATTGAGATGGAGATCAGGGATGATTGGGTGAGTGCTTGTGGATGAAAATTAGAGGGAAGACCATCAGGGCAGACATCCTGGTTGGAGTCTGTTATAGACCACCCAACCAGGAGGAAGATGTCGATGAAGCATTCTATAGGCAGCTTAAGGCTGTCTCAAGATTGCCTGACCTTGTTCTCATGGGAGACTTCAACCTGCCTGATATCTGCTGGGATCACAACATAGCAGAAAGGAGGCAATCTAAGAGGTTCTTAGAGTGCATGGAGGACAGCTTCTTATCCGGTGTGCTGCGCGAGCCTAGCAGGGGTAAGGTTATGCTGACCTCCTTTTCACTAACAGGGAAGGGCTGGTGGGTGATGTGGTGGTCGGAGGGTGTTTAGGTGCCAGCGACCATGAGATAATTGAATTTTCTGTATTCAGCCAAGCTAAGAGGGGTAGCAAGAAAACCTCCATGCTGGATTTCTGGAGGGCAGACTTCAGGCTACTCAAGGAACTAACTCAGAAGGTTCCTTGGGAAACAGCCCTTAAAATTAAAGGGGTCCAGGAGAGCTGGACCTACTTCAAGGAAGAGCTCTTGAAGGCGCAGGAACAGGCTGCGCCAATGTGCTGGAAGATGAGCCGCCGGGGCAGATGGCCAGCCTGGATGGGCAATGAACTTCTAAAAGAACAAAGGGAAAAAAAGAGGATGTACCATCATTGGAAGAAAGGTGAGGCAACCCATGGAATGTTTAAGGATGTTGCTAGGTCATGCAGGAAGAAAATAAGGGAGGCAAAAGCGCATTTAGAGCTTAGACTGGCCTCTGCTTTGAAGGACAACAAAAAAATCCTTCTATAAATATATTCATAGCAAGAGGAGGGGCAAGGACAACTCCACTCCTTAGTGGACATGGAGGGAATGTTGTAATAAAAGATAAGGAAAAGGCAGATGTACTTAACACCTTCTTTCCTCACTTGTTAATAGCAGGACAGAATGTCTTCTGGACAGCTGGCCTGTAGAGCTGGCAGACAGAACAGGGAGCAGCATAGTTTACTCTGTTCCAGGAGGAGGGAGTTAGAGATCTCCTCAGCCACTTGGATCCCCACAAGTCCATGGGACCAGACAGGATCCATCCTAGGGTGCTGAGAGAGCTGGCAGATGAGCTGGCCGGGCCACTCTCCTTCATTTTTCAGCAGTCCTGGCTCACTGGAGAGATCCCAGAAGACTGGAAGCTGGCCAGCATGGTGCCCATCCACAAGAAGGGCCGGATGGATGAGCCGGGGAATTATAGGCCTGTCAGCCTGACCTCAGTGCCAGGCAAGATTATGGAACAGGTCATCTTGAGTGCAATTACACAACACTTACAGGATGGCCAAGGGATCAGGCCCAGCCAGCATGGATTTAGGAAGGGCAGGTCCTGCCTGACCAACCTGATCTCCTCCTATGATCAGGTGACCCGCCTGGTGGATGTGGGGAGGCCTGTGGATGTGGTCTACCTGGCCTTCAGCAAGGTCTTTGACACCATCCCCACAGCAAACTCCTGGCCAAGCTGGCAGCCCATGGCTTGGATGGGAGCACACTGCGTTGGGTTAGGAACTGGCTGGAGGGCCGAGTCCAGAGAGTGGTGGTGAATGGTGCCACATCCAGTGGCGCTTGTCACTAGTGGTGTGGCCCCAAGGACCAGTGCTGGTCCCCATGCTCTTCAACATCTTTACTGATGATCTGGATGAGGGGATTGAGTCCATCATCAGTAAATTTCTGGATGACACCAAGCTGGGGGCAGGAGTTGATCTGCTGGAGGGTAGAGAGGCTTTGCAGAGGGCCTCGACAGGCTGGACAGATGGGCAGAATCCAACGGCATGAGATTTAACACATCCAAGTGCCAGGTTCTGCACGTTGGCCACAGCAACCCCATGCAGTGCTACAGGCTGAGTCAGGTCAGAGTGGCTGGAGAGCGGCCAGGGAGTGAGGGACCTGGGGGTACTGGTTGATGGGAGGCTGAACATGAGCCTGCAGTGTGCCCAGGCAGCCAAGAGGGCCAATGGCATCCTGGCCTGCCTCAGGAACAGTGTGGCCAGCAGGAGCAGGGAGGTCATTCTGCCCCTGTACACTGCACTGGTTAGGCCACCCCTTGAGTCCTGTGTCCAGTTCTGGGCCCCTCAGTTTAGGAAAGATGTTGACTTGCTGGAAGGTGTCCAGAGAAGTGCAACGAAGTTGGTGAGGGGTTTGGAACACAAGCCCTATGAAGAGAGGCTGAGGGAGCTGGGGTTGCTTAGCCTGGAGAAGAGGAGACTGAGGGGTGACCTTATTGCTCTCTACAACTACCTGAAGGGAGGTTGTAGCCAGGCAGAGGTTGGTCTCTTCTCCAGGCAGGCAGCACCAGAACAAGAGGACACAGTCTCAAGCTGTGCCAGGGCAGGTTTAGACTGGATGTTAGGAAGAAGTTCTATACAGAGAGAGTGATTGCCCATTGGAATGGTCTGCCATGGAGGTGGTGGAGTCACCATCATTGGAGGTGTTCAGGAGGAGATTGATGGGGTGCTTGGTGTCATGATCTAGTTTGGGTGGGTTGGATTGGTTGATGGGTTGGACACAATGATCTTGAAGGTCTCTTCCAACCTGGTCTATTCTATTCTATTCTACTCTGACTGTGATCATTTACAAATACATTATTAGTTTAATGTTTGATAAGCTGGAAGATATCTGATCTATAAATTGTACCTTGGTTAAGTATAAAATCCAGCTTTTGCATGATCGATTTCTAGGGTTCTTTTGGCTTAAGAGATATGGGAATGTGACTGCGACTACTCTTCTGCTGAGATTTACAAATTTAGCATTCCAGTGAGCGAGAAGGTCATCCTTAGTAATAGCTGGGATCCTAAAGTGATTTATTTGCTGTGTGTAATCCTGCTGTTGGTAATAAAGTGTTTTGTTAATGGCTCTGCTTTGGGAAAAGCGGCTAAGACATGTTTTATCTTTAAGCACAGACCTAGACATAGAAGAAATAGTTCTAACTCAAAAGCAGAGATTTCTAGTGGTGAAGAGATAGGAGAAACAGATAGAACCAGACAGTGTAAGGCAGCTCTGAACAGGACCACCAGTAATTCTGGCATTCAGTCAGAATCAGCACCTAAGATGGTGGCCACAATGTCATCGGCAGCCATTAGAGAGGCAAAATCATTTCCTTCTGCAGCAGCAGGACCGGAAGTGGCCTCTACAACAGCTACTGGATCTCAAAACTTGTCTGCCAGTACTGCTTCCTTGGAAACTCCACTGTTTCTGCTAAGCCTGCTGTAAATTCAAACACAGCCCCAATTAAACAATTGCGGCTTTAGTTAAGAGAGCCAGCGCAAAGCATATGCAGGAGCTGACGGAGGGGAGCAGCAAGATCCTTCTGCTGATGAGGGACCTTCTGTTAAAAAAGATCCATCTGAGGATGAAGAGAAGGTTTGTCTTAAAGACATAGCTGAATTATTGAGATCATCACTGGATAGTGGAGATGCAGGACAGGATACAGGTTCTGATAGAGCAGCAGTTAATGGAGGTGCTTCTGAACTTAAAGAGGTCCTTAAGACAGTGGCAGCAGGAGCATGGGGACAGTAACTACAGGAAGATGAGACAGACACAGAAGATGATGATATTCAAACAGTGAATGCACCCAGACAAAAGATTAGGCATGTGAGAAAGGATTACATTAGAGGAGAGAATGAACCAATTCTAGCATGGCTTAGCAGGTGTTTTGACACAAGTGTGCTAGGAACCCTCTCAAAAGATAGTGGAATAGATAGACATCTAGGCAGGTGTCTTGGTAAGGTTTCTCTGTGGACACACCTTCTACTGTCAGCTCTTATGAGGTACCCATCCAGAGATGATGTTGCATGGATTCCTCTAAACCCTGGAACACCATGGATGAGGAATTAAGCATTTGAGAGAATTGCTGTGGGAGAGGTCATGTATGGAGACCATGGTACTCTGAATCCTGATGAAATTCCTGGGAACAGATCTTGCTAAAAAGCTCATCAAACTTGCTCCTCCTGATTATGCTACCATTTTGGCAAGCAGAATTGTGGCAGGAAATTATGGGGGAATGCCTCCTACTATTGGCCATTTCTCTGACCAAATGAGACAATTGGAGGATAGTCTCACACGTGTTTCTTTGGTTTCAGCCATTGAAACTCTGTCTGGTGAGATAAATAATTGCATGAAAGAGCTGAAGGAGGAATTTAAAACCTCCACATCCAAATTGGCACAGGGAGATAATTCCAATTCTTCTTCCTCCAGATGGATACAAGTTTCAGCTGTTAGAAATAGGAACGGCCTTGAGTTAACAGCTAACCAGATAAGAAAACTAATTCTGCATGTGCTTTTGAGCTAACAGAATTTTTCTTCCTTAATTGCCTTTCTCTCTCTCTCTAACCCTTTTTGGGAAAAGGGGAGGTAGGGAGGGAGAGAGGGGGGTTCAGGGAACCCCCCTCGCGGCTGGAGGGAAAAGGTTTTTCTGCATTACGTTCATTGCTGTGTATTTCTGTATATATTGTAAATATTGTATATTTGTGTACATATTCATTGCATTCCAGTTATGCCTGTAAATATAGCTTTCATCTGCTTTTCCGACTGAGCTAGCTGTGGTTTCTTTCTTTGTGTGTGTGGAGGGAACTTTCTCACCCCACCACACTGGCGTCTGACAGTCGACTTCCATGCCCTGAATGAAGTAACTCCACCTATGAGTGCAGCAGTACCAGACATGATGGAACTCCAATATGAGCTGGAATCCAAAGAGGCCCAAATGGTATGCTACCATAGACATTGCTAATGCTTTCTTCTCTATTCCCATAGCAGATGAATACAGCTTTCACCTGGAGAAGAGTCCAGTACACTTTTAACAGATTGCCTCAAGGCTGAGTTCACAGTTCAAGCATCTGTCATGCAGTGATCCATGGTGCTCTGGAGAAAGGTGGTGCTCCAGAACACATCCAGTTCATCGATGATATCATCGTCTGGGGTAAAACTGCAGAAGTGTTCAAGAAAGGTAACAAAGTCATTGACATTCTCCTGAATGCAGGTTTTGCCATCAAGCGAGACAAGGTGAAAGGACCTGCCAGAGAATTCCAATTTCTGGGAGTGTGGTGGCAGGATGGATGCTGACACATTCCAGTGGATGTGGTAAATAGAGTCTCTACCATGGCAAATCCCATGAACAAGCAAGAAACTCTACATTTCTTGGGGATAGTGGGATTTTTGGAGACTGCACATTCCTGGATACAGTCAGATTGTGAAACCTCTGTATGATGTGACTGGAAAGAGAAACAGTTTCCACTGGGGACCTGAACAACAAGCA
The DNA here is from genome assembly GCA_015227895.2 of Colaptes auratus. Classification (NCBI taxonomy): domain Eukaryota; kingdom Metazoa; phylum Chordata; class Aves; order Piciformes; family Picidae; genus Colaptes; species Colaptes auratus. The sequence continues at coordinate 14,934,287 of CM037631.1, forward strand.
GCCTTTGACCAGATAAAGCAAGAGGTAGTCCAATCAATGGGTCTGGGACCTGTCCGAGATGGTCCAGACATTAAGAACATTTTGTACATGGCTGCAAGTGACAATGGTCCAACCTGGGGCTTGTGGCAAAGAGCTCCAGGTGAGACACATGGACAACCTCTTGGTTTCTGGAGTCAAGGTTACAGAGGTTCAGAGGCTAATTATATTCCAACAGAGAAAGAGATCCTAGCTGCCTATGAAGGAGTAAAAGCAGTTTCTGAAGTAATTGGAACTGAATCACAACTTCTTCTAGCTCCTAGATTGCCTGTTTTGAACTGGGTGTTCAAGGGTAAATGTTTTACACCACATCATGCCACAGATTCCACATGGTCCAAGTGGATGGCTCTGATAACACAGAGAGCTCAAATGGGAAATTTTGAAAGACCTGGTCTGGTGGAGGTGATCACAAGCTGGCCTGAAGGCACTAGCTGCACAAAATCTCCAGAGGAGAGAGTAACTTATGCTGAGGAAGCTCCTCCTCACAATGACCTTTCCAATGATGAAAAGAAATATGCTTTGTTCAAAGATGGTTCCTGTTGTCATGTTGGAAACAAGTGAAGGTGGAAGTCTGCAGTGTGGAGTCCAACACGCTGAGTTGCAGAAGCAAAGGATGGAGGAGAATCCAGTCAATTTGCAGAGGTAAAAGCTGTCCAGCTAGCTCTTGATGCAGCTGAATGTGAGAGATGGCCAAAGCTTTATCTCTACACTGACTCATGGATACTAGTCCATGCTCTGTGGGGTTGGCTAAAGGACTGCAAAAAGAATGGTTGGCAGAGGAAAGGAAAGGCTATTTGGGCAGCTGATCTGTGGCAGGACATAGTTGATCGAGTCGAGAGAATTCCAGTGAAGGTGGACACAGTGCTGCACACATTCCTAAGAGCAAAGCTACTGAGGAACAACAACACAACCATCAGGCAGATCTAGCTGCAAGAGTTTCTCAACTAGACACGGACTCTGATTTTGATCTTGACTGGAAACACCAAGGTGAGATGTTCTTAGCTTGGTGGGCTCACAATTCATCAGGACATCAAGGCAGAGATGCACCTACCAGTGGGCTCGTGACAGATCCATAGACATTTCCATGGATGCTATCACACAAGTCATCCATGACTGTGACATTTGTGCTGCTATTAAGCAGGCAAAGAGAATTAAAACCCTTGTGGTATGGTGACCGATGGTCCAAGTATGGTGAGGCCTGACAGGTTGACTATATCACTCTACCATGTTCTCGATCTGGTAAGCAATATGTGCTGACTATGGTAGAGGCAAACACTGGATGGTTGGAAACTTATCCAATTCCACATGCAACTGCACACAACACCATTATTGGTCTGGAGAGACAGATCCTATGGAGACACAGAACTCCAGAGAGGATTGAATCAGACAATGGAACTCCTTTCAAAAACAACCTTGTATAAAACTAGGCCAAAGAGCACGGCATTGAGTGGATATTCCACATCCCCTATTATGCACCAGCTGAAGGGAAGATTGAACACTATAACGGTTTGCTGAAGACTACTTTCAAAGCCATGGGGAGTGGATCTTTGAAAAACTCAGAGAAACATCTAGCACAAACAATCTGTCTGGTAAATAGTAGAGGTTCAGGGAATCGAGCTGGACCTGCACACTCAGATTGGCTACAAAAAATAGAAGGTGATAGAGTTCCTGTTGTTAGAGAAAAGAATCTCTTGGGCAAAACTGTTTGGGTATTTTCTCCTTCAGGAGAGGCCAAACCTGTCCAAGGGGTGGTGTCTGCTAAAGGCCCTGGTCACATTTACTGGGTAATGCAAGAGAATGGTGAAATTCAGTGTATTCCACAAAGAAATCTAACTTTAGCTGAGAGACTTTAAATTCAGAGTGTTGTACAGACAACATTGCACACAAAAGGAAGAATCCATGAGGAATCTATGGTGCATGAACCCTAAGAACCCTGAGAGCCTGAGTCACCTGAGAGTCCCTGTTCCTTTTCTTCATTTCATCTTCAGAGACACAAACTGTTTTCTGTTTTCTTGTTTCCTGGTTTTCTTGGACTTCTGAATCATCTACATCTGAGGACAGCCAGAATGGACTGTGAACTTAGGAATTGCAGATATTGTTTTAGATTAGATGCGCAGTATCAACAGCCAGTGAAATTGTTTACCCAAACTGGACTTCCACAGAACTCAGCAGCCAATTGCTGGAACTGCAGTTTTTAAAGATAATTTAATTTTACACATTATTTATAACACAATAATACAATTTTAAAGCTAAGGGGAAAAGAATATTTTGAGTTAACATACTAAGCAGCAGTACTCTTTGCAGTGGTCAATATTAAGAGAGAAATCCAGCCTATTATATTTCTTCAAGTCTATATTCTGTGTCTACTACAGAATGAGAATTCAACCCAGAACAAGTGGTTGACCAATTTCTAAACATGAGTAATTCTTAATTTTATTTACACTTTCCCACAGGATCAATTAGATTTTAATGAACAACATGTTGAATATCAAACAGTGCAAGATAATGTCCTTCTATACAAATGTATGAGTGTTCTGACCTTGCACAACTGGGCCTTCACACATTGTTCTGTTAGAGGAGTAATTTTTTGAATGTTTCTTCATCTGTTATTTGAAAATACATCATCATCACAGGATTTTCATCTTGTCCTGATACTGTCTTGGCTTGTCAAAGATGCACTTCAGCACTTCTGTTACTGTCTTGGCTGCAGACGCTGACTGAAAGGAAAGGAATTACTATGAGGATATTTGTTTTGTAAAAGAGGGAATAAAAAAATTATAAGATTTGGAATAGTGTCCTTGTTTTCTTTAGCAAACTTTGTCTGAACAAGATCCCCCTTTCCAATTGTGTCTTGAAATAGAAGTGCCCTCAGCTGCATAGCCATCAGTGATTATTTAGTGCAAACTGGATTTACCTTGGATTATGTTGGATCAAATTAGTTTCTCAGAGATAATTGCAATATAGAATGGAATGGAATGGAATGGAATGGAATAGAATAGAATAGAATAGAATAGAATAGAATAGAATAGAATAGAATAGAATAGAATAGAATAGGTGTGTTAGTGAAGTTTCTTCATGACTATATTCATGACTGGCAGCAAAATCAGGTAGCTAACATTGAAAGTTCTTCCCAGGAGGTATTATTTGTGCCATTTTTGCACTATTTCCTTGATTTCCTAGAAGAGCTGTGAATGTGATGCTGTCTTGCCAAAGATTCTGGGTGTTTGTTCATTGAAAACTTAAAAAAAAAATTGCAGATGTCTAGGAGGGTCATAACACTGTATTTGTTATTGCTATGGAAGTGATTTCAAGCTCAGTTCCATGTGTGCTGTGAATGGCTATGGGAATTAGATTAAATAATACCACACAGAGCTACTGTCACAAATATTTATTATTATTTTTAACATTTTTGGCTGTCTTGTGTCCTCCATCATTCTGAAATTACCATAGAAGTAAAGCCCAGCAAAACAGTTCTACTTACTTCCTACACCACGGGAACATTTGCATGAGAGGGAAAAATCACCTTATTGCTCATATGTAAAATAAAGAAATACTTTATGAATGTTGCTGGAATGCAAGACATTTGTAGTCTTCTGCCAGAGCTGTCAAAAAATTTCCAGTACCAGAAGAATGGTATTACTGTTACAGTACAAAGTTTTAAAAGAACTCACCTATGATGCCAAACTATTGCCCAGTGTTCAAAAACAATAAATTCAGATTGAACAAGGTCACTTAAGACAGTCAGAAGATAAAGAGCTTGATTAGGAAAGAAAGACAGTGACTTGCAGAACTTAGTGGAGAGGAGTTGTAATGAGGGTGCAATTACTCTAAATATGAATGAAGGAATATGTAGGTGGAAATACAAAGTAAAGAGGGAAAAGAATGCTTCAGGCTTATGAATAACATCGAGTAAAAGATAGTCCTGATATGAAAATGAGGTTCTGATACAGCTACAAGGTTCTGGTATAGCTTTGAAAGGTTATTCTGGTAGAAAGGACAGAAAACTCTAATTGGACAGCTGGAGAGCAGACTTGATTGCCTGTGAAATTCCCTCTGCTTCTCCATTGTTTTGCTTTGGGAAGCTTTCTGTCTAAAATATATGCAATTTATGAGATTTTTGTGTATTGTTTCACCTGGTAGTGACCTACTAGGGCCAGCACAAGGGAAGTGCCTGATCCATGATGTTTGACAAAAGTTTCCTCCCTCTGTAGTGAGATTATGTTTTATTCCAGATCACTAATGTTGCCCTCTTGCTAAAAATCTGTAGTTGCCAACATACATTTTGCTTGAGTTCATAATAAAAATTTTACCTACTTTCATTGCACCCCCAGAGCTGAATGTTGTTCACAATACCTTGAAATATCCACTCAGTGAGTAGAAGGCAATTTCCAGGAAAAAAAACAACAGGTTTCACTGGTACAGTCCTGTTGTTTTCTAAAAAACAGTGAACCAGGTGAGTATACAGCTAACTCTATGGTAATAATGAGAGGTCCTTTCTTTTAATGAGGCAAACTAACATTTTTCCTTACTGTTTTAAAGAGGATGATTTGTGGTTCTCATTTTCTACTTTTTTCCCCCTGATCATGACTGTTATTGTGACTGTTATTGTGACAACCTTACCTATGTCTAACTGAGGCTAGAGATATATTTTTTTTCATGTTGCCCATTTAGATGCTTAGATCTCCAGGGCAGAAGACTACTTTTCATGTACAGCACTAACTACAAAAAATCCTCATAGTTTGATTGAATCTCATAATTATGTAAATTGTAATTCTGATGGAGATTTATTTCAGAACATTCACAATATTAAAGCTATTTTACTAAATGCATAGATGACTGCATAGATGGCTTTTAAAATAAATTTTCAGTACAAAAGGAAACACTGTGCTCCTGAATATTCTCTGCAGCTTAATGCCATCAGTATACATAAATTTAAACTAAACCCAAATTTTATCTCAATATTTATTTTATTATCAGCTGATGAGTCCATGGACTGAAGTGCCATTCACAGCACAGGGGTGCTTCATAATAGACTAATTTGCATAAGTACTAAATAATTTACATATATAAATTATATATCAAAATCTTCCCTAGAATCTATTCAATTCAATGATATTGTTGTTTTGTAGCCTTTAATACTGTTGAGTCTTTAATATTTAAATCCAGCACCCCTTCCAAAGCAAACCCACAGGAATTCATTAATTATTTTTTTGGAGAACTGCACTGACTTTGTTATTAAGGCAACTTGAACTTGATTTTGCTGCACTAAGAGAGCTAGAGATGGCTACATCAGAAATTAGGGTTCTCAAAGAACTTTCACGTGAAGATTATCTAAATGTAAAAAAAAAAATAATTAAAAATCTAGCAAATTTTAGTTCTTCAGAAAGGTAATTAGGCAGGTGTGGAGGTATGGTCTCAGTCATTCCAAGAACTTTCTCTCTTTGATGGGCAATGGAAGCTTTACACGTGGAAATGTAAGTCTGAAAAAAAGAGCAGACAGCCAGCAAAAAGGTCAGAATATCATCCCATCTAGGTTTGCAAAACTTATAAAATACTAGCAGAAAATCAAGCACAGCTGAACGAATTAGAGAAGATCTTCCATGTTTTTTCTCAGTGGTTTTTGTAGTAAAGGTCAAGAGACTCTTCACAATATGTAGTATGAAGCTTTCATTTACCAACATAAACTACAAAACAAGAAACACTTGTGTCAGGTGATCAGGTACACTGTACATTAATGATGCATTGAAGTTATAAAGCAAATCCTGGTTTTAAAACACAGTTATTTGTTAAAACATTTGGCACAATGTCATTAACAAATCTATTTATTAATAAGTAAAGACTAGACCAAAAGACTTGCTTACCTATGTATTTTTAAATGTGAAATTACAGAGACTGATCTAGCCATATGCAGCCTTCACTGTGGATGTTCATATATCCATTTGTGACCCTTAAAAAACGTGCATCACGATTTACCTTCCTGTAATACATCTGATAAACTGAATTGTGAAAGTGATTGCTTTTGTCCACTGATTGTAAAAGATGCCCAGGGTGATCAGCCCATATGCAGTGATTTAGTACAGTTGACTGAACATGATTTTCAAGATAACTGAAGTGATACAAACTGACTTCTGGCCATAGACTAATCTGAAAGTCCTGTATCATATGTTCCAGCCTCTGTGAATGTTTGAGACACCATAGGACACATAAAATATTACTTGGTTGCTGTATTACTGGATTTCAGCCTTAGGTACCCTCTTCAGGATGAGCATGGAGTTCTCTGAACTCGACTGATTGGACATGTGATGATTGTCTAAAAACAAGTATCCACTGTAGTTAGGGATGGCTTAAAATGCATGGGACATTGTCCATCAGATGTGACTTGGGTTTGCAGCAGATCTGCACTCTTTTCATAAGAGGTGGAATCGGTACTTTATGCTATGTGTAAATTGAGCTGTAGATCCCATCCATTACTAAGAGCTTTCATACCTGTCTCAGATGTGTAAACCTACCTACACTTGGTTCCTATGTAAGTGCAGTCTGGTGCTGAATCCTTTTTCCAAAGTCAAGGGAATTAATTCCAGTTGTAGAAAAGTTGAAAATAAAACCTGTCATTTTAGCAAGCTTTTGGGTTTTGTACAACAGTCTGCCAAGGGGTTAGAAAGATGCGCTGCCTGTTTCCTTTATTTTTGACCTACTGAGCTGCACAATATTTAATATCTTGCATAGCTCCAAGCACAGGTAAAGCACTGCAAAAAAACCCACAACCCCCCCACCTCTGCTTTAGAAATTTATCTTACTAAAAATGCAGCAGAATTCAAGTATGGTGGCAAAGGTTGTTTAAAACAGTAAAAGAAGCAGACAACAAATCAAGAGGGGCTGTACAATACACATTATTTCAGTTATTCTTCCAGACCTTGAGGGGGATTCGGTAGCTTGAACCTGTCTAGTGCTGTTTGGTAAGCCCCAGGATACTCAAGACATCTGTACAGGGCTGACAGGTATGTCACAGGACTTACAAGAGACCTGCGTCCTCCTAGATAGGCAGCTGGAGACCAGGTGGGGTCGCCTGAGATGTTTCAAGTGGCAACAGATGCCAATGTTTAAGCAATTGAATCCTGTTCTTTGGTGTACAATAGAAGCCGGACCACCGTATGTGTTGCCTTGTCAGACACAATGCAGCTAGCATGAAAGCTTTCTCTCTGACAGGAATCACCATCAATGATTTGTCTTTTAAACCATGCTTAATAAATTATTAAGAAATAAAACCACATGCATTAAAGAAGCTTTGGGCTGAGTTCTGAGCTAATATAAATTATTGCAGCTGCACTGACTTCAGTGAACCGACTCCTTTCTTTTAATCAGCTGAGGATCCAACTCTAATAGAGCTTATGTATGTCTTTTACATTTCACATCCACTGATATGGGATTTCCTGGAGTCAAAAACATGTGCTGTTTGACACAGTGTGCGGGATGCTGTTGCTGGCATTTGGGTGGCTTCAGATATCATTCCTTCCCTAGGGAGTATTAGTGTGAGTTGTATTTGCTCTTTCTAATCACAAAGAGGAAAATTCATATATATGTAATTATTTAACTGGCCATGAGAGTACATGTACTTCAGCCATTGTACAATTTTGGATAGCAGTTGAGTGAGATTCCTGAGGACCTGATCTTTCAGGAGGGTGCAGGTGGTGGCTGTACTCATTGCTTTGAATGACATCCAGGACACGTAGGAGAAAAGGTGGTGGGCTCTGGTCCAGGGAGCATCCCATGATACTGCCTTCTTTTTGGAGATTAATTCCTTCTGTGGTATATGTGGCCTTTATCCATCCTGCCCTTTTTCCAATGAAAGACTACAAAATTTTGGATTAAAACTAAGCAGCTATTATGAAAATATTGATTCTCTTATTACCTACTGTAGTCTACCTGGACTTCAGCAAGGCCTTTGGCACTGTCCCCCACAGCAAATTCCTGGCCAAGCTGGCAGCCTGTGGCTGGGACAGAAGCACTCTGTGCTGGGTTAGGAACTGGCTGGAGGGCCGAGCCCAGAGTGGTGGTGAATGAGCCACATGCAGCTGGCAGCCAGTCACTAGTGGAGTCCCCCAGAGATCAGTGCTGGGCCCCATCCTGTTCAGTATCTTTATAGATGATCTGGATGAGGGTATTGAATCCATCATCAGTAAATGTGCAGATGGCATCAAGTTGGGAGCAGGTGTTGATCTATTGGAGGGTAGAAGGGTAGAGGAACCTTGACAGGCTGGACAGATGGGCAGAATCCAGCAAGATGGCATTCAACAAGTCCAAGTGCTGGGTGCTGCACTTTGGCCACAACAACCCCATGCAGTGCTACAGGCTGGGGTCAGAGTGGCTGGAGAGCGGCCAGGCAGAAAGGGAAGCTGGGGGTACTGGCTTACAGTAGGCTGAACATGAGCCAGCAGTGTGCCCAGGTGGCCAAGAAGGCCAATGGCATCCTGGCCTGCATTAGCAACAGTGTGGCCAGCAGGAGCAGGGAAGTCATTGTACCCCTATACTCAACACTGGTTAGGCCACACCTTGAGTCCTGTGTCCAGTTCTGGACCCTTCAGTTTAAGAAGGACATTGAGACTCTTGAATGCGTCCAGAGAAGGGCAACAAGGCTGGTGAGAGGCCTCAAGCACAATCCCTACAAGGAGAGGGTGATTGTTTAGCCTGGAGGAGAGGAGGCTCAGGGGAGACCTTATTGCTCTCTACAACTACCTGAAGGGAGATTGTAGCCAGGTGGGGGTTGGTCTCTTCTCCCAGGCAACCGGCACTAGAAAAAGAGGACACAGTCTCAAGCTACGCCAGGGGAAGCTTAGGCTTGAGGTGAGGAGAAAGTTCTTCAGAGAAAAGTAATTGACCAGTGGAATGGGCTGTCCAGGGAGGTGGTGGAGTCACTGTTCCTGGATGTGTTAAAAAAAGGATTGGATGTGGCACCTGGAGCCGTGGTTTAGTTGTCAGGTGGTGTTAGGTATTTAGGTAATACATTGGACTTGATGATCTCTGAGGTCTTTCCAACCTTATTGATTCTGTGATTCTGTGAAGACAAGCAGAATGTTGGGGCTGCAAGGAATTTTTCCTACTGCTTGATTTGATATTTTTGTTAAAATACTGAATACTGACAAAATCCTGTCTTTGTAACTTCCAAACAATTCCCACACATGGCCTATATTGTTTCTAAGATAGAGAAGAGCAGATGGGATAATACAGTGAAAAACCTAGGAGTGAAAACGACTCCATCTAATTTAGGCTGATAGAACAGAAATCTGATTAGCAGAGGTATCTGCTTATTCTACTTCAGCTCTGGAGAGCTTGGGCATCAGAACTATGCTTCAAGAAGGACAATTTGGGAATACTTTAGCTGATAAATTTAGCTGCAGTGGATTCTGCCCTAACTGTCTAAACCCTTTAAGCATCCGCTGCATTTCTTGTGGGGAAAAGTTGTATATGAGTGACCAGTTTCTTAATTTGTCTGTACAAATTATCTTTATCTGTTACAAAAAAATGCACTTTGCAATAGGGACTGTTTTGTATCTTTTTTTGTATGTTGGCAAGATATTGATGTTTTAACCTCCTGTTCCCTCCTCTGCTTTGTAAATATAGATAGCATTTCTTCTAGGAAATTTGCATGCTGTAAATGTAAAACATTATTATTACCCATAGGAGGGGAAAATAGCAGGGGAAAAAAAAAAGTTTACTGAAATGATGGTGCAACAATGGCAGCTGTTACACCAAGCATGGCAGTAGAGCAGAAATATCACACAAATATGCCAAAAGACCAGCATGTAGAATTACAATGTAGCTGGCTATAAACTATTTTAGGCTGAATAGACATTTTATTTTTGACCTATTAAATGGTTACCTGTTCATTTGCTCTCCACAAAGGGAAAATTGGCTTGATGTAATATTTAGCTACTTTTATGAAGAGGGCTTTTTTCTGAGTAATTGGTGCTTGTTAATGAATGAGTGAACCTAAGCTCCCTGAAATTGGAAGGTGAGCTACAACTCTAGATGAGGTAAATGCCACTTGTCCAGGGGTGATGCATGAAGATTTGGGTCTGCTGCTGTCATCAAATATCTAACACAAGCTGTACTGACATTTCATGATGGAGGAATCCTGTTCCATTTCCAGTCCATGGGTGAGGTGGAGCCTGCTACATTGCTTTGAGGTTTTTCAGTGTTCAGTATGCTTCACATGTTGTGATTTTCAGCCCTGCAAAGGAAAACAGTTGACACATTGGTGCATGCACATGTGCCTGCATACTCATTCTAGACTCATGCCAAAACCTCTGGATACACCATGTTTCCCTCCTTCAGTGTACTTTAGTGTACTACATGAGACCGGGACTATCAAATCTCCAGGAGATATTTCACAGGTAGAAGATGCTTTGCTTACATAATTTAGACCACAACGTAAAAAAAAAGGAAAGCGTCATCAAGTCTAGCTAGTATTTCCATGGCTGTGCAGATAGGTAAACCTGAGCTGATTGCCACTGCAATGGTCAGTACATCTGAGTGGAGTGGGGAAAGAAATGGTACCAGGGAACTTGATTAACTTTCTCCTGCAGAGAAATGAGGAAGCAGCAACTGAACTGTGACTTTTTGTGGTATTTTCTGGTAGTAAAGCAGCGGTGACAAGGCCACAGCTAAAGTACAGGATTCAGAGTCCAGAAGGTTTTTACAGATATGATCTAACTTTTTTCCCCTCAGTTTCAAAACTGAAAAAATGGGAGTGGGTGGGAGAAGGAACTATTAGGAAATGAGTCTTGTCAATATATTGGTAAAATTGGATACTTTCAATGTAAAAAACCACAATAATGGCTTGTCCTAGATGCTTTAAAGCAGGCTAGTAGTTGCTGTGAGAATGAGCCCTATCATGAGTCTTCTTACCATGCAAAGAGATGTTTGGACTTGATTCACCAGAAACTTTACTCAAGGTTTACAGAATAAATTAGTTATTTTTGTTGGCACTGCACTGCTGTGAAAAATTGTGGTCATGAGAGGTTGAAGCCAGATGGAAGTTTCCCTGCAATACTTGCCTGATACGAACAACTTGTTCTTCCTTGTTTTGCTTCCCACATTGAATTATTTATCATCAAAAAGGGAGTTTATACTCTATTTGGATATGATTAGATTATCATTTACTCAGCCATGGCTTGATTCTGCATTAAGTAATATTTTCCTGCTTGCATCATAAACTACTCAGTGTGATGTATACGCATCTTTCTCTTGAATGTCAGATATTTTTCATTTCATAGGGAGGATCTAGGACAAGTTTACTCAGTAGTAAGTGAAAACTAAACTTGATGTGATATGGTTTTGCATGAATCAGAACAATTATTTTAACTTGTTTGCCTCTTTTTCTTCAAGACATACTGTAGAATTTTATCTTTTTTCTCTTTAAGAAGTTCTGCTCCTAGTTTGAAGGATAATAACTGCGCACCTGAAGGATGGCCAAGGGCTCAGGTCCAGCCAACATGGATTTAGGAAGGGCAGGTCCTGCCTCTCCAACCTGATCTCCTTCTATGATCAGGTGACCCGTCTGGTGGACGTGGGGAGGCCTGTGGATGTAGTCTAGCTGGACTTCAGCAAGGCCTTTGACACCCTCCCCCACAGTAAACTGCTGGCTAAACTGTCAGCTCGTGGTTTGGACTGCAACACTCTGTGCTGGGTTAGGAACTGGCTGGAGGGCCGAGCCCAGAGAGTGGTGGTGAATGGTGCCGCATCCGGCTGGCGGCCAGTCACCAGCGGCGTCCCCCAGGGATCGGTGCTGGGCCCCATCCTCTTTAACATCTTCATTGATGATATGGATGAGGGGGTTGAGTCAGTCATCAGCAAGTTTGCAGATGACACCAAGTTGGGAACAGATGTTAGTCAGTTAGAGGGTAGAAAGGCTCTGCAGAGGGACCTCGACCGACTGGACAGATGGGCAGAGTCCAATGGGATGGCATTTAATAAGTCCAAGTGCCGGGTGCTGCACTTTGGCCACGGCAACCCCATGCAGAGCTACAGGCTGGGGTCAGAGTGGCTGGAGAGCTGCCAAACAGAGAGGGACCTGGGGGTGCTGATTGACACCCACCTAAACATGAGCCAGCAGTGTGCCCAGGTGGCCAAGAAGGCCAATGGCATCCTGGCCTGTATTGGGAATAGTGTGGCCAGCAGGAGCAGGGAGGTCATTCTGCCCCTGTACTCTGCATTGGTTAGGCCACACCTTGAGTACTGTGTCCAGTTCTGGGCCCCTCAGTTTAAGAAGGACATCGAGATACTTGAACGTGTCCAGAAAAGGGCAACAAGGCTGGTGAGAGGCCTTGAGCACAAGCCCTATGAGGAGAGGCTGAGGGAGCTGGGATTGTTTAGCCTGGAGAAGAGAAGGATCAGAGGTGACCTCATTGCCCTCTACAACTACCTGAAAGGTGGTTGTAGACAGGAGGGGGTTGGTCTCTTCTCCCAGGCAACCAGCACCAGAACAAGGGGACACAGTCTCAAGCTGTGCCAGGGGAGGTTTAGACTCGAGGTGAGGAGGAAGTTCTTCACTGAGCGAGTCATTCGTCATTGGAATGGGCTGCCCAGGGAGGTGGTGGAGTCGCCGTCCCTGGAGGTGTACAAGGGGAGATTGGACGTGGCACTTGGTGCCATGGTCTAGTTGTGAGGTCTGTTGGGACAGGTTGGACTTGATGATCCTTGGGGTCTCTTCCAACCTTGGTTATACTGTGATACTGTGATACTGTGATAATGGGTTATGTTTATATGAGTTTAGTCTGAGCAAGAGAAACAGCATCTTTAAATTGAACTGTAAAATGTTTTTAAATATCTATGGCTTATATCAACAGAAAATTGAAGAAATATGAACTGAAAAGAGATTAAAAAATACACCAGGGACTTCTTCAATGAAAACATGATAAATACGTAAGAACTGTAAAGAACACGAACCAAAAGTCCAAAGACATGATACTAATCAGATCTTAAATTTATCTGATGAATTCTGGAAAAATGAGAAGCTCAGGCATAATTCAGTGTTTACATCCTTGTCTTTATTTTCTAAATTCTTTGTAATAGGATGACAGCAATGAAACCTAGAAACATATGAACTTTTATACAAGCATGATTGCCTGAAAAAGTAACACATTGTATATAAACTCAGTTATGACGTATTTTTAAAATGAAGTTACATATATACACCAACACTGCTATAAAAGAATTTTAGAAGTCAAGTGCATTTTTTTCCTTTTGCAAGACTGGTGTACTGTCTGCCTGCAAAGCAGAGTCAGTAACCTAAATGAAACAAATATTGACAAATTATGAAGAATGTTTCTATGTTAAAATGTGAGTCTTATTCTGAATTATCAGACTTTAAAAAAATAAAAATAATTTTCTTTCTAGCAAGTTTTATGTGTCTTTGAATCCTGCAGGCCTCTTTTGATATATTATATATGTATATATATAAATATTTTGATATATTACTTAGGTACCCTTTCTTCTCTATAATATAATCAACATGCGTATTCTTTTAGACTAGTTACAGTGCCAAAATATAGATAGAGAGTGCTTGGAAACCAATGTATGGTATGGTTCCAAATCCTTCCTCTCAAGCAGATGTTAAATAGATCAAATTAATTCTCACTGGTTGTCATAGAGCTACATGAAAAATAAAATTATCATAAGATACCTAAACAGAGTTATTGTTAGGCAATTAAAAATGTGTTTATCCATTTTAAAGTAAACAGTCCACTCAAAATTCATGCTGAATGTCTAAATATCTAAAATATCTAAGAGTGAGTGGAATTTCCTAGGTTTAAATGCAGCCTTGTACAATGAAAAATGTTGATTTACTTTGTGAATTTGTGAATTTAAGTCAATGATCAAAACCTCGCATGGAAGTTTGTGGCCTAAAACAAGTGATGCAGTAAAGGGTTGTATATGCAGCTCATTTAACTAATAAAAAGCAACAAATTAATATACACATCTCTCATTTACACAAATTTTTCACTTAATTGAATTTGCATTTAGCTGAGAGCTGGGCAAGGAAAAATTTAATGAAATGCAACAAGGGCAAGTGTAGAGTCTTGTATCTAGGAAAGAACAACCTCATGTACCAATATAAGTTGAGGGGTGATCTGTTGGAGAGCAGCTTTGGGGAAAATAACCTGGGAGTCCTAGTGGACAATGGGATGACCATGAGCCAACAATGAATTCTGGGGTGTATTAGAAGGGGTGTGGTTAGCAGGTAGAGAGAGGTTCTCCTCCCCCTCTGCTCTGCCCTGGTGAAGCTGCATCTGGGTTGGGTCCAGTTCTGGGCCCCTCAGTTAAGGAAGGACACAGAACTTCTTGAAAACGTCCAGTGCAGAACCACAAATATGATGGAGTGGAACATCTGCCTTATGAAGAAAGGTTGAGGGAATTGGGTCTCTTTAGCTTGGAGGAGACTGAAGGGTGACCTTATTAATGTTTATAAATACTTGAAGAGTGAGTGTTGGGAGGATGGAGCCAGACTGTTCGCAGTGATAGGACAAGGTACGATGGGTGCAAGCTGGAGCATAGAAGGTTCATGTTAACATAAGGAAAAACTTTTTCACTGTGAGGGTGACAGAACACTGGAATAGGCTTCTGAGAGACATTGTGGAGTCTCCTCTGGAGACATTTAAGGCCTGCCTTGATGTGTTCCTCTGTTACCTGCTTTATGTGGTCCTGAAGGGAGGTTGGACTAGATAATATTTTGAGGCCCTTTCCAATCTCTAAAATTCTGTGATTCTGTGAAAGACTTGAACCTTAAGAAGATGAAGAATATGTACAGGAAGAAAACTAGGAAATAAATAAGGTCCACAATTTTTCAGACATGTTTCCACTGTCTGCAACATTTCCACTGATCTGCATAACTCTTTAATGGAGGTTTACATAAGGTTAGCTCTTCTGGGCACTTAGCATTTTTACCACAGTGATTTCCAGGCGCTCATCAAAGAATTTCAAGCATGCCTATGTACAGTAATCTCTTCCTGATATGGGTTTTCTGGAAATGAATACTTTAGTGACTTCCTGAGGCAAAGATCACATCTCCAGAATGCTAATAGCCACCAATGACCATATGCTACATGTACGTATATAATACTTGAATGCAATACTTGAATGCCCTCCAGAGAAGGGCAACAAGGCTGGTGAGAGGCCTCAAGCACAAGCCCTACAAGGAGAGGCTGAGGGAGCTGGGTTGTTTAGCCTGGAGAAGAGGAGGCTCAGGGGTGACCTCATTGCTTTCTACAACTACCTGAAGGGTAGTTGTAGCCAGGAAGGGGTTGGCCTCTTCTCTCTAGCAACCAGCACCAGAACAAGGGGACACAGCCTCAAGCTGTGCCAGGGGAAATTTAGGCTAGAGGTGAGGAGAAAGTTCTTCACCGAGAGAGTTGTTTGCCATTGGAATGGGCTGCCCAGGGAGGTGGTGGAGTCACCGTCCCTGGAGGTGTTCAAGAGGGGATTGGATGTGACACATGGTGCCATGGTCTAGTCATGAGGTCTGTGGTGACAGGTTGCACTCGATGATCTTTGAGGTCTCTTCCAACCTTAGTGATACTGTGATACTGTGATATGTATTTGATCTCCACCATAGTGTCCTTTGCCAGTGCCTCCCCTAACAGTCATGTTCAATGTGGACATAAACATGAGCTTCACAACTTTTTAGACCTGCTGCCTGATCATTGTCAGTTGTGCAATTATCTGTTGTGCACTGTAAAATATTTTTAATAATTTCATCATGACTCTTTGTTCTGTGTTCTAATCAATCATACATTTGTTCATCAACTGTGTTTTGAAGCACAACATGCTAGTTTTTAGAGACATCATGGAATCAGATAATGCTTATAGGTACTTCTTGTAAAATAGGTGATTGGATTCTATCCTAGCTTCATCTAAGCAAAAACCACGCTGAGTAATATTTACACACCTTATAAAACACTTCAAGATATACTGAGTAGTAAGGGAGGTGGCAAAATGCACATTATTTTATGATGCATAGGAACATTTTTCAATTAAACGAAGGTTGATTATATTTACAAAATTCAATGATGCCTTTGTGGAAGTGGGAGATTGCATATTATACAGAACAATTTGCACTTGGCATGATAGCACTGTACAAAACATCAGCACTGAACCTGAGTAAGTCTCATCAGGAGAAAATAACTTTAAAAACACAGACCATGCATGGAGTCAGCACAATGTTGAAAAGCTTATGTTTCTCATAAATATTTGAGATGTAGTGCTTGTAAGTAGACTTTATCAAGTAAGAGACTTGTTATTATGGTCTGGCTAGGCATGGATTGAGCATGCGATGCATTGATATGAGCTCATAAGTGTCTTTCATTTACTAAAATGACATGCAGTCTTCAGACTTGATACTTCCCTAAAATCCTGTGTAAGATAAATGACTTGCTTTCAAATTCACTTAAGCAAAGATGTTTGGCCACGTTTAATTTGCTAAAGTGATTTCCAGATGAGTAGTTTCCTCCAATTGTCCATTAACATTAAGTGAGATTAAGGGAGCTATTAAATACTGATTCTTTTACTCAGGAGATCTGTGCCTAGACAGCTTTCCTGCTGATATTTATGAGAACTCTTCTGATATAGCTCATATGCTAAATATTTTAAATTCCTCCAAAGAGACAAAGCAGGTGGCTTTGTAGTCATTACAAAGAAATCTCATTTTGCTGTCCAAATAAGCTGTGGAACCAAAACAGTATAAAATGTATGCCCACCTCCTTGATAAATGTTGACAGAACTGTCCTGCCAAAAATGCATCCATTTAGATCCAAGGTATTATAACTAGTTGTGTTCATACAGCTTTTATTTACAGTGGGGAATTCTTTGCAGTGATTTCTGACAAGCTATCACAGCATGATTAGTGATGGGTGAACTTCGAAGTTATAGTTTAGTGAAGCAACTAAAACACTGCACATTTATCCAGATTTCACTGAATCTTTTCAGTCAGAACATCTGATGAGATCTGGCATTTTCTTGAAATGCTCAGTACTTGCAAATTCTGACTGAGTTTTGCATGGCAAATATTAAAGAGGTTTCTCTAGTGAAGGTGAGATGGTTTGGGTGAAGAATCCAGGTTGCTACCCAATTTATGACATTTGTGCTATATATGGCATGTCTAGACCTTTTCAGACATCACTGAAAAATAAACAAACAATAATATGAGCACAAAGAGTTAAGAATAGGGGAGTTATTATAAAATATTTTATAGCCTCTAGGCACTCTGGAAACTGATTTTAGTTAATATTTGCACAGAGAAAAACTTATTTTAGTTAATCGCCTTTCAATATTTAGTTCTATCTGCAATGCACTGCATTTCTACAAGTATGTGACTAAAAATATTTCCTCTTTTCTTTCTATGCACCTACCACCATTACAGAAATTGTGCCCGCTGTGCAAAGTGCTGGATTTTTCAGCCTCATGATTCTAACATCTGGAGTGAGGGGACTGCAAGGGACTGGGGCCAGGACTGAAACCAGTATGAGGGAGGCTGATAAGTACACTTGCAGATTGAAGAGGAGGTGGGAGGTTCAGAGGCAGTGCATGGGGGTGGCTGGGTGCATGTTCTGATGTGTCAGGAGGATGCAACCTGAAGCAATACAGGAGGCAGGCAGAGCAGACACTGCTTCAAGAGCACCACGGGGGGAAAGCAGAGATTCCTGCTTCTGCCTGAAGTGATGACAGATGTTTGGTACATGAAAAAAAAGGGTCAGACCTATGTCTTCTCTTACCCTGTGCCATTAACTGCGGTGTATGGAAGAGGACATGCTTCATGAGGCAGCTACCCTCTGCAGAGCTGGCAGTTTGGTACCTGTGGCCACTCAGGAACACAGCTGTGAGAGGGGCTCTTTCCAACTCTGCCCTGACACACAGCTTCTTCACAGTCCAGAAAAGTCTTTGGTTTTGGCTTGCCTATGTGATTTGCTGCTGAGTCTGTCTTTGGAAGCTGTAGTGAGAGGCTCTGCATCTTCCATCTTTTCTGCTCGGCAGAAGGACCAGGCAGGCAGGCAGTGCAGGGTTATTGGGAGTCCTACTCTGCCCAGATCTACTGTGGGACTTCCATGTCTAGAAGACCTACTTCTCCATCATTTTACTACTTGTCTGAAGAGGATATACTGTTTTCCACAGGGAAAAGTCAAAGATGAGTGGGAAAAATTGGAGCTTAAAATTGCTATGAGTAGTTGATTCTGGGCTTATTAACCACTAAACACAGTTTGGTGTCAATGAGTTGTTCCCAATCTTAAAAAAAAAAAAAAAAAAAAAAAGAAAAAAGAAAGAAGACAGTGTCATCAAGGTTGGAAGAGACCTCAAAGATCATTGAGTCCAACCTGTCACCACAGACCTCATGACTAGACCATGGCACCAAGTGCCACATCCAATCCCCTTTTGAACACCTCCAGGGATGGTGACTCCACCACCTCCCTGGGCAGCACATTCCAATGGCAAACCACTCTCTCAGTGAAGAACTTTCTCCTCACCTCTAGCCTAAACTTCCCCTGGCGCAGCTTGAGGCTGTGTCCCCTTGTTCTGGTGCTGGTTGCTAGAGAGAAGAGGCCAACCCCTTCCTGGCTACAACCACCTTTCAGGTAGTTGTAGAGAGCAATGAGGTCACCCCTGAGCCTCCTCTTCTCCAGGCTAAACAACCCCAGCTCCCTCAGCCTCTCCTCATAGGGTTTGTGCTCAAGGCCTCCCACCAGCCTTGTTGCCCTTCTCTGGACACATTCAAGTGTCTTGATGTCCTTCCTAAACTGAGGGCCCCAGAACTGGACACAGTACTCAAGGTATGGCCTAACCAATGCAGAGTATAGGGCACAATGACTTCCCTGCTAAGTATTCCCAGTATTTTTCTCCTTTCTTGTGTATCAACTGTAATTGCAACTAGCTCTTTAAGGCCTCTTCAAACCCAAACCATTCTATCAGTCTATGATTCCATGAATCTGTTATGATTTTTTTTCCTAGAATGTATTACCTGAATAATGATGAGTTCAGGGTAGGAACATGCTGCTGATGTTTCTAACCTGTGACCAGCAAACTGCTGATACTTGGACCTTTCTGCTAATGTTGCTTATATGAACATTTTCAAATAATATTTCAGACTTATTTGGATCTCAGAACTAAAAGGAAATCTCATTAATCAGTCTTATACTTTTTGCTGTAAGAAAATAATTTTTTCTTTCACAGTTGATGTTTGTTAAGTGACCCATCAAGTATTCAGTTTATATCATTGTACACACTTGTATAGACTAAGTAGCTAAAAAAGTAATAGAAGCTATTCATAAAACTGGAGGGGAAATGAGGTTCCTCTCCCATAAAAATTTTAAGATGTTAAGAAATTTCCTGCCTCCATTTCAAAACTTTTCAAAATGTTTCCGTGTCAAATGAGAACAAACCACACCACAGACACTACTCTTTGAATTGTGCAGGTAACTGCTAGAGACCTGCATCAGAATTCCTGTCCCTGTCTAGTAATTTACTCTTTGTGTTGGATCTGCTGCAGTCATATAAAAAGATACTTCTAAAACTCTCTTTGAACCTGACTCGTAAATAATTTTACTAGACAAAAATTTACAAGTAGGTATAATTAGATCTACAAAAGTTATCAGAAAATATTGGAGACCAGAACCCTGGCATCTGGGACATCATTCTGTTCTCTTTTTTTGCCAGTGCAAATGTATTTGCAATATGTGAATAATCATGTACGCATATTATATGAGGGTCTTTTTCTTTCTTTCTAGACACGAACTATATCAGATAAATTCAGATCATAGAATCATAGAGTCATAGAATCAATAATGTTGGAAAAGACCTCAACGATCATAAAGTCCAACCTGTCACCCAACACCTCATGGCTACTAAACCATGGCACCAAGTGCCACGTCCAATCCCTTTTTGAACACCTCCAGGGATGGTGACTCCACCACCTCCCTGGGCAGCCCATTCCAAAGGCTAACAACTCTCTCTGTGAAGAACTTTCTCCTCACCTCGAGCCAAAACTTCCGCTGGTGCAGCTTGAGATTGTGTCCTCTTGTTCTGGTGCTGATTGCCTGGGAGAGGAAACCAACCCCCTCCTGGGTATAAATTATTGCAAATTATTTCAAAGTTATGGGTCATTAGTTTTCCTGGTTTTCAGACAGCATTGTTACTGTTCCAAAGGAAAAAGAAAAGTTGATGTCAAGATATCCTGCAGGGTGGTTTATTTGAAAAGAAAAAGAAGATCATCAGATACTAAACCACAACTCATTTTCTAAAAATCATTAAAGATTTCAAGAGAATGACAAAGTCTAAAAAGGAAGGCCAGCTGACTTTTCCTTTTCATTCAGACAAATCAGTTAAAATAAGGATGAAAATTCAGCCCCAAGGAATACAGTAAGAACAGTGATGCTCTTTAATCTATACTTTCTTATGCTAGATAGTGACACAGAGAAAACTAGGCACTATGAGGTCACTGTTAGTCTGATCTATTTCATACACTGTGGGTAATGTTGTTATCGGTGTGTAAGAAGGGAGCTGTGGAAAGATCTGATCTTGAAAACCAGCTCTTCTTCAGATGTGTGTTGACCAAATTCTCTTGGCTGTGGAAAAGTTACAGGAATTGACATTCTGTTCTGTTGGCTCAGCCAAGAGGCATGTATCTTGAATTACTATGGAAAGTAACTAAGAAACTTCAGTATTGCTGGAGAAAATAATGGTGCAAAATTAAATAATTGAACTATTATAGTAATTTAAATAAAAATACAATACTGATATTTACCATTCTGTGAGACTAACTATTTTCCCATGCAAAATAATGGTACCAATATTAAGTCAATGAACTTTCAGAGTATCACAGATCAATCCTGTGAACACATATGCACATCAAACTTGATTGTTCTTGCTGACAGAATTATATAATGAGTAGATGAAAGGAATGCAGCAGAGGTCATATGTCTGGAATTCAGCATGGCATATGTTCTTGTGCCTCATGACATATTACAATGAAAAGTTATTAAGTTTGGCTATAAAAGAAATCATGCTATATGTGGATTAGATAACATTCCTTTAAATAGTCTTTTTCCTGCCTCATGGGATTCCCTCTTTTCACTAGATTTCATTTGTACATTTACACAGATTACTGAGTGTGGTTTCTGGAGTTTAGATGTCATACTTTGATATTTTCCTAATATTATATGGGTAGAGAGCAAGGGCACAAACCAAATATTTTCCTATTGTCTAAGAAGATTTATGAGACTCTCAGGATTCCTGAAGAGCCAATCACTCTCCAGATTGGAGGTGCCAATATTAACAGCTGTTGTACAAATGACAAGATCATGTGGGAAAAAGAAATTTGGATTCTGTTTGACTATGTAAGTGCTCTTTTAAGTCTTGAAAATGGCTAGTTCTTCAGAATATGATCTATATTTTAAAAATGTTCAGTGGGAAAATGTGCTATTTTCTCTCCCATTGAATATTAAAACAAAAGTTGAAAGTTTTTTAGTGTTGCTAACTGTAGTGTGGTTTTTGTTTGTTTGTTTGTTTTCTTTATTTGGATTTCTTTGCAAATTTCTTTGAAAAATCAGAGAATTTACAATGGAACACTATGTACTTTATATAAATTGCTTCAAGTAAAAAATATTTCAATCAATCTGCAATCCTATTTCAATATTATTTTTGAAGTTTGAATGTGTTTGCAACCTTTGAAGTCATATGATTTTCAGTTGTCTGTAACTGAACTTCCACCAAGCCCTCCGTCATTACCAACATGTAGCCTATCACAAATGTCTAGGGATGAATCCAAGAACAAAACTGATAGAGTTTTTCAAAACATCCTCTCATCCTTCCTTAGTGAACTATGGCTCTGGGACTTCCTTAGCCAGAGGTAACATCTTCATATTCAAAACTGTATCTCCAATTTTTATCACAGTGTTAGCATAGCTAGAAGTCTGTGGAGATTCCTAATTATGTAGTGAAAATTTAAAGAATCAGTACCTTACTTTTCAGTATTTCTTATCATTGCACCAAAAAAAAAAAAAACAATCAAGTAAAAATGTCTCAAAGATGTTTACTAACTTTTTAAAAGACCTAGCACTCATTTTCATCTGAATAAATATTTCTGTTTGTGTGTAGTTATCTCCATCTTATGAAAAGTCTTTATTGAGGAGGGAGTGAGTATGTGAGCTCACTACATAATAAGATGTCACCAGTTTCAGATGTATGTCAACTGACAGTTCAATTTGGCTATTGGCCACAGCATTTTTTTGCTTTTAATTATCACATAGATATCTTAGTCAGGAATTGTAACACTTTGCCACACTTTTTTTTGGTTTTTTTTGTTAATCCTGAGGCATGATAAATACTAAGATAAATTTTTTCTTATGCTAAAAATCAAACAAGCAATGTAGAATTTGATTAAAACCTCTGTAACT
This sequence comes from Colaptes auratus, assembly GCA_015227895.2. NCBI lineage: Eukaryota > Metazoa > Chordata > Aves > Piciformes > Picidae > Colaptes > Colaptes auratus. Next base: position 14,956,759 of record CM037631.1, read on the forward strand.
GTCAGGTGAAGTGTAAGGACCTTTCAGATTCTTATTAGATACTGGACTCTTTTGTCAGCTGGTATAAATCGGGCAGCTTCAATTTATGTTAATAGAGCTTGTCGGCCTTGTAGTGGTTGAGGAGCTGGCTCTTTCAGCTCCAGCATATGTAAGTTGAGTATCTATGTTAAGTCAATGAAAAAATTTTCTGTGACAAATGATGAAGGTATGATAGGAACTAGATGGCAGGGAGTTGTGTTATATAGTGTATTTTAAAATTCAGGGTCAAAGGTGTATATCCTGTTGAAATCACAGCAACTGATTTTTGAGCATCCAGACATTTCCTTTAGAACAGATGAAAAAAACATAGAAAAATAATATGACATTTTTTGTAAAAAAAATTAAATGGTTTGAAACTGTCTGACCACTTATACATTGATTGTCTATCTGAACTGTCACAAAGAAGTCATAGCTCGCTGCATTTTAAGTTACCTAAAAATGTCATTCCAATGTCTAGTCCTGTCAGCGCTCTCAATGAAGGGAACAAGGTCTAAATGCATCTAAGATATTAATCCAAGCCACAGTTAAAATCCATTGGTTAGTTGAAAAAAATCTGAAAGGTGTTTATTTAGCTATTTGACTATTTTGTGCAGTTAAATATGCTAAACACTTGGCTGCAGTCTTCTAACTCTTAGTGTCTTTCCAGTGCTTTCAGTAGTGTGAATAAGCAGCCCTCTTTGCAGTTACTTGCAGTCACCTGCCTGGAGAATGATCAGTTTTTATGATAGGTTGAACCCTAGTGGGTTCTGTGTTTCTCCTTGAGTAAAAATATAGATGAGTGCCCTAGCCTGCTCACCCACTTTTTTTGTAAAACAGATGATTAAAATCTGGACACATAAAGCATAAGATGGGTTTTGAGGCAGGACTCACGGTGGTGCTCAAAACACACCTCCTTTCCACAAGGGTGTTGTAGTCACACAAATATTGGGTAAGAGCAATTACTGTTACACTGTTGGAGACCAGTCACAGCCAACACATTAAAGTCAGTAGGCAAAGGGCGCTTCAAGATTTAGGGCAGTGTATCTAGCCAGAACGAGGGCAACACTAAGGTGCAACTTCAGCTGCCAGATTTGAGAGTGCACCCTATATCAGACTCTGAAAAACAGATCCTTGGTGAAAACAACCACAGTCTTTAGTCACAGCAGTCCCATAGTTTCACATTCGTGGCTGGATGGGATGTGGAACTAGATCACTCCTGAGCCCAAAGCGGTTCTGGCGCCATTACTTACTGCAATGAGGTAATTGACATTCCTATTTCACTGGAATAAATAAATTAAAAAAATAATTTTTAAAAAAGGAAGAAAAAATTGGTAAATTTTTAAAGGTATCTGTAGCTGGAAATTAGCAGTGGGAGTGAAAATTTTTTAATACTGTTTTCTTAATGGGCAAAATGGTCTACTAGCAGCTCCCATGACCTTCACCCTTCTCTGTTAGCAGCATTCCAAATGGATTTAATGTTTATATGGATGATAATGGTTTATTACTAGATTCTAAATATGTTACATAAAACATATGTTCTGATTTTCAGTTGCTCAGACTGTACCAGAGGGGAGGAAATGCAATTAAAATAAAAACGACACACTAACTGGTATTTCTGAAGGCAGTTTTTAGAATTTAAATTGTGACCTCAGTGTAGACCATAAATATAAAATTCATATGTGCTCTACTTCCTGCATATAATTACCTATCACAAGGTTCGTAGTTGAAATGAAATTCTTTATGAAGCAAGAAATAGTATAATAGTGTTTTCTGGCTTAGTGCCCTACAGGATACATCAAGCAAAGATTTTTTTTTAGTTTTTTTCTTTTTTTTTTTTTTTTAATTTTAAGGAGAAATAAAAACATGTGGAACATATGCACTTTTGATGCTGTAATCCTATCAGAATATGTTTGTTTTTATTAAATTTTCCTCATTGAATGCTTCCTTTGCTCAGTGCATTCAGGGGGCAACACTATGTTCCACATGAGTTTAATGGTCATGTGAGCAGATTGAAAGACCTTTCAGATCTTTTCCTTTCTCACTGCTTATAGGTACTTGAAGCTTGCAGCCTCCTTATTGGTAGCACTTCCTCTTATCTTGGCATGAAACCTGAACAAACAGGATTTGGATAGGTGAATTGTGTGAGGATTGAAAATGGACAGGGAAAAAGGATTAATCCTGTCAGACTGTGGGCAAGAAACATAATTTTGCCCAAGGCAATTTTGGGGCTCGTTTAATTGCCCTGTCCCATCATGCAGTAGATTCAAACCATGCTCACAGGCATGGCTTCATCTCTCTCTCCAGTTATCATCCCAACAGTGTCCATGTACCAGGCAGTATCACCCTTGAGAGTTAAAAGGTGTGACTGAACTCCAGGTTTATCTTTCTTCTTTGGACAAATGTGTTAAGCTGATCAATGTGGTTTATTATTCACATGCAGTACCACAAGCACTTTTGTTTTCACACTTCAGGGCTTCCCAGAAGGCATAAAATCACCAATGTGCATGTAACATAAATGTCTTTGTTGTTCTTGGTCACTAAGAATGCTCATGTTTTTTATATATATTTTTTTTTTCTTGCTACATAGGTCTTCACTTTCAGGCTTCTAAAGCTTGTCTCAAGTAAACACAGGGAAGTGGTTTGGTGGCTACTACAGTCTTCATTCTGAAAGCAGGGAACTGGAATTTAAAATACTTACAGATCTTTAGAGGTTTTTCTTTCAAATAATGTCTGTCATAGATTGCTGTTTAAACTGTATTCTCAGTGTGTATGAACATATTGGGAGGAATATAATGCTGAAAAAACATTTTCTCTACATTTGTCATGGAAGTTGGTCTTTCAAAATCTTTACATGTGTGTGAATAAAACTGTAGCTGTGTTTTTTCTAAGAACACTGGTTTGAATGGATGCACATGACTATATTAAAGGTGTTAAAGAATCAGTGAAACAATAGTGTTGGATAAGCAACAAAATCCTAGATATATTGTATACTATTTGTGCTCTCATAATGATTATGAATTTCCACGCAAATATTTATCTTCCAAATCCCATCAGTTACAATAGTACGTTGTTGAACATAATATTAATGTGTATTCTAACCTGTATTTTGTAGCACATGCTCAAGGATATGTGTGGCTATTAAATGCACATAACCATGTAGGAAAATGTGGCTGTTAAAGAAAAACATACGAAAAGTGTGTGGAGATGGCAGCCTACAAAGATGGCAGTGACAGATGTTCTTGTTGCAGTAATCTGATCATGACAGAATGATGACAGTAAAAAAGCAGGAAGAAAAATGCTTAGGGGGCACAGAAATGCTATCCATTCTATCAGTAGAAAAAAACAAAGTTTAAGAGAAATTTCAGGGCTCAGTTCAGTTGCCTAAATATATTGTTTAATGCCAATAAAGAACACTGCTGTTATAATTTATCAAGATTTAGTCAATGAAGCCAAATAATTGTGCATATGTATTCGACTCAGTCTAATGTAGATATCAGTTGTGTAGTTCTCCAGATTGTGGAGGGGATTCACCAGCTCTTCATAATGGACTATCTTCACTGACAGGAGCTTGGAAATCTTTCTTCTATATGGATATCCATATCTGTATATGGATGCATGCTTCTTGGACTCTTTAGTATGGAGTTAGTTTGTCTGTTTGCTGGGTTTTTGTTTGTTGGTGGTTGTTTTTTGTCTTTGTGTGGGTAGGTTTTTTTGTTGTTGTGGTTTGTTGGTTGGTTTGTTTTTTCTTAAATGAGTTAGCTCCTTGTAGTTGTGTTCTATAGTATCTAATAAGGTATAGCTACTTTGTCAAAGTACAAGCTCTTCTCCCATGGTTTTAGCATTGCAATATCTTTCTCCAGTGTGCATTCAATTTTCTGACTCATCCTATAATTTTTCCCTCATCAGGGATACTGATAAGTGATCTCTGTTATCTGAACACTTATATTAAGAATATGTAATATTTTAAAGCTATGTAATAACTTTTAAAATATTACTCCCTGTCAAGGAGATTGAAACTGAGCAATAGATTTAGGAGTTAGTGGTAGTGTAGGAGGGAAGGACAAACAGAGAAATAATGATAACCTTAAAATGCACAATGAATTATCATTTAATTTTCCCAGCCTGATAATGCTTAAGCCACTGATATTTAGACCTTTAATATGCCTTGGGTTTTGATAACAGCTACAAACCAGCTTTATTTGTTTAATTTTCTAATCTGTTCTCATAAGTGTTAGCACATCTGTGTCCATCTTGGTATATTTTTCTATATTTCTTCCAGTTTGTCACTAATGTAAACTGTGTATTACCAACATTCAGCAGGGATGTATGTGCCATAAGAGTGTTACATCAATGTATTCATGTATCCACCTGTAGATCTTGAGCCTTTATTAACATAACAAAATGTTTCTCATTTTCTAGAGGCAGATCCCACACCATCTTGTTCTTGTATGCCAGCAGAATGCACAACAAAGATGGCCAGACAAAGTGAGACTGTCCTGAGTATCTTCTGTCCAGAATAGCAGCATCAGAGCATATACTCCTTACTTTTCATGGGTTATTGGTAATCTTTATCATATTTGAACAGAAGAGTTGTGTTTGTCTCCTTCAGTGCTGAATGAAATCATGTTGCTACTACTTATTGAAGAAGTAAATCTTTCTTACCTTTGGCCCTCTGCTTCACGGATTGTTTAGAGAAACAAAGCTGTAACTTTTGCCAAAATTGGCTTGGCTGGGTCTCAGATTATTCTTTCATATATTAGATAAGTGTCCTTTTCTTTTCAAATGGAAGAACAAAAGGAAGGTGATGCTTTTCTTATTCTTCTGCTCCAGGGTCCTTTTAAAATTTTTATTTGACTTAAACATATTTGAGATTAATCAGTGCACACAGGCTAGGTAACCGCCATGTCAGCCTGTTGTGATTAGTTTTCACTTCAGCCCTTCAGATATCTGTATAAAGCACTCTTTCAAGAATCAAACTCAAATGTTTAGCACTTTTTTTTACTGTCTGGCTGACATTTTTTGGCATCGATCTTTGCATTATTTTGAAGCGTTTGAGTGATGCAGAATTGCTTACATTTGGTAGCTTCTGTCCGGAGGGGACATCCATAAAGACAAACATTATTCAGTCAGCAAATGTAATAATGTCTGGAAGTCTGCATGTGTTGTGGAGTGATCCCAGGATTTCCAGCCGTGGAGGTATCAGTTGAAAAAATCCCTTATCTCCCCCAGGCAGGAAATCTGGGATCCATTTACATGTTCTTTGTAGATGGTAAAAAGATTACAAATGGCCAGTTAATATTTCAAGATTATTCTAAATTACTGATTAGCATGGTAAATTTAAAAACATTAAAACAAATGAAGACATGCTTTTAAAATATATTTCTTTTAATGCTCAGATCTTCTACGGGTTAGTTATAAAAGGCCAAGGTCAACCGATTGTTTCCAGTCTGGAAATTTAGATGAGGGAAGTTCTTTAGGGCTCCTGCTATGGATGAGGAACAATTTGAAAGAGCAACAAGCTTGCTTTCCTTCCCCCTCTTCCCCTCCCAAGGAAACGGATTAATTTCTGGTTTGAAAATGTGGCAATAATAATACAGGGGGTCTCCACTGCCTACCATGTGGCAATTTGCATCCATTATGTTTTGATTTGTCTCTTCCTATTTCTCTGAAAGATTTTTCTTTATAACTAGTGAAAAACTAAATGACAATATCCAAAATATTTCTCATTGCATTCATTTTATCTTTTAAATTATAGGTCTAAAGCCTCCAATAACTATGCAGGAATTTATGTGTAATTCTGTAACATAGATAAGAGATATCCTTCTTAACCCTGATCATGAATAATATGGTGGTTCCTTCAGTACTGAGTTTTTGTATCCCAAATTCATATATGAATAGCTTGTATTCACATAAGGAATACATTTTTCATGCAACCTGTTGTGTTTTTTTCAAATTTGAGTGTAATATTGATAACAGTTCAGGGCCTGCTTAGTTCATTAAAATGAGTACTTCATATGTGAAATGGGATCAAGAAGAAAGACTCTGACCATTCTGTTTAAATGTTCACTCAATAAAGAATTAGCCCCCTCCACAGCAATTGCTGACCCTTTCACCTCCTTTATTCTGTTGCCTCTCCAGCCTTCCAGGACAATATTCTGGATGACAGGGAAATTACACATCATGTTGCTGAAGCTCCTATTTAATCTCTATCTGTTGACCCTGTTGGCAAGTAATATAATCCATCTTCACCTTAAATCTAAATTATTTCTAACTAATTGCTCCTTTATAACCTCTCCTCATCTCGCCAGCTCACTGGCAAGGGGCTGTTTGAATGTATTGATCACCTTTTCTCAGATGTAGGATAGAGGCCATACCACAGGCACTAACTTACTTAACCCCCCAGCAACAAGAGCACTTAACACTGTGAGGAGCCAGGTTCTTCCTCCCCTCTTCCCTGCCTCTCCAAAGTGAAATGAAATGAAGCGATACAGATTCTTTGTCCTGATTCTCTACCTATCTCCTGTGTGACTTTCAAAGGAGTTTATTATTATTACAGTGCTTGTTGTCAGAGCCCCTCTTCTGTCTCTTGAAGTGCCTCCCACGGTCATTGCTGACTCCAGGGCCCCCTTGTCAGTTTTACATTAATGACATTCCCAGTGTACCTGAAATCTGAAATATTATGTTTGCAGATGACAATGTTCCTCTGTTTGCTGCTAATGTCTCCTTCTCTCCTTTGAAAAGACATATGTGATCAAGTAGCTTAATAATATGCAGCACCTCTTTCCTTTCTGCTCCTCTCTCTTGACAGAAATGTGGCTATACTCTTTTTCTGCTCACAAATTAGCTATCCTTTCATGCTGCACAAACTTTACAGTTCTAGAAGAGTAGCTTATCTGCTTCCTTAATAAGATAAAATGTTTTGTGTCTATAGAGGTGATCTCTTTGGGTCAGGGCTGAGGACGGTTGGCTGAGCAACACCTGAGAATCCTGCTCCTTTGGCTTTCTTGGCACATTTGACTTTTCAGAATGTCTATACGTATAAGTACGAATGCAAACATAATCATATCTCACCACTGTACAGATGTATACACACAAATGTCTTCCTCTCACTAGGCTGCACTGGAGCATTCAACTCTCTCCAAGAGTCTTGCATTCATTTTGGGAGGGGAGTGGGGAGAAGAGAAAACTTCTTGTCAAATATCATGACTACTTCAAAGGAATGGAGTCCTAATCTGCTTAAAATATGAAGTACATATGGGTAAGCCATGTAAATGAATGTTAACTTGGGGAATACTCTGAGTACACAGCTAAAATAGGTGGAGATTGTTGAGGAAAATGAATTAGGGAAAAGGAAACTAGGAAATTTTAGATAGCAAGAAAGAAGGGAGATTTAAGCACTAGAATATGTATTTTTTCCTGTGAAAATAAAAATGATGAGCCAAAAACTATACTTTAAAAAATGAAAGGGAGAATAGGGTAGCTCAGGGAATGCTAATTCATCTTTAAGTCACTAGTTGAAATGCAACTCACTCAGTGAGAACAAGGCACCCTTCCCAACAGTCACTGGAATATTGAACAGAGACATGATGGAAGTTAACACAGTGCTAGTATTGCCAAAGTTAATTTGATGACTGCTTCTGGTTAGTGGCAAAGGGA
>CM037631.1:14964932-15041328 GCA_015227895.2 Colaptes auratus
TTTGTTTATCCATACCTCTAGTTAACTGGAAAACAAATATGTCCCTGAGCACCATCTCTTCAGTAGTTGTCTGTTTCAAATACGTTTGGCACAATGCAACCAAATATAAGAGAACCAACTGAGATTCTGTACTCCTCCGACTAGTGGTCACTATGCTTCACAACTGAATAGTTTTTATTGTTCATCCTTTTAGCTTGAACAGAGGAGTGGAGAGAGCAGGAAATCTTTCTAATAATATGTGGAGTGATATCCCGAGCTGGGGAGCAGAAAACAGTTTTTTTTGAAGACAGAGTTGAAGGCTTTCCTTCCTCTTCCATGATCAGTATGTCACTGGTCAGTGATGAAAAAGAATACTGAGTGTGGTAACATACATTAGAGGACAACTAATGTTTGCAAGGATGAGAAATAGCATTACAAAACCACAGAAGAATTTTCTGACAAGCAGGTTTACAAATTAGAAGCACTGCAGCACCATTCATAAGAAATTAGTCAATTTACTACATAGTAGCCTGGTGCAGCATGGAAACATAGATGATAACATAACTAAGGAAGAGGAAAGTTAATTTCTTTGAGACTCCTTTGTATCCCCAGGATATAGTCTGAAATATTTCATCAGAAAAGGATTAAAACCCTACCATTATCATCAAAGAATGCTAAACAACAGCTGCTTCAATAAGGGTTTTGCAGCAGTAAATTTGGGATACATGTATTTAAGACCAGTAAAAGAAGCTAATGAAGAGTTCTGAGGCAATAAAGTCAAGACAGAGTGGGAAACAGGTCCAGCTTAACAATTGAGGAAACCAAACAGGGTTATCTGGACAATTAAAACCTCTTGTCACTACAACACTGGGTTCTCAGAAAATAAAGTGGTAGCTGATGCAGAGTTCCAGTAATTAAAAGAAGGAAACATAATGAATGACAACTGGGACAGAATTATGGAAAATGGGTCTTCTTGAACTAAATTGGTATTTGTAAATGTGAAAATAGTTCCTTTAATTGAGCTATGCTACTTCTGATGGGTGAACATTAGTGCCTGCTCTAACATTAAGACCAAAAAGAGCAAACAGTGAGTCTGGATGAACAAAACAGATGTTCTTGGAACTTGGTTCACTCTAGGACAGTGGCATGAAGCTGGACAGTTTAGAGAAGGGCCAGTGGAAAACTGAGGGATCAGAAGTACAACATGCAGAGAGACCTATCCTTTCATACTATCAAACAGAAAATAAAAAAAGACTACAGACTAAGCCACTCCACAGCAAAGAGAAACTTAATTATTTAAGAATTTCTGTCTAGATGGACAAAACCTCATCAAGACAAATTACTGGAAATTTGAGCTGGATAAATTCAGATGACAATGTATATCATATTTCTCAACAACAGAAAATATGAAGCCACTTATTCACCATAGTAGTTACTATTTTTAAATCACTGGGAACATTTTAAATATCAACATTTATGATACAGTGGATGCTATTCAAATACAGATAAAAGCCTGGGAGCCAAATTAGAATAGTAAACCCCTTTGTTCTGCTTTACATGGAAGATCAGGGTAGGTGACCACAAACAGACTGTTCTGATCTTTTAATGTCCACAGCCATGGATAATTTCCCCTCATTTTTTTTCTTTAATAGATAACACTGTGCTCTGCTATAGACAAAGTCCTCCTCTTGGTTCACAAAGCACTGAAAATAGTACTTATTTTGTCCTTCATTGCATTTTTGAATTAAAGCCATTATGGTAATGGCTCATCATCTCAACAATTTTAGGAAGCTTCTTTGCTTTCACAGGATCACAGAATGTTTATTCTAATCCCTCAAGAAAGCAGCCCCAGTTAGTTCAGAAAGCGACCTACTTGACTGAGAAATATAGGTCCACCACAAGCACCATTAGCAAGTACCGTGCCTTCCATGACATTGTGTGCTGTGTTCACAATGTGCTGCTTCACAATAATCCAGTCTTCTTCTATCAGGAAGACAAAACCAAAATCAAGACAAAAACCTTTCACAACAAGGTCTTAATAACAATGGTACAATCTCTTCATTATTCACCTTCCAGTTCACCCAGTAAAGAGATCTAATCAAAAGCATATTTTTTTTCATCAGTAAATACATGCCTCACTTAGATACTTAATCCCAATCATTCCTCTGTGGTAAATCACTGTATTAATGTGACATGCTGCTGGCTCCCAGGAAATAATGACTTCTCTGCAGATACTGAAAAAAGGATGGAAGTTAGTCCTTTAGGTTTGTCACTAAACTAAGGATTTGTTGGGAAATGTCTTCCCGTAGCTTTAAGCACATCTATATGCTGACAGGCAGTTGCCTTGGAAACTAAACTGCTCAAAATGTAATAAGGACAGAAGACACATTAGCCAACAGCTTCAGAATTGTCCCATCGTTAACAACTACACCATTGTCAATCCCTACAGTATTACAGGAACTGCTGCTAAGTAGTTCTATCAAGAGATGTTTCCCTCATGCACAACAAGAAGATTCCTCCCAGTAAGGTAGCTTCTACTATTTGCGCATTTAGAGGGTTTCAGTGGGTTGGGGTTTGTGGTTTTGGGGGGTTTTTTTTTGGTAGAGAGGGTTTAGAAAGATTTAAGAGAGAACTCCTACAGCCCTGTTTATAGCTAGTCATTCAGAACTGTGATATCTGGAAGGAAAAGAAAAACATGCAATGATTGTTTTCACATTCCCCATTCATGCAGGTGCAACCAGAGTCTTCACTTAAAACATTTCATTGCTGCCAACTGTCATTCAAGATGCACACACACAAATGAACTGAATAACAGCTGCTGATGGGAAACACTTTCAGATTTGTGCATGCAGGGAAAAAAAGATAAAAGAAAAAAAAGTTTACTTGGCGAGATTCATGGTCTTTCTCATTCAACTATAGGAATTGTACAATTTACAATAAAAGAATAAGTATGAATTCAGCTGACTGTTCAAAATGTACCATACTGGCAAAGAATATGTCATACTATTATGGCTTATGGCTTTTCAGTGTGGAGACAGCATGATACATACAAGCACTGGTATATAGATAGACAAACTTGTGAAGAGCCATTCCTCTGACTGATGTAAAGTCCTTGCAGTATTATATATTCAATCACCCATAATACATCAAACACACATAAGTTTTGAATAAGGATGCAGAATCCCACATTAGCATGCAAGAGAATTTTCAAAAGTGTTCCAGATCACCTTTGTTAGAAGACATTTTTTCATTAAAAAAACAAATACATCTTGTAGCCCTACAGGCAGGGCAGGGGAGAGAATCAGATTTGACCTTAAGAGAAATTAACACACATTGTGATACCATCAGTGCCAGTGTGAGCATCATCACAGTACACAGAAAATACACACCCACGTTCTTTTGCTTACTGCTGCCAGGGATTATGTGTGCAACTCTCTAGTTTAGATGCTGTACTTCTGTTATGAGTTGTGTGACCAATTTGTTAATCAAACACAATTTATTCTGCCTTTACTTCTTTGTAAGTTCCACCTTGAGCTTGTACAGTTCTTGGGGGAATCTATGACTGGCCTAACTGCAAGACTTGCTTAGTTGCTCCCAGTGACCGATCAAGCAGTTCAAAATGGCAGCTTCCTTCCAAATCAATATTGTTCATTCTCCTCCAAAGCACTCAAATGCAGAGGAAAAAGGTTAAGCACATAATGCTTGGAGCTTGCTTCCAGCTCATCCCCTTTCTTATGGCTTAGATGACCCAGGATGTCCCTGACATCCAGCAGGGTCCTTTGCCTTAATCCACAATACCGCTCTGGAAGCAGCTCCTCATTCCTCCCCCTGAACTACTCTTAGAAATACTCAGTTGAAAATATTTTTATAATTTAATTCGCTGTTTATTTCCTACTGTGTTCCACACAGTCCCCTTACCTCAGTAAAATCAGACAATACACACTATTGTCACAACTAATAAGAAATTCTCCAGAATAATTTTCCTTTTTTATTTTCTTTAAGAACTTTCAGAGCTTATCAGTGACAAGAGCCTGATTTGTGATGAAGACATAGAATGATGAGAAAAGTATGTGCATATGACTTGACTAGATCATGATAATTGAGTCAGTATGAGATTCCTTTTATCTTTACTGGCCTCAAGCTCAGCTGCAAGCTATACCACAAGGGACACAGCAGCATCAGAGCAAATTTGCTGCCAGATCTTTCTACCCAAAGCTTTCCATGCAATTATTCATACTGAGCTGACAAGCTTTAAGAAGTAATTTCCTAGTACCCTTGCATTAACCTTCAGACAGTCTTTTGCCACAAGCAAGAAACTTGTTTGGGCAACCCTTAACCTGCCATCTTGGCTGCATGCACAATATGGATGAGACCTTTTCCAAAAGTTGCTGGTGTTGGAGACATTGCAATATGAGGTCATCTTAGCAAGTAACTGCATTGTTTCATGTAGGGTGATGCAGATTCAAACAATCTGGTATGGCAGCTATAGAGTCTTGGAAGACTTGCACTCTACAAAGCAAAGAGATAGTGTGGTCAGATAATAGTCTGCAGGATTAGTGGCTTCTGAAAACCCTTGTTCATGCCAAATACTATTTTGTAGACAACTAGTGCATGAGCTTGCTTTGGTGATAATTATGGAATTTCTCTCTGTAGCATAAGAAAGATGGAGAAAGTACTGGCACAACAGGTAAACTGCACAGAGTCTTCAAGTCTTTGTGCCAGTTTCCCAGTTTATCATGATATAGGTTGAAAACTCATCTCTTTCCTTCAGAAATAAGACTAAGATTTCTGGATGAAGCTAAAGAATATGACTAAGATAGTGACCCAACATGCAGTAAGCCAGCACTACATTTGCACCTCTGCCTAGGGAGACGTCTTGATCTCTCCCTCCCCGTGTCTCCTACTGCCCCTAAACAAAGCAACAAGTCTGCCATCAAATAGAAAGAGAGAAATGAGACTTAGACTACTCACCATTAGAGTACCAATATCCCCTTTCAAGCATCCAATTTCTACAGCGCTTAAACAACAACGCAACCACAGATTTTAAGTACAGGTTAGGGGATGCCCTGCTGGAAAGCAGCTCTGCAGAGAAAGACCTTGGAGGCTTGGTGGACAGCAAGTTCTCCATGGGACAGCAATGTGCCCTTGTGGCCGAGAGGGCCAAGGCTATCCTGGGGTGCGTCAAGAAAAGTGTGTCCAACAGGTCTAGGGAGGTTCTTCTTCCCCTCTGCTGTGCCCTGATGAGACCACACCTGGAATACTGTGCGCAGTTTTGGGCTCCCCATTCAAGAGAGAGGGGGATCTACTAGAGAGAGTCCAATGGAGAGCCACAAGGATGATTAGGGGACTTAAGCATCTCCCCTATGAAGAGAGACAGAAAGACCTAGGACTGTTCAGTTTGAGAAGACTGAGAGGGGATCTCACCAATGTCTATAAATATCTGAGGGGTGGGTGTCAAGTGGATGAGGCCAACCTCTTTTCAGTGGTGTGCAGTAATAAGACAAAGAACAATAGATACAAACTTGAACATATGTTTCACCTCAACATGAGGAGAAACTCCTTTATGATGAGGTTGATGGAGCACTAGAACACACTGCCCAGGGGGGTTGTGAAGTCTCCTTCTCTGGAGAATTTCAAATCCTGCTTGGATGCATTCCTGTGTGGACTACCCTAAAGTGATCCTACTTTTGGCAAGGGGGTTGGATTCAATCTCTGGAGGTCCCTTCCAACCTCTAACATTCTGTTATTTTTCACTACTTATGAGACCTTGCAGGAGAAGATGGGGCAGGGTATTTTGGGGTCCAGGGGGGAGGGATGCAATGATGGTTGTTTTTACAGAATGAAACTATTTTAAGTTAAAAGACTACCCTATAACTTTACAAACAAATTTATCATGTAAGTCAAGAAAGGTTTCAGCATTTTGTCTGAATATAGTGCATGATTAACAGAGGACAGCAGGCCTGAAAGGGTAATTCATTGCATCAGCTGTATCAGCTTATTTCAAGAGGAACTAAATTGCCCTGTGGATATACCTACTTATCTCTAAACAATTAGCTTAGACTAGACTCTGAACTTTAAGCAGTTAGTGCTAGGTGAGATGCATCATGCCTGCCTTTATTCTCTTCTACCTCTGTACCTTCCTTTGCCTGCAGGAACATAAGGGAAATGCTTCCTCTTTTTAACTATAGGGCTCTTGTACCTTATTCGCCATCTCAAGTTCCTTTGTATTAATCCCTAAGAGTCACTGGCCTATAGAGAACCAGGAGGATACAGATATAGCTAGATTTTATGAAACAATCATCTCAAAACAGAAAATCCAGGTAAATGAGGTTTTCATACATTCACAGAATATTAGTTTACAGGTGTTCTCCTCCACCTCCAAGCATCACAAATTAAAAAAAAAAAAAAAAAAAGAGTAAGCAACCCACAATCCAAAACAAACAAACAAAAAACCCCAAACAAACAATAAAAAGAACCCCAAGACTGTTAGTTGGAGATGCTATGCTACGCACAGGCTTTTTCAAATGAGGCACAGCAGGTAACTAAGACAAGCTAAGACATCTAAAACAACTAAGACACCATTCCATGCTATTGTTTTCTTAGGAAAACATTTATTTTCAACAAACACCGAAAAATTATCTATCTACATTCAGATCTACTTATTTAATAAATTCTTTGCTGAATTTTTATTAATGTGTCTACCAATAAACACAGACTAAAAGTCAAACATCAATTGAGAAAGAATTCTGTTACCCTAACTTCTCTGTCTAGTAGATTTTGACCACAGTATTGTAAAATACTTACTCTTCTCTTATAGCCACATCTGCCTTTTGTGTATTAAAAAGTTCACATACAGGAAGTTACAGCTCTTCAGTTTAAGAGACAACAATGTCATTGAGCAAGTTCCTAGAGGCTTTATTTCTTCCTTTTATAGACACCGAAACCTTTTCTTACGCCTTTGCTAAGTGTCGCAGTGAATTTGCATTCCTGTCTAATCTTGGGCCAAAATAAAGGACAGTACTGACACTGTCATCTGAGTTCTCAGTGAAAAGCCAGTGAAGTTTATAGCAATAATAGCTGTTCATGGCCTGCTAGGCAGACTGACTAATGGACCTGGGCTTTGGAAAAGAGAAATGTTTCCAATGACACAGAAAGAAAGGTTACAAGATTGGGGATGCATTTTAAAATACATTCACTTGGTAAGAAATTCAGGATGGGAAAATAGCTTGTTGGACTGTTTAAGCTCAGAAACAGAAATACAGGGAGAGTCCGATCTACTCAAACATTGCACAGGCAATAGCAAGAGGGTTTGTTTAGGAACTGCAGATTATGCAACCTATGTTTAAGTAGACAGCATACAATATTGCAACAAATAGGGTACATGTTATGGCACAATTGCTAGGCAATCCTTCAAGTGGACTAACAACTGTGTGGTGAGTATTATGGGTTTGCACCACTCCTGGCAGCGGCTGGCATTAGAAACACTTAAAAAGGTTTTACTTGATGCCACCCCATAAGAAGGAGCAGTCTGGCTAGGCAGCAACTTACACCCTAGGATTCCACATTGCTCACTCTTTCTCAAGGTTCAGTGAGATAACAGTAGTTACCAGTTTCAAATAACCCACTATTGCAAGAACTGCTGTATTTCCACAGCATGGTCTCGGATGGAGAGAGAGAAACAAGACGGCTTTTACAGTATGACCATAGAATAACACATCAATATGTTTCCAGGCAACATCTTCAGAGTTCATGTAAATGCACAGTAATGAACAGTGTTGCAGTCTCTTAATGGTGCTGCCATTTCAGGTCCTGGTGCAGCTAGTCCCTTAGTGACCTAAGAAACTCCAGAGCAAAACCAGGATTCATGTTCTTGGCAGTGAAAAACTCCCACTGACTGAACAACCACCTTCACCACTTCTAACTCCATAGCAGAAAAGCAGAATTGAGACACAGGAAATAAAGGGAAATATTTAGGGACTTTGGAATATAAGTGGATGTGTCCCCTCTTTCTTGTTTTTTATTGCAGGCTTGAAGAGAAGATAGGTATCTTCTGTTATTCTTCTGCACAGCACATCTGGGAAGGGAAAGAATGGAGCTTATGGAAGGCTCCCCCAGCCTCAAAGAGCTTCAAATTGGAGAAGTACTGAGAAATACTGAACTGCGGATAGACAGTACACTTCTTCCTGGGGAAGAAAATATTATATAGGTACACGAGTGTTGGATCAGAGTTGGATAGATGGTACTGGATGAATTCATCATGGGATGAATTCATGAATTCATGAATTCTCAGTGCCTGAGAACAGGATTCCAGCTTCTACTTTCATCAAATGGTATGAGTTTCCACAAGAGAAAATAAACCACTGCAGGCTGCAGGAACAGAAGTATTAAGATCACAAATATAAATGGCAGTTCATTACCTCCAACTTATTTTTTTTCCCTTTTATTATTATTTGACATAATTTAACACAAAATCTAACCCCCAAAATATATTATTCCCATGCTGCACAGTATACAAAAGTATGCACCAAATAAAAGTTAGGCACTACTCAGAGGAATAGTGAAAATCTAACACCTTCATGGTGTTCATTTGTCATAATGCCACATCTTCTTTAAATGGAAAACCAGAGCAATATATTAGATCTCTGCCAACTTAGAGATGTTCATAACAACTTGAATACTTCCAGTACAAATCCTTCCTGAAAATTGTCATGGAGGAGATCAAGATCTGTAATAGTGCAATTATAATGTAGCAAAAATATTGCAAACTTTTCTGAACAGGAATATACTCCCAAGTGTACACTGCCGAGTTGCAACACTTTTTTTTCCAGAAATTGAACTGGAAAGTAAGAACTATGAACATGTAATGACTGGGCATGTAACAACTTCATGGTCAACTTACAGATACACTACTCTCACAGTATTACCAAGACCAGTGTAGGGCTCCCAGTATCTCAGAAACAGCCAAGTTTGACTTCAGTGAATTTTTTTGGTGATGACACTTTTAGGGACAATGTGGTCTGGAGGGGAAGGTGAGGAGAGGGGGCAAAAAGAAAAAACAAACTGATGTGGCAAAGGGAATGGAAACTTCATGCAAGAAGGTAGTTCCTGATAGGCAGGCAAAAACCAGGAGTTACTCAAGTGTATTGAAGAAAAGCAAAACCTTGGCCAAGGCTAATGAGGAATTTATCTTCCAGAGCAGGAGGAGTAGAAGTTTCTGTATGATGTTTTTACAGTACTTCATAGAATCTCTCAGAAATGGGATCTGAAATACACTCAGTGATATGACCAGTTAACAGAAAATGTGAAGAACTGGGGGAAGGAAGGCTGTACTTCAAATACCACCTCTGCCAATCTTAAATGCTTCACTCTGAGCATTTATCCATAAGCTAAAGCCTTTCCATAAGGAAAAAGAAATAAAAGTGCTTCTTTTTAATCTTCAAAGACAGTAGACGAGAAATATTCTAATGGTTAACGGAACTATTTCCCTTTACTCAGGGAAATGCTCTAACCAACGGGTCAAACTGTTCCGAGCAGAAGCACTTAAACCCATAATGAAGTTGGTTCACTTTGCAAAGCACAACACAGATCATTATTAGCTTGGAAAGCCAGCTGCTAACACCAACCACCACAATTTTCTAGCCCAGATAATAGTGTACTCAAGAGCAAGGAAAACCTAAATGTCAGTTACTGTAACCACGTCATACTTTTGTTATTAATTTATTTTGGTAAGCCTCTGGCACTGTGGTCATGCACAGAAATTAAAATCATCCATGCTAGACTTAGAGTCAGATACAATTTTTTTTTCCCCTTCAACTGTCCCTAGATTTTGAGGCAAGTATCTGATTTCCAAACTTGCCAACTGATGACTCATCCATAAAACCACAAAGAGAAAAGCAGCATCACCATAGGTCATGTTATGTAATTACATGGTACAATTATCCCAGAAGTTCCGCTGCCCTTGCAGTCCTCTGCTGATTCACCACACAGCTCTACACCCACAAGCTTACTTGTGAGGACCCCATGGGACGCCCTCATCTCTTCATTCTCCTGTAACTCTGTTAAGCAGTCCTTGAAATTAACCTTCAGTTAAAAACTCTTTTGTAATTATAAAGTGCTGCTAACAAATCACCTGAATGTGCCCACCCCTCTGCATCAAGTCTGCCACATTTGGCATCCATGACACAGAATATCCAGTTATGCTTATTATAAGCTGATAGAAGGCAGATTCCATACTCATACTGCAGTACTAATTATAATGCTGAATTTAAAAGGAAGAAAAAATTAAATGTATCTAAGACATCTCAAAGACTGATTTATTTTAAAATCAAAAGAGGATGGAAAAGGCAGCTATTTTAAAAATTGCTGGCATAGAGAAAATCCTGTTAGCACTTCACTTCCTGGCAGAAGTCTAAAAGAGATGAATGAGGAAAAAGTGAATAACTCTTTCCAGTCTTGCTAATTGAAAGGTAATATAACTTACTGCAAAACTCTAGTGAACTTTTTGAGGTACTGACACAAACTCTTTTTTCTTCCAAATTTTATCACAGTATCACAAAGGTTGGAAGAGACCTGAAAGATCATCGAGTCCAACCTGACACCACAGACCCCATGACTAGACCATGGCACCAAGTGCCACATCCAATCCCCTCTTGAACACCTCCAGGGACGGTGACTCCACCACCTCCCTGGGCAGCACATTCCAATGGCGAATGACTCTCTCACCGAAGAACTTTCTCCTCACCTTGAGCCTAAACTTCCCCTGGTGCAGCTTGAGACTGTCCTCTTGTTCTGGTGCTGGTTGCTAGAGAGAAGAGGCCAACCCCCTCCTTGCTACAACCACCTTTCAGGTAGCTGTAGAGAGCAATGAGGTCACCCCTGAGCCTCCTCTTCTCCAGGCTAAACAATCCCAGCTCCCTCAGCCTCTCCTCATAGGGCTTGTGCTCAAGGCCTCTCACCAGCCTCCGGACATGTTCAAGTGTCCCGATGTCCTTCTTAGACTGAGGAGCCCAGAACTGGACACAGGACTCAAGGTGTGGCCTAACCAATGCAGAGTACAGGGGCACAATGACCTCCATGCTCCTGCTGGCCACACTAATGCTGGCCACACATTCCTAATGCAGGCCAAGATGCCTTCTCGGCCACCTGGCACACTGCTGGTTCATGTTTAGGCAGCTGGCGATCAGCACCTCCAGGTCCCTCTCTGTTTGGGAGCTCTCCAGCCACTCTGACCCCAGCCTGTAGCTCTGCATGGGGTTGTTGTGGCCAAAGTGCAGCACCGGCACTTGGACTTGTTGAATGCCATAAATGTAATGTAATCTAATCGCTGGTATTTAGGTATAGAGACATACATAACCCAGAAATGTAACAGTACCCCGCAAAACACATCTCTTCCTATTTCTCCCCCTCTCCCCAATTTTGCAGTGCTGTTCTCCAGCAGAGACTAGCTCTTCACTGTGGTAATAGCTATATGAAAAACAAGGTATATATGTATAAACTAGCTCAGACCAAGATGTAGGTTAAATACTCACAGTTGCTGATACTGTGTTTTATTTGTGGTGCACAAAATTATTCTACATGCATTTTCTTACTCACTTTCAGGTTCAGCTGCCTAATCCCATGAGAAATGCAGCCCTAATGAGAGCACAAAGCTATGGATAACATCCTTTGAGCAGAGGCACCAATGTCGAGACAGCAGCTACTGTTAAAACATTTCATCCATACCTACATGTGAAAGTTCTGACAAATACACATGTGGGAGTTAAGTAGCTGCTGGTTTTAGCTGTTTTATGCTGGGTCTTCTCTGTATTGCACTCTGCTTCTTCTGCAAATAGGCTAAGCTAAGGTAATCCTGCATTGTATTATTAGATTATTAGACACACATTGTATTATATATTATTAGATTATAAGCTAAGGTAATCACGCATTGTGCTTATGATATCTCATGTTATATTAAACTCCTACCTCTTTATCTCAACCCTCAGTTTTGTGTGTTACTCTTCCCCTCACTTTTGTGTTGGGGGAGCAGGCAGGGTAGACCTTGTGCTAAACCATCACATGGTCTGTAACATCCCATAGAAAAGGTAAACCTAAGATCACTTTGAAAATTCATTACAGCAGTACTGAATATTACACTAAGATATGCAGTTCACACAAACTGCCACAAATTGATAGGAGCTTTATATTTCAAATAAATCAGAGAATGGTAGAATGGTTTACTTGCATGTGGCCTTTAAAAATATCTAGTCGAACCACGTCTTCCATGGGCAGGGATAGCTTTCATTAGATAAGGCTGCTCTTTCCTGACTTGACCACTTCCAGTGGTGGGAAAATCCAAAGTCAGTTGTGAGGAATGAAACACGGCACTTCGAAACTGACGAGTGAAGCACCTTGCAAGTTCAGATACCACATACACACACAAGAAAACCCCAAACTTAGGCAACATGTTTTGGAGGTCAGGGTAAAGAAGCTCAGAATTTTAACCCAAGGAAAGATACAGTTGTCCTCTTTCTTCTTAAATATAGCAGCATTGAGAAGCAAAAGAACAACAGTATCTTATGTTACAGAAGACTCTTTCTTTTTTCCTTTTTTTTTTTTGGCTCGTGGGTGTTGCGTTTTCAAACGAGGCAAGGAAGAACAGAATTATGTAGCAGACGCTGTCCTCCAAAATGCATAGCTCATATGCCTAATTTTCATTTCATTCCTCAGTCAGTATGTACCTCATTTGGAGACAGGTCTTTTATTTAAAAAAGAAAAAGTATCTGATCAGCTTTAACAACATTTTGCTTCTGAGAAGAGCGCTTTTTGTTCAAACCAAACACCACCGTGTGTATTTTTGGTTTGGCTCGTTAACCTGAGCTGGGCAAACTGTAAATAGAAAGCTCTGTTCTCATTGAATCATTTCTACAGTTAAAACAATGGATTTGGCAAATAAGGCAAAATGTTTATCATTAGCAATGAAACACTCCAGCCAGTATCTAAAAGACAAATGTTGCTGAAAAACAGTCTTATGGTAACACATTGTGAATAGCCTAAATTTTATTCACAGGCTTACTTTTAAGACCTATAGCCAGATGCTGCCTGTTAGAAAAACACAATTCAGCCAAAACTGTCATCATCTTGTATATGCTATAATGACAGCAGAATTTCTACCAGATTATGCCCTTTGATTTTCACATGTCTGTGTGTGCAGATCTGGGCGTGGGAAGGACTTGCAGATTTGCAGCTAGGAAAAACCAAACACGGTTAGCTAAAACCTACTCCTGAATCTGACATTAGATGAGGCTTCTGTTTGCCTAGACAAAAGGCACTGATTTCCAAGGCAAAACTGGTAACACCTGATTAAGTTGTTTCAGTGAGGAAAGAAGATAAACCTATCTGTATGCTATTGTTACTCACCTGTATCTCAAGCTAATCAGGATCGTCTAGGAGGGCAGAACCTGACAACCCTGAATACTGTTGTGTTACATTACCAGAGCAGAACTCACCCTTCCTGGCTAACACATACAAAGCAAAATTATGAAATGGGGGTAGCAACTCAAGCTTTATGAATCCTGTAAAAGATCTTTTTTTCACACCTGAGGTTTCCTCCTCATCAGTAAACGAAAAAAAAAAAGTTTGTCAACAGTAAATTACAGACACATAGCAAGCAAAAATTTTATGTATTACAAAATAGTGGTACTATGACATGTGAACTTCTTGTTGATAAAACCACACAGGCACTATCAAATTTATTTTTCATGAGTAGCAGTGCAAACAGTAACTAGGAAATAAAGACCAGAGGTAATAATACCAGTGTCTGCTAATGCACATTTTCAGAAGTAACTCAGATACTGAAGAAACCAAGGACTGAATAACGTGTAAAAATTTTTGACTCAGTATCTGAAGTCAAACAAGAAGTCAACAATTTACAAGCCAGGTCCTCCCAGTATTAAATCCTAGCTGATGGATAATTCAAATAAGCAATTATGAGGGAGTGCTGATCTGCTTCAGGGAAGGAAGGCTCTATGGAAGGACCTGGTCAGGCTGGACTGATGGGTTGAGACCAACTGTATGAGACTCAACAAAGCAAAGTGCTGGATCCTGCACTTCAGTCACACTAACTCCAT
Source organism: Colaptes auratus (assembly GCA_015227895.2). Taxonomy (NCBI): domain Eukaryota; kingdom Metazoa; phylum Chordata; class Aves; order Piciformes; family Picidae; genus Colaptes; species Colaptes auratus. The sequence goes on from CM037631.1 coordinate 14,979,017, forward strand.
GCAACCCTACTGGTTTGGGGAAGAGTGGCTGTAAAGATGCCAAGTAGAGAAAAACCTGGGGGTTTTGCTCAACAGATAACTGGATTCAGTTTAGGGCACTCGCTACAAGAAAGACATTGAGGTGGTGAAGCAAGTCCAGAGAGGGCAATGAAGTTGGTGAGGGGTCTGGAGAACAGGGCTAGAGAGCAGCTGAGGGAACAGGAGTTGTTTAATCCAGAGAAAAGGAGACTGAGGGAAGATCTCTTCACTCTCTACAACTACAAGAAAGGAGGTTGTAGCAAGATGGGTATTGGTCTCATCTCCCTAGGAACAAGTAACAGGATGAGAGGAAAAGGCCTCAGAGTTGCACCATGGGAGGTTTAGACTGGAAATTAGAAGAAACTTTTTCCACTGAAAGGGTTATCAAACACCGAAATAGGCTCCCCATGGAGCTGGTTGAATCACCATCCCTGGAAGCATTTAAAAGAAAAAGAGATGTGGTGCTAAGGGATGTGGTTTAGCACCACACTTGGTAGAGTTAGATAATGGCTGGACTTGATCTTGAATGTTGTTTCCAGCCAAAATGATTCCGTGATTCTAAATCCATACTCTTTTGAAAACTGGCTTCGCCCTTTGGACTCTCAATTTTAACATCAGTTCAGGCATTTGGACCTGCCTAATGATATCAGAACTGACACAACTGGAGGCACAAACATATTCAAAGAAATCTGGAAATCTAAATATTTAACACACTGCTCTAGGGAATAAAAGGACAACTCTGACAACTCAGACAATCCTGAAAATGAGTTCATTAGCACCCCTATGAGCAAACACAAAGAACAAGTACTCAATGCAGTGTTATGAAACGAAAGCAGGAAGTCTCTCTCAACAACTGGAATACTTCAAGTGTGAGTTTATTGTAGTTTAGATAAATGTGGAAAGGATGAACTACAGCAGAAGCCTTGCAGAGTAAATGAAGACACTCTGGGTATTTTAGGTTTTGTTTTTGTAAAGGCTCAAGCAATCAAAGCAAAATACCTGTCTGCAGAGGAAGACTAAATTAGTATGAACAACTGCTGAGAGGATGTATCATGGTGCCTGGTAAAAAAGCCTGACACTCCTACTCCTGTCATCCCAATGTGAGCAAGCCACACAAAATGCCCTACTCTAGGCACCCATACAAGAGCCCTAGCTCCCAGCAGGATCTCCTTTTCTGGCATATTTTATAAGGGAACAGGAGTCTCTGGCAGAACTTTGTCCAACACTTACCCATCAACAGTTTCGAAAGAAACAACATTGAGAAGCTGGGTTTGGTCTGAGATGTTTCACATGGTAAGCACCTGTGAAATTCCAGTAGGCTCAGAAAAGTTGAGAGATTCCCATGAAGCAGAAACAGCAACTCTGCAGCACCAGGGGCTGACCATCAGTCTTTTTTCCACAAAGAAAAGTGCACTTCTATAACCTCCTCCAAGAACCCCCCAGTCTGCAAGGATTCTTCTGAGAGAGGATTACATATTGAATCTCATTAATTCTTCTCATCTTTCTCCTCAACTGATTTTTTTCCCCAGACCACAAAAGCCTTGTTGCAGATGTCAGCCCTAGTGTTCCCAGGCAGACACACAGACCTTGTTCTTCTGAGTTTTTCAGTTTCCTTAAATCTATAAAATGTTGCATATGCTCAATAATCAGGGCCAGAGGGGAACAGTAATCACAGGCTGGGGACATCATGCCCTCCTTCCCACAAGTGGAAAGTCCATGTGAAAATTTTAACTGAAATACATCAGTCAGAAGGGTGAGAAAGTGATATGGAATTACAGGTTATTCTCAGAAAAAATGTATCCATGTCTGAGCCATGGAAAGTAAACTTCAGCATAGAAACATTTGTATTTTTATATCAATAAGAACTCCTACATAAGATCTTAATTGAAAAAACAAACCCTAATTTAGCTTTTTATTTAGTTTGATTGATTGTTTGTAACATCACCACTGTGTGACAAATGCCAACCTTGCAGAGCACAACACTGCACTCAGAACTACAAATGCATTACATTATTAGAGTGCTGTTCCAGCCAACAGCCACAAATCCTCAATATAAGGTGTACCACTGCACTGTGAAAAACTTGAGTGTGTTACAAACTACAGATAACTTGAACAGATGACAGAGTAACTAGTATCTTTTTTGCTGCTTTTCATGAAACATTTGTCCTCTGAAAAGTGTATGTTGTTTCTACCAAATGATAAACAGAAGCAGTGGGACTATAGGCATTTGGATGTATTGCAGCTGATACACAGCCTATAAAATGTGAATAGATGGTGTTTGGCTTCTAGGCTGACTTAAAGTAACATACATTTACTTTCTTCTTTGTAGTCAGAGCACAAGAATACACGCTATTCCTTTTATGAGGAAATCTCCTTTTGTCATTAAAATGTCTCCTTTTGTTTTCACTTGTGAGCATCAGAAAGTCTTTATATGTTTTCAAGACTGTAATGACCATTTCCAGACCAGTATATCCATTTCCTGCAATGAAACATTTACACACAGAGACACAGAAACAAGCACGGGAAGTTATGGAACAGTTTTACAAATTAGAGATCATCAAGTTCACAGCTCTTCATTTGGATTAATTTTGAAGGTACAGAGTCTTTGCTAACCTCACTCCCTCACCCTCCCACCCCTCCCCATTATTTTAAGAGCTATCAAGCACTTCGTAGTAAAAGGTTACATTCATCAGCCAAATAGTATAGGAAACACACCTGGATGCAAGTGAGAAGTACCCACTTGGATCTTGTTTTGGTTCCCTACAGTTACAATTGGCATGCTAACAAACTCGCAACCTGGAAAGGAGCCTTGGCAATCATTGATTTTTCCTGTTCATTTGAAACAAAAGTTTCAGTCAATAGATACCATGTTAGACTACAAACTCCTTTGCCAAGACTCCCAATGTATTTTTGCAGTCTTGCTTTTCAGTTTTATTCATCTCTGCGTACTGTGCTTCACAGCAGAGTCAGCAGCAATCCAGCAGCATTTACTAATTCAGGCTGCCCACTGGGCTCAGACACAACACATCTGCACCTCCTGGGTGAAGCATTTGCTTATTCAGTGAACAGGTTCTTTGCAGAGGTGAGGCACTTGGAGTTAGGATCTGAGCAACACAGCAGGAAGGTTTCAACAGAGAAAACAAGTACCCTAGGGCGAGCCTCTAACAGGGACATGACACAGACATTACTGGTGTCAGTCAGCCACAGCCTTGAAAAACATCCACCACTAGCAAATGTTCCAACCACTGTATTACTGGATTTTCTCCTTGACTTCTCTCCAGAACTATAAAAGGGTAAGTTTCATCCATATGGCAAGCAGAGTATTTTCAGGGTTTGAGGAACTAAATTTGGGATAAAAGTTATTTGAGACACCATCTCCTCCTCCTCTTCTCCTTCGAGTCCAGCACTAGGCAAGTTCCCTAACTGTAATGGCCAACTGTGTAAAACATTGTCTTCATATTAGCAGGAGGAAATCAATGTTTTGAAGTATCTGATAAGAAAAATAGCTTCAATCAGCATCAACTACACCTTTCAGACCCCTTTAATACAATTAAGAATTAGCTTGCAATTATTTGCACACTGAAGAAATAGAACTTTGGTTTTTGAACTACGGAGTCAACGAGAAGAGATACAGTCATAACTTCTTGGTACTAGCACACACAGAAACATAGTACAAACCTTGCAGAAGAAGCAGATGCTTCCTGGATTAATTTCTAAACAAGCTAGAAACACTGCAAGAAACAAATGCCATAATGTTTCAGCCTGACCGCATAACTAATACAGTCCAGGTCCACTGCTGACGGCTACAAACCAAGGCCAACTCTGAAAAAATTTCTCATGTATCAGCAAAAACAGTTGGAAGTTATCAAGTGCAAGGAGCACACACAGATACTTTACCGACATCACTAGCAGCTTCCTCTATCTCTTGTACAATTCTGTGCAAATAGTATTTGCAAATCTTTCTGCTCACAGCCCTACAAGCTTTAGATATTACACAAAAATGGACCAAAACAATCACATGGATTTTATTCTTTTCAGCCTGCAGTACAGAGGCTGAATCTGGGCCCTCAGGAGAATTCAATTTAGTTATGCTTACAGACAGCTTAACTTCCTCAGAGCAATTTGCAAGTTAAGAGAAGGGTCTTCAGGGCAAAGGCTAGATTCACTGTCCTGGCAGCTGCTGCAGCAGCTTAATCTGGATCCTTCTTGCAATCCCTCAAACCTATCACATCACTGGATACCTACATCTGCACTGCTCCCCAGGAATATGGCAGCTGTCATACGCAGAACAACAGTGCTGTGAGTGAGCAGTTAATCCAATTCAAGCAGGAACTAACCATTCTTCTCTGTAAGTGCAATACACACGCGCTGTCAAGTCTTGTAAGACCAATGTCTCCAAAACCACTGTGGGTATGCACTGGGTTTACCAAGTGGAAGGAATCGCAGCACAGTTTTGATTAGAAAAGACCTTTAAGTTTGAGTCTAACCATTATCTAACTCTGCCAAGTCTGGTGCTGAACCATGTGTTTTTTAAAGACCTCCATGCATGGTGATTTGACCACTTCCCTAGGGACCCTACTCCAGTGAATGCCACATACTTCTCTTGAATGTGTTGAGACTGCTCAGCATCTCAAGACTGCACCATTCATTGTAGAGCTTTGATCTATGCAGCTAAATTTCTGTGATGTTCCTCTACTCTAAAAAGGTGTGGATGCTGATGGATGCCATCTAATTATCTACCATACATAAGAAAAAGACAGAAAAGATTAACACAGTTTCAATAACTTTATAACTGGAGAAATACAGCATAATGTGGAGGGGAAAAATAGTCTGAAGCAAGTTTTAGATTGCAAATATGCTGTATTTTCCATATCTGCCTGCAAATTTTTCTGAGATCAGAACTGACCTCAGTCATCATTTTCTTTACAAATACTGCAGGGAAGTCAAATATTACAGCACATCATTTCATGTCTAATATTGCAGTGAGGATTACTAAATTGTTCTACAATAGCTGGTAAGCAAATATTTGCTACTGCTTCAGAGTGAACCTATAGTAAAATCTAGGGTAGCACATTAGGTACCTTTTATTACCACCTCATAAATACCAGGCACATTGGAGCAGTCAAACCTCACCTCTGATACTCTAATCTTACAAAGCCAGTTTTACAAATTCTCATTAAAGGATGCACTGATGCAGTCCTGATGCATGTTGTAATAAATATGCTACCTTGTTTAATTCTGGTATCTTACAGGAAAAGCCAGATCATTGAATAATCAGATTTAGCTATCAGCACAGCAGGAGATCTATGTTTTAAACCAATTGAAGGTCTACAAATACCATATGCCAGCTGACAAAGTAACATAATTGACTCAAATGCTATCCTCTTCTGTTCGGTTGTTGCAGGACAATCTATGAAGCTACAAGAACAGCCACAGCTCCTCTTTCTCAGAGGCCACTCAGCTTACAGGTTCATTAAAACGCCTTCGTGTACGAACTGCATGAATCAGTAAAGCTTAGTATTAAACCATTAGAAACTCTAAGCATGTTTGTGGAGAGACAAGTTTAGAGAGCAAAGGAATGAATGGAAGCTGTTTAATATACAACAGTTTCTAATTCTTTTTAACAGAGAGTTTCACCATTATGTGCTCATTCCATTCCCATTGTTAAGAGGGGCTCCAGAATTCTGTTCACTGTCTCCAGTGCCCTGTACCAGAAGCTGTTTATTCAAAAGGAAGAAAATCAGCCTGCTACAAAAAGTAGTAAAAATCTGTGCTGTTGTGGCTAGAGAACAGAGTCCACCTGGTTTAAAGCTATCTCAGTATGGCTTAAAGCTAGCTCACTATGCATGGGAAGCTGCAGTAACACTCCAGACTGCATTGCAGACACACCAGGACCTTTCATTAGCGTAACCCTTGGAAGCTTAGGGAGAAATATTGGAGAGAATACAACCATGGTTGTGACTGATGTCACTCCTGAGCTTTTCAATCAGTGCATTTCACTTAGAAAATGGCTGAAATTAGGGATTTCAGTTTAATAATCAGAAACCTTTAAGTTAATCAAAGGTTTCACAGAGAAGGTATTCTCTAAGCTCCTCTATCCTTCCTAACAAACAATTACAATAACCATTCACTGCAGAGCTCCTGTCTAAAAATGGCTGACATAATAAGAAGAGGAAACAGATTTTTTATTTTATTTTTTTAAGGCCATCCAGCAGAGCTGTGTGCTATAGAGCAGTTGTTCTCAGTTACTGCCCAAGCCAGTATGCTTTCAAATCTGATACTCTTTGCATTCCTAGAGGTACTTTAAGATTTTTCAGGCCAAACTGCTCCATGAAAATACAAATCATTCACTTTTATAAGACAACAGAAAAGTCTCTCTTTTACAGGGAGTCAGACTGAAACAGAGAGTTCAAAACATGCAGTTCAAGAAAGTTACCTTCCAAAAACTCTGCACTCTTACACTCTGCACATAGTGTAAGAGCCTTTTAAAAATATTACCTATGTCTATACACAAAATATAGACCAGGACTGCTTTCCAGTTACACTGGAGTTACATCAGTTAAAGACCAGAGTAAGACCTTGCTCACCTATGAGTCCATACACATCACTGTAATAATCTTTTTATGACCACAGCTATCACACCACAGAAATGAAATATTTATGCTGTGAATAAGAATAAAAGCTACCACATTGAAGTTGTCTTCTGCAGTAGTGAATATTCTAGTTTCAATATGGCCATTGCAATAATTTAATCAATATATACCATCAGCTATCATAGAAAGCTATGACAAAGCAATAAAGTACAAGTAGTTCCACCTTCTTGACTATATTAAGGCAATAGTTCCTTAATCTTCTGATACTAAAATCACACAATGAGAATATAAACAGCTGGTTATTAAGCCCCTCAAACTCATTTTACTGCTTTCCAGTAAGCTGACAGAAGCAATCCATACTGTATCCTATACAAGTACAACCACATGGGTTTAAAAAAAAAATCCCAAGCCTTAAAAACATTGGACTGCACCAAACCAAACATTGGCAGTAGCAAGGATGATTAGGATGATCACAACCTTTGCTGGTTTTGTGTACATTCATGACAAGAAATAAATGAGAGGAAAAACCTGCATGAGGAAAATGAGATACAACTGTGTAACTAAAATGACAGCCCCTGGTCATCCAGAGGCTGAATACACTTACACACAGGAAAATTTTTAAGTACTACATTTTGCAGTCTCAGTAAGGACCTTTCCAGAAAAAAACAGATTTCTCTCCTATTTTTTTTCACTGCATTTTTATGAAGATCACATGAAAAGGAAAAAATAAAAAAAAAAAATTATTGTGTACAAGATTAATTCTAACTCCGACTCAAGAGTAGCACAGGGATTTCAGTAACGTGAACAAGAGCTGCAGACACAGACTGCCATAGCCACGGGCCATGTCACAGAATTCCTCTAGATCCTTGCTCATACTTGGTGCTCTTGCATTTAGCCTGTCTCCAACCAGTCAAATATCTTCTCTGCAGCCTGAAGCTCAATGCAGAGCACATTTCATTTAACTCCTTACTTAGTATCTTCTGAGCCAGACCAGTGCTGCATATAAGCACTGTGTTTACACAGCCAATGGCAATGTTTTCCAACAAGATGTCATTCCTAGTTAGTGTTCGGCTGGGATCAAATACAATCTCAAAAGTCTTTTATTCTTAGCTGGCAAATAATTCCCATGTGGTATTTGATTATTCTTCCCAATTTCACACTTAGCTTTTACAGTGCCAAAACCCCCCAAACTCTCCATTTCAAACCTAGTTGCTTACATCTCTGATACGATTTGCAGGACAGATCTTAATTACAATTTCTTGTTGTTCACAGCATTAATATTAATTAGTAGCAGGCTTGGGAAAGGTTACTGCAAAACTGGGATTTTCTCTGCAGTTGAAATCAAACAAGCACAACCATACACTAAACTTGGTTCTACATCTACTTTGTTCAAAGCTTCAACTAGACAGCATTTTCACACTGTTCATAGGAGTGCTATGTTGAAAGCTTTCCTACAGTCAAGATATATCTAATCCTACTTCTCCCATATCCAGCAGGCATGTTGCTTTGTCACAGAAAGAAAATAAACTCATTCCAAATGACTTGTATTTGACAAATCTATGTTGATTGCTGCTTACCACCTCACTTTCTTCCAAATTGTTTGTTTCAGTATTTTTCCAGGAACTAATCTGCCTGGTCTGCAGTTCTCTTACATGCTTCCAACACCCCGTTCCCCTTAGAAATAGGCAACACGTTGGTCTTTTTTGTATTTCCAGATTGTCAATTATCTTCTGCTCATGCTCAAATAAGGTCCCTAAAAGCATCAATCCATTTTAGCCATTTGCCTAAACTTTCCATCTGCCCTAATAAGTGTTTAGGAAAGGACTCCATGCTGTGTTCTGACATCTTAGCCCTTGTGCTTGTCAGCTCAGTTAATCCCGATCAGTAAAGTAAAAATGGTGCTTGCATCCTCTCCTCTTCAGCAACATCAGTTGGTAACCAGCTTTTCTGCCTAACAGACAAGTTCTTTCTTCAGTGATTTCTCTTGCTACTAATATATTTACAGAATGTTTTCTTGCTGAAGCTTTGCCAGCTCTGTCTTGTTTTGTACCAAGTCTCTTAATGTCTCCACACAAGTACTGTTCTTTTTGTAAGACATATTCAAAAGCTGACCTAGTACCCCCTTTTTGCATGGCTCCTTCAGTTTCAGACTAATGAATAAATTGTAATTAGGCAGCAGCAATTATGGCTATCTATTCTTCCCAGAGAAACAGCTTGTACTTGTGCCCTTACAGCACATCTTTTTAAGAAGCTACTAAATCTTCTGTCCTCAAACTTCAAAAAATTCTTTGATTTTCTGAAGTATGTTTTCCAGGCCATTGCCTAATAGCCACTTTCATCCACTTCACTACTAAGACCTTCCTCTTAGTCATAAGCAAATACAGAAGACATTCACTATGAGTTGCTTTCAGCACTGTTCATCAAAAGAAGAGCTGAAATTTTGTTAGACTGCATGTTACAATACTATCTTCTGGAAGTTGCCAGAGTTCTCTGAATAGTATACCCTCTATATGGGAACACACATGGATAAAAAATTAGCTTCCTTCAGGGATGAAAAGAGAGCAAGAATCACTTTTTTGTTTTCCTTCATTGTACTTTTAGAGGTTTTCAGTACTGCTTAGTGGATTAAGGCGTCTGTAACACAAGGAAGAAGAATTTCTTCTCTTACCAGTTCTTGTTTTCCCTTAATTACTTATTCAGCCCTTCAGTCACAAAAATTACTCCATTTATTTAACTTGAGTGGACAGAAGGTCAAGGGAGGTGATTCTGCCCATCTACCCTGCTCTGGCAAGATCCCATCTGGAGTACTGTCTCCAGCTCTGGGGTCCTGAGTACAAGAACAGCATGGATCTGTTAAGAGCAGGTCCAGACGAAGGCCATAAAAATGATCAGAGGGTTAGAGCACTTCTCCTATGAAAAAAAGACTGAAAGAGTAGAAGTTGTTCAGCCTGGAGAAAAGAAAGCTCCAGAGAAACCTTATTGGGGCCTTTCACTACTTAAAGGGGGCCTAGAGGAAAGATGGGGCCAATCACTAGAGTCTGTAGTGACAAGACAAGGGGCAACACCTTTAAACTGGAAGAGGGTAAGTTTAGATTGTAAAAACTTCCTCCTTGTGTCCAGTGAGGATGGTAAGACACTCGAACAGGCTGCTCAAGGAAGTTGTGTGTGTTCCATCCCTGGAAGCATTCAAGATCAGGTTGGACAAAGCTCTGAGAAACCTGATCATGTCCAAGACATCCCTGTCCATGGCAGAAAGGTTGCTCTATATTCATAGAACATTTTGGGTTGGAAAGCACCTTAAAGATCATCTAGGTCCAACTCCCCTGGCAGGCACCCTTTCCACTAGACCAGGTTGCTCAAGGTCTCATTCATCCTGGCCTTTAACACCTCCAAGGAGAGGGCATCCATGACCTCCCTGGGCAGCCTGTTCCAGTGTCTCACCATCCTTACTACAAAGAATTTATTTTTACTTCCTAATATCTAGTTTAAATCTGCCTTCCTCAAGATTCAGAGGAATGTTCAGATGTTCTTTGAAGGTCCCTTCCAACCCAAACCATTCTATGGTTATGCTAAATAAAGTCCAACTTCAATTTACAAGCATGTTCAGTTCCCCTTATTTCAAATATATAAACCTACCATTTCCACTATTAAAGCAGCATCCTCATGGACTAGATTCCAGGCTGGAACAGGAAGATATCTGGTTCTTGCTACTACCTAATCAGACTAGCAGCACTTAATGTAATATGATGAAAGTGAAGTATTGTAACTTCCTCTCAATGTAGATCACGAACATCCTATCATATCAGGATGTGACTTTTTTTTTTGCATTAAATCAGTGATTGTTTCACAGAGCAGCTGGATAGGAAGCCTGCAAAAGAAAATGCCACCCTTGATTTGGTCCTAAATATAGACTGACTCTTCAGCTACAAGATTTGAAAAATCCTGTTTCCCAACAGGAGCCATAGAGGCAAAATATAAACCTACAGTTGCACTCAGGTTCAGAGGAAGCAAGCACAAGAAAGAAGCAAGCTCATTAAGAGAACCCAAAAGTGTCAGATAAATAACTTGAATCTTTGCAAGCACTGTGGAGATTATAAATGGTAGTAACACCAAATAGACAAGGCAGGTATGTATTTCATATTAAGTAAAAACCTTAGAAAGGAAGAAAGGAAACAAGAAAGGTTTGTGCCTTTTTGAGGTTATCCTCAAAAAAGCTGAAGTCAAGCACAAATAAAATAGCAGCTCAATAGGTCATAAACTCTGGCAAATTAAAAGTACAGCAAGGCAGGTAAAACAAACAAACAAATCTGATGAACAACTGGCAGAGACCAAGGATAAATCTGTTTTCAAGCACATCAGGAACAGCAAGCCTGACAGAAACTCCAGGTGGCAACTCAAGAGTAGTAAAGGAACACTCAAAAGATAAAGGCATTGCAGAAAGTGCATCAGACAGATTCCCTGCAATGATGGTAACAGAACATAGTATTGGGAAGTCTCTGTAAAGAACTGTGATAGAAATATTAACTCTGGTATGAATGGAGAATAACTGAGCACAGGATCACCAGGAAAAATAGCAGAAGAGGGAATACAATAATGGCATTTGTTGATGGCACCTAGATTAACAGGCCAGGAAGACTGTAGCATATTTACATGCAGGGTTCCAGGATATTCAAATCAGGAGAAGAAACCTGAAACAAAGGACTGTAATTAATTCATAATGATGGAGAGGTGAGAAAGGCTGGAAAGACTAGCCACTAACCAGATGGAGACTAAACACATGCCTACCAAACTAGGGATCCAGAAGTTGTGATGAGAAGGCAACAGCTGGAGCCCCTTGTATTCCACATGACTGCACAGAATCCTGGACCAGCAACATGGGTACATGTATCTTGGTGCCTGAATGCTAAACTGCAGGAACACTAGTATATTGCTGCTTTTAAGTACATTGTTGTGAGAGCAAGGAATGAAATCAATTTAGTATTAAAATAAAATCACTTTTCCCTTCTATTAAGTCTCACTGATTTTCACCACATTATTGCTATAATATTGCAACACTATTTCTCAAGATTCCCCTACCAGGACCCCTCTTTGCAGGGGACTCCAAGGATGTGTTGGGTATTGCAGTGACTGTGTAAGCAGATACGACAGGAGCCAACAAAACAAACGCTAACAACTCACCAGGACCAGATGGCACTCAAGCCAGGAATTCTCAACGAACTCAAGCATGAAATCAGTGAATTACTAACACAACAGCATGTCATCTCTCAAATTAAAAGTATCTTGGTAGTGGAGAACTGTGTAGTGGCAAAGGTGACAGACTTATAAGAAACTGCAGGCAAGATCTTAAGACTAAGATCTGCGTTGCATATACTAATAGAAACTGCAATGAAGAGTGGAATTCAGAGATATCCGGATAGATATGATCCAGCTGGCTTTTGTAATGGGATGTCCTGACTTAGAAGCCTGCTGGAGTTATCCACAAGCTGGTGGAGAATGAAAATCCATTTCCTCTCCTTCAAGTTTCAAAGGATTTTTCACAAAGACCTTAATTAAAACTTTTAAGGATGCTAAGTATGCAAAACAGTAAAGGTCCTTCTTGTATGGGTGAAAACTTGATTGAAAGATTGATCTCTTACTCCTACTCATGTTTGCAATTGCTGTCACCAGTGCAGTTCTGGAGATACCTGAAACATATAGGACATACAGCCCTCCCACACCAGATAAAGAGATGAGGAGTACACTGATGACACCCACCAAAGGCTATTCAAGGCAACAAATGTAAAGGCAAAGTAAAGGAAACAAACACTTCAAGAAAAAATGACTGAGCAAACAATAGAATGGCACATTACATTCAATGTAACTAAATCACAAAATTAAGAGCCTGGGAAAGAATCTTAACTTCAGAAAGAAAATTCTGAGCTTAAGTAAACTAGCACCTGCTAGGAATGAGAACTTGGTAGTCATGATCTACAGTTGTATGAAAATATCAGCCTCCTGCTCAGCAAGCAGTTAAAATAGAAAATAAAGTATCAGGAATCATTGGGAATGAAATTTCAATAAACACCCAACAGAGTTTCAGACGGACAAAGAACAGACAGTGTTGTGGCCTATGAACATCACTCTCTAATAAATAGTAAGGCAATAATTACCACTTCCATGACACTTTTATTCTCTGGAATATCCAAGACCAGATGGACACTCAGAATTGTTTGAAGAAAAGCTTTCAAAAACTTTCTCCAGAAGGGCTGGGTTACCAGACTACTTTCTCTGATATCATGCAAAAATGGAGCACAATTTAGCTCTTAGCCAATTTAGTTTGTTCACTACAATAAGGTAAGAAACTTGTGAAACTATTAGGCAGATAGTTTCAGAAAAGCATTTGCATTAGCATTAATCCCCAAATCCTACACAGCAGAATCATTTCATAGGGGTTGTTATATTGCTCAGTCTGTGTGCATTCTCCTAGCACAAGATAAACAGTGGAAATAATTATATCAACATGTCCTGTCTTCTGACAATTGTTTTTTACTGCAGGTTAACAAACGTAATTAGATGTTCACAGGCCAGAAAAACTACTGTATAATCTAATTCTCTGGTTGTCAGTTACTCTTTTGAGAGACATACAGTCAGTGAATAAAAACTGAAACAACCTACACCTTCACTTCACTACCCATTGTTTTTCCACTGAAAGATGAAACTTTTCTAGCACTTTTTAATAGTAGCAAAACAAAGCCAGCCATGCTCAGTTTGTATTCTCTTCTGTTACAGTTGGTTTTGAGTAGCCTCCTTAAAAGCATGTAAAAAAGATACTTCATACATAACAAAAAACACACCAAAAACCCTCCACAACCAAACAAAAAATTTATTTAGACTGCTTTTTCTTAAGTAATTAAATAAAGTTCTTACAACACTGTCAAATCAACATGCCCAATATCCACAAAGGCAGCCTCACACTTCCTAAGGTAAAAAGCAAATGAAAGATCTTCAATGGTTAAATAAAAACAGTATGTGGATAAAATGCTGTAAATTACATTTCTAGAATAATATCTGTCAGCTTAGAAGAAAAATGCAATGCAACTTATCGCACCAAACTGCAAGAGTTCTGAAGCCACATTTTCAAGACTACCACAAAATTAAGGACAGAAAAATTAGAGCTGCTAACACTGCAGCTCTGAACAGCCCATTTTGTTGAAAATTCCTGGGCAAACCATATCCTTGGCTTGCTCTTCTCACCCTGTAACTGTGTCACCACTCTGCTGCTGTGGGTGTGCTGATATGGTTGTTATATAATTCACTTGCTCCCAAGTGGGATTAAAATAAAAAACCAAACCACTCTCAAAACTGGAAACCAGCAGTTTCTCAGATAGGCTATGCTCCTCAAAGAGCACTATTATGCTATTGTTTGAGGGGTGGATTACCAGGTAGCAAAGAGCCCCAGCCCCTTTCTCTTCCTTTTGTGTCTAGCAGTATCCAGTACCAGGCACATTCTCCAGCACTGCACTGATGTTCTGCCCTAGCAGTGGTTTCCCATGATGCAAACATCTACATGTACTCTGGTTACCCCAAGTGCCATTTCACAAAGAAACAATCCTCTCTTGCAGGTTCAGCTCATCTCATCTTACAGAACATCATGAGCCATGCCTATGTCTTTTCTCTGGCTATTACAGTAGACTAGACAATTAGCTTCAACAGAGGAGGCTAAGCAGCATCTGAACAGAGGAAAATGTAAAGAAGCAGGCTCCTGGTTGTGCATGCCACCTCCTCTTCTCATTCACAGTTCGGCTGCCTTAGCTTCTGCTTGCATTCTCCTTAGGCCTCCAGCATATGTTGGTCCTCAGCCCACAGATGCAGGGAGCTGAACTTACATTCTGATGATCTCTTTGCTGAATGAATATATATGTGGCTTCAAAAAGAATTTCAAGTTGTTGATCATTTTAAAGAACTGAGTGCAAAAGTATGAAAACATAGGGATATGCACAGCAGAACTAAATAGTTTCCTGTTTAGAAAAGGCAAATTAAACAGAAATACGAGTTAATTAACTTGCTAACCCCTACTATCACTGTCGTATTCTCTCCCAACTCAGTAACTTCACCTTAATAAGCAAATAAAGTCAAATCCCACAGAGAAGAATAAATTCAGAATCTTATCTGGGGTTTTGCTGCTTGTACATCAACAGTATTTAGCCATAATCTCATGCCTTTGAGTACTTTAGAAATTATTAAATCATGGTAAAAACCTGACAATATGCAGAACATTGTAAGGGAATTAAGAAAGAAATGGAATCCAAGAAGTACAGGACTTTTCAACAACCTTTTCCTATGAAGGATGCTTTGAATGAACTATGAAATGGCTCCAATGATTGTTGCTAAGGTGCACGGCAAGACAGTCTGGGAACTGATCCTCTTCAAAGAGAGAGTTCTTACCAGAGATAGCATATTCCTGATAGCATGACAAACTTGGGCCATCTTTGCAATAGAAAAAGATAAGTCTAGGCATGAGAGGGGAAAACTACCTTCAATCAAAATAGAAATACTCCTTTCCTGGGTGAAGCTGGGTGCTTCCAGCCAGCAGGATACTGTCAAGTATCAGCAAGAAAGTAACCCTGTTCTGAGGAAGTTGCACTGTGTTCTCCAGCATTCTTATGAAGACAGTCATACAACAGATACTGGGCTTGACCCAGCTCTGTACCCTTACCTGACCACCTGTACCCTACTTGACCTACCAATAGTATCCAGATCCTACCTTCTGCTCCTTTTCACTTCTTTCTTGTCTCAGCCAAACCATCACACAGCAATAACTTTTC
Organism: Colaptes auratus; assembly: GCA_015227895.2. Classification (NCBI taxonomy): domain Eukaryota; kingdom Metazoa; phylum Chordata; class Aves; order Piciformes; family Picidae; genus Colaptes; species Colaptes auratus. Next base: position 14,994,432 of record CM037631.1, read on the forward strand.
AACCTCCTTTCAGAATGTTCCTCTCAACTTCTCTATTGTTTCACTATTTCTGGCCTTCATCGTTTCATCACTGATTCTTTTCTCTCATACATTTCTCAAAATCACAAATACCCTCTTTCACAGTAGCATTTGCTTTATACATAAGCTTTTTTTCTGTTCTAATTCAGAAGATCCTCTCTCTCTACCCTCTGATACAGCAGAAAATGCTATTCATTACCACTTTAATTTTCCCCTTTCTGATTTAGAAAACTTCAATATCAAAATAAAATTGCAAATCCTATCCCAAAAGTCAGAAATATTAAAGCATCTTGGTTAATTCCTGCTCTGAACAGTCCTTTCTGTTTTAATTTCCTATAGCTAGGTGTGAGGCTTTAGTAAAAACACATGCATTAAATACCAAAGTTAGACAGCATCCCATTCCCAATGCCTTCACTTTTACAACTGTAGAAACTTCAACAGACACATTCCCTACATTTTTTGCAGACACTTCAGGTAGTACTGCTGAGGTTTTGGAGTAAACTGGTGGTATTACTGTTCAGCCACCTTACAACATCCTTAGCAACTTGCTAAGGGCTATGCTTCAGTGATACAGAAATCCAGTTAAGCTGAAACAGCAAAATCACTCTGTGTTAGTAAGAATGGCATGTCCTATTTAAAAATCAGACCAGCATGGGATCCAGTTTCATCTTCCCCTTTCTGTTGCAGTACCATATAAACAAACAGCAAGAAGTAGAAACCCTATGGTTTGCCAGCTCAGGTAACCCCCCACAAAGGCTGCAGTCATTGGAGCTCTGCACTAAAAAGCTCCTGACCCCAAAGGGCAGCTGCTAATAGGGTAAGCAGATGCAGCAACCTTCTGCCAGCTGGTGCTGATGAAGAGCAGATACCCTGAGAAGTGCCACTCCTACCTGAGCTGGTCTGTCACTGTGCCACTGCCCTTTACCCCAGAGTTTCTGCTCCAGAGAACGGTTTTTCCACAACAGCAGATCAGCACAAAGTATTAACAAACTAGCAGTTCAACCAAATTAGCTGAAGACTTGCTCAACTCTGTTACACATTTAAGTAACTGATGATTCTCATTTGATTAATTTCTCTTTTCAAATACTGTTATCACCTGAAACCAAATGAAATCATCTTTGTCCAGAAAACACCATCTTCCAGCAAACAACAAAAAAACCCTTCATCATGCTCTTTTGACTGTACCCCGTTGGCACTCCAGTTTGGAGGGAGTCATGGGGTGCCCACATTCCTAAAATACAATTTCTCAGTTCAACATACTCTAGAGGGAGATACAAATATCTAAAAGGCAGAAAACATGACAGCTAATTAGGGACCCATAACTGGGGCCCTAACACAGTAGTTTTTATTGATCTCCTTACACTGCTGAAAACTGAATGGAACAAAAAATAGTAGTTAGAGCTCCTGTCTTTTAAGAACATTTTCTGATTATCATATATGGTATCTGTAGACACACACAGTCATTTGTAGTGTACTTTAACACTGGCCAATGAGATTCCTAGGGGCGCTCCAGCCATTCCATTCTCCAGTTCTGTGTTAGCCAGTTACTCACTCATGCAGGAAAATGTTTACTTTCGTGGTTTGAACTTCAAAGACACCAGAATACCTGATAGAGCAACTTTTGGGTCACGAGCAGAAATAATCTGAAGACAGAGAGGAAATGTGGTGAACTCATTCTTGGCACCATGCAATTCCCTCTATTCTTTTTGAAAACAACAGCAGCATGTCCACAGCTATTTTAGTTTTAGAGAGCAGTGCCAGAACACGAAACTATACATCCAGTTATAACATGTCAGCATAGCCAAAACCCAGATTCTAATACATCATTTGTACTATTTCCAATACAAAGTTAGGCCTAAGTACAACCTTACACTAAATGCTGAATGCTCTTGAATCTGGAGGGTTTTGAGTAAATTAATTTAAAAAAAAAAGGAAAGAAAAAAATTCTTAGCAATCTAATCTTGTAAGGAAACAGGCTTTATGCAAACACAGTGTGTACTGCAAACCACATACTTTTATCTCCATGATATTTAAAAGCATTAGCTTCAGTCAAAGTTGACAGAGAATCAAAGGTCTGAGCTAGTTCACATATCTCTTAATTGTATGATACTATGAAGAGATATAAAACTACTATTGGGAGAGGCAGGATGCACAGGAGCTCAGTGCCATTTATCAGCAAGGCCTTTATGCCAAGACAGGTTACAGAAAACCAAAGCCTTCAACAGCTATCTTGTTATACTCCCAGTTTATCAACCACAGAAAGCTACCTTTCCCTTTTACCTTGTCTTTTCTTACTTCCAAAATAGTATAAAGCAAAATATACTTTAAACATTTGTTTTCATAAAACTGAAAATTAAGGATTCTGTGACTTTCATTATTCTCCATCTTTAAAACAATCAGAAAAACAACCGTTGCTTCTAACTTCAAAGCTAAACACCCTGCAGAGCCAGGAAACTCAGCTCTGTAGACCATCTTAAGGTTTAAAACAAATAAAAGAACCAAACAGATAATTTTTTTTGGTCCCTGGAAAAGCCAAAACATCTAGATTTAAATGATGCTAGCAGATATTAACTTACCCTTGAGGGAAGAAAAGGCTACATCTTTTTAAGTATTTTGTATTTAACCCTTGTTATTATATTGGATCAAGATGGCTCTACCCAAAAAGGCCACATGGGATGCACTTTTCCCTAGAAACAGGTAAATTAATTTTATATGGCCTTACAATCCCAGTGTTGCAGTAACAGCCAGAGGTGGGATGAAAATAATTAAAGTAACTATTCATGTGAAGCTCTGACACTGTATGTCTATAGTTACACCTCTGACTTGAAGCACACCGGGCTGATCATGCCATCAGTCAGCTGTATGGCACAAGGCAGGCACTTGCCTCCCTGTCTAAGCAGAAAGAGTTATTCTAATGAGCTGCAAACTCCCTGAGATTTAAGCACCATTAAATGCACATGAACTAAGAATTTCCCACAAGGGATTTCTGTGAAGCCATAGAAGGCATTTCCTGCTCATTCTTCAGTTAAGCACTGCTTTACCTAGAAGCGAGATCACAGCTATGATCTTCTTCACATAACTTTCCTGCTAGCAAAACATCATAGAAGCATAGAATGTTTGTCATCTCATCCAAATGCCATCTCATCCAAACTGTCAGCAGAGGCCATGGACATCATCAACTGCATCAGGTTGCTCTGAGACCCATCCAACCTGACCTTGGTTATTTCAAGGGATGGGGTTTCTACCACCTCTTCAAGCAACCTGTTTCAGTGTTTTCACCACTCTCCTTGTAAAGATTTCTTTCTTACACCTATTCTAAATCTACCTTCTTTCAGTTTAAAACCATTACCCCTTGTCCTATCACAACAGGCCATGCTGAAAAGACTGTCCCTATCTTTCTTGCAGGCTCCCTTTCAAAAATATTGGAAAGCATTACAGGTTCTATGGTAAGCATCCATGAAGATCTGCCAGCTCTGTTCTGCTCCCTTGTCCCTGACAACAGTATCCCAGGAGGTCATATTGATTAATTCCTTGAAGAGATGGAAGTTTGCTTTCCTGAAATTCAAGGTTCTGACTACTCCTCACCTGATCCATATCCCCCAGTACTGAACTCCACCACTGCATAATCACTACAGCCCAGACTGCTTCTATTCTTCACAGCTCTGATTAGTTCAGTTGCATGGGGACCATCAGGTCCAAGTCCAGTATTGCATCCCCTCTCACAGGGCTATTACCCAGCCTAAGAAGTTACGTATCCCCTTTTGTCATGTTCTAAAAATAACGTTATTGGCTACTCCAGTATGTTTAACCTCACACAACTCTTCATTTCAGAAGCTGAAAAGGGCACTCAGATAGCAAACAGAGGTTGCTGAATAACCTTTATCTTGGCCATGTAAGCAGTATCCTTAAAATTAAGTCCTCTCCCCTGAGGCACAAAGTGGCAAATAGATGAATAAGCTGACAGTTTTTGAAGACTGATGAAAAGAAACCAAGTAGGCTTGTTATAAAAAGGCAAACTTCACATGACTTAAGCATATGCTATGCATTACCAGTCACATGGGAACTCCCTTCTCAGAAGTTGCAGTTGAAGGGAATGGAGTTGCAGGTATATCCCTTCCCCAGCAGGTAAAGTCTACTTACTCTCCATTCAAAGAGATGAGAGTAGAACATAATGCACCCTTAAGGCTAAGAGATCAATTAATACAATATTCTGACCAAACCCCTCTGCTTCCTCCTGCCTCTTTGCTTCCCCTTTCTATATGGAAAGATATTGACCCACTTCTAAAAATGTAAATTATGTTCTCAAAAATTTGGCAAGGTATGATGTATCTGGAGTAAAAAATTCCATGCCATGTGGTAGTCTCATGGCACCCTGATCTGGGAAGCCTCATTAACTACAGCTCTGGCATGAAGAGATTTCTTCATATTAAAAATCTTTGAACACACATTTCAATGAGAAGTTCTGGAATACTGGAATCAAACTGGAATACAGACACACCATTTGGTTAAGAAGCTACAGCCAAGTTCATGACTTTTGACATTTTTGTGAAAACCCTCTTGGATTTCACCAAATTACAGGCTTCTGAAATGAACAAACCTCAAACATATGCAGCAGCTATTTGCTAGCATGTGGTTTCACCACTATCAACTGCTGCCAGCCCACATTCATGCCGCTGTCATGTGGCTAGTCAAATCCTACCCTTCCACTTCTGGCCAGCTGTAGCACTTTCTCCTCATCCTCTAGTCTGTACTGGGATTAATGCTTTGGAGCTGAAGGTCACTCATGTCCAAATTCTGGCACTAGCACAGAAGAGGCAAGGGGACACAAGTGCATGGCTAACAAAACCCCAGCCAAATGGGAAACAGCTCTCTAGGATGCTGCTCTGTGTCAACAGAAAAGCTCTGGACATTTCATCTAGATGAAATACATTAATTATACCATGCTCACTTGAGTTGGTAATAAAAGCCTCCCATCTCTAAGACACTAAACATTAGCATCACCCTGAGTTTCAAAACCACAAAAATCTGTATTACATTTGTAATGTCTACCATAGTTTTCCAGAGATAGAGTAAAAGAGGGAAACACCTCATTAATGTTAGGCACAAAAATAAGAATATATAAAAGAGCTACAAGGATAACAGGAAGGGATTGATGCAATAACCATTTTGTGCTCCAGATCTAGCAGCTGACACAGTATTAACCAACATACCGTTAGTTCAAGAGTCTTGTCTGAAACAGTTTTTGCAGAGGACTGAAATTAGCTAAAGTTATAGAAAGATGTGAAAAAGAAATGGAGGTAGACTAACATCTGTTTATGCTATCTCCTAGGAATTATGTAAATTTTATATATTTTTTTAAACAGAAATAAAAATAACAATGTTCAGAGAATCAGTCACCAAGGTTGGAAGAGACCTCAAAAGATCATCAAGTCCAACCTGTCACCCAAGACCTCATGACTAAACCATGGCACCAAGTGCCATGTCCAATCCCCTCTTGAACACCCCCAGGGATGGTGACTCCACCACCTCCCTGGGCAGCCCATTCCAATGGCGAATGACTCTCTCAGTGAAGAACTTCCCCTCACCTCAAGCCTAAACTTCCCCTGGCACAGCTTGAGACTGTGTCCTCTTGTTCTGGTGCTGGTTGCCTGGGAGAAGAGACCAACCCCCTCCTGGATACAACCACCCTTCAGGTATATTCCTACAATACACCAAAAATGGGTATCAGTGCAGCAGCTCATGCCTATTTATCTACTTCAAATAAACTTTATAACATATAAAGTATTCTATACAAGATACGTACTATGCCAAGAGGTCAGCTTAAAAGAAAGGCTAATGTTACACATATTTGACTTCAATAACAAATACCAGAAATTCATACATCCAGAAGTCAAATTTGCATTAAATATGAAATAGTTATCTTTATGATTTTGAGTCAGAGGATTGTTGTTGTTTCTTTCTAAGATAAAGAGTTCCCAAAAATATTGCAAGACTGAAGTTTTATTATAACCTCTAACAAAATAATCTAAGAATCTATGCATCACAGAACACCAGTGCTACAGTGTGCTGTACCACACACCTCCACTAATCTTGAATCTTTGCTCAAGCTCATCCATGACCAAACAAATCAATAAGGCATATCACTGAAGTCTCTTGAGGTACACCAATCCCAGTAAGAAAATTGGTCCCAAGCATAACAGCAAGTATCAACAGTTGTGATTGATAAAGCATACAGGGGAATGAAATCTGATGACTATGAAATCTCTACATCAGTAAACTATTACATGGCTAGTGCACAGGAGTCAAGATTAGTAGTTGCCACATATCTAATATTCTAAGGCACACTCCTTCCTGAGGAATACGGTCTGCCACATTGACTGTGGGCATGCACAACCAGCTCATAACAGAAGCTGGGAATGCTGGCCTCTCCAAATAGGTCAATAAAAATAAACAGATGCAGCAAAACACAAAACTAGAAAGTATTCACAGAACCACAGTTGGAAATTACCCCTTCGGGTTTTTAGTGTTGACTCCTATTCCTTCCTGATGACTTCCACCTACTCAAGCTCTAAAAATTTCTAGAGATGATTACACAAACTCTGAGCAAACTGCTCTAGTGCTATACTACCCTCCTTGTGAAAATGCTTTTCCTAATGCCCATCTGAACTTGCCAAATAAGCCATTCCCCTTGCTACTCTATTCACACTGTTTTTTTGTAGCCTTTGAAAAGCACTGCAGGGTCATCAGTTTAGGTATTTCCAACTACTAACACTCTTGCTCCCCAACTACTGCCTGCTCCTCTCCATCCCAAACCATTTTGCTAGGAAAAAAGCTTTGCCTACAAAAAATGATGAGGAATAGAAGAGTATTTCATCCTTTTGTGCATTACCTGTCACTGGGCTGCCTTTGCCCATCCTTAAAAAACATCCCATTTCCCCTGAACTTTCTCTTGCAACTACCATACTTGTAGGACTCTTTCTTGTTATCCCTCATGTCCTAAATTAAAAACAGTTTCTCCAGCAAACCTCTCTGTAAATGCTGCTTTGTTACATGGTCATGGTTAGGGATAGGTTATGAATCTTAATGTAGGAGGAGGGTGGCAAAAAAGAAAAAAAAAAAAAGGCAATTCATTGCTTTGGTCAACCTACATACTCCCTTACATGCTGAGGTACTTTGTCTAGTACAGCCTGCAGGGCTCATGCACAGTGCTTGAATTGAAGCTGTGGAGGAAAGCTGGGAAGGTAAGCAGCAGAGCTAAGAAGCTGAACTATAGGAAAGAAGACTTTTCAGATATTTCAGGAATCGCTAGGTAGAAACCAACAGTAAGCCACCACGAAGTCAAGTCTCTGCACTACATCCCTTTGTATTAAGCAGCTTCTGATGTTCAGCCCTATGGGGTTGGGGTGTTTTTTTGGTGGTTTTTTTTGTTGTTTGTTTGTTTAAAAAAAAAAAGCACCCACAACACAAAACCCTCCACTCTCATTTCTACTATACTAGGTTGCTGCTAAGATTAGGAATCACTTGCTACAGTAAGAATGTTAAAGCAGAGGGTTAGAGACAGCCCCCCACCCTACCACAGAAACAAAGATGGGCATACCTTCATTCATTAGAATGCTTGAATCAGAACTAGGAACTGGAACTCCAAGGCCATCCTGTTTTCCTACTGGGTTTTTTTACTTGCTTCTCTGAAGGAGAGCCTTTATATGGCTCACCGAAACAACTGTTTTTCCTTTGAGACTTGTGGATCACCATACTTGGCTATGTTTCTCTGTGAAGTACATCCTAAAAGTAACCAAACATCCAGTTCCCAAAATTGTGCCTGCTTTCACTTATATATTCCTTCTAGCTGACATTACTTGTCTTAGCATGCACTGAGAAACATGAGCAGTAAAGTTTGTGCTGCTTCTGGCAAGGACTAACAGTTTAGTTTCATAGTTTTCAGTTAGGGTTGGAAGGGACCACAAGGATCATCTAGTTCCAACCCCCCTGCCATGGGCAGGGACACTCTACACTAGATCAGGCTGGACAGAGCCTCATCCAGCCTGGTCTTAAACACCTCAAGGGACGGGGCCTCAACCACCTCCCTGGACACAAGGTGTCCCTGGTTTTACAAGGTATTTAGGTGGCTAATGATACAGTTAAGCATCTAATAAGGTTTCCAGATGAATGCTAGCTGCAGTCAGATGGGTACATATAAATACCTTTAAAAATCATGCCAAGATTGTAGAGATGTTTCTAAAAACTAGCTGCAGGAGTCTTACAAATTCCACACTGCCTCTCAGCAGGTAAACCTAATCTTTAGCTTATAGGCCACTAACTAGAAGGTTTGAAGTATTGTGTATTTGCCATCAAATCTGTTTGCAAACACTGTTTGACTGGAGAATAAATCTTATGAAGAGCAACTGAAAGAGCTGGGGTTATTTAGTTTAGAAAAGAGGAGACTGAGGGGAGACCTCATTGCTCTCTACAACTACCTGAAAGGACATTGTAGAAAGGCTAGTGCTGATCTCTTCTCACAGGTAATTACAGAATCAACCAGGTTGGAAAAGACCTCAGAGATCATCAAGTCCAACCTATTACCTGATACCTAACACCACCTGACAGCTAAACCGTGGCTCCAAGTGCCACGTCCAATCTTTTTTTGAACACTTCCAGGGACAGTAACTCCACCACCTCCCTGGACAGCCCATTCCAAAGGCCAATGACTTTCTGTGAAGAACTAGACTTCCCCTGGCACAGCTTGAGACTGTGTCCTCCTGTTCTGCAACTGCTTGCCTGGAAGAAGAGACCAAGCCCTACCTGTCTACAACCTCCTTTCAGGTAGTTGTAGAGAGCAATAAGGTCTCCCCTGAGCCTCTTCTTTTCCAAGCTGAACAACCCCAACTCCCTCAGCCTCTCCTCATAGGGCTTGTGCTCCAGACCTCTCACCAGCCTTGTTGTCCTTCTCTGGACACGTTTAAGTGTCTCAATATCCTTATTAAATTGAGGACCCCAGAAATGGACGTAGTACTCAAGATGTGGCCTAACCAGTGCTGAGTACAGGGACAGAATGACCTCCCTGCTCCTGCTGGCCACACTATTTCTGATACAGGCCAGGATGCCATTGGCCTTCTTGGCTACTTTGGCACACTGCTTGCTCGTGTTCAGCCACCTGTCGACCGGTACCCCCAGGTCCCTTTCTGCCTGGCTGCTCTCCAGCCACTCTATCCCCAGCCTGTAGCACTGCATGGGGTTGTTGTAGCCAAAGTGCAGAACCCAGCACTTGGCCTTGTTAAATGCCATCATGTTGGACTCTGCCCACTAGTTATAGAACAAGAGGGAATGGCCTCAAGCTGTGACTGGGTAAGATTAGACTGGACATTAGCAAAAAATTTTTCACAGAAAGAGTGATCAGACATTGCAGTAACCTGCCCAGGGAGATGGTTGGAAGTCTTTATTTATTTATTTATTTATTTTTAAAATAAGCATACTGGTTTGTAAGCTGATCATGATAATTTGGTCTTTCATGTTCAAGTGAGAGATTGAGATAATTGCTAGTTTGAATGTTGAGACAGTAGCCATACTAATACAGAATCACAGAATTATTTAAGGTTGGAAAAGACCTTTAAAATCACCAGGTCTCATCATCAACCTAACACTACCACATCCACCACTAAACCATGTCCAGAAACTATCTACAGAAATACCTCCAGGGACAGTGATTCCATCACTTCCCTGGGCAGCCTGTTCCAAAGCACAACAACCCTGTTGGTGAAGAAATTTTTTCTAATGCCCATGCTAAACCTCCCTTGGCACAACTATAGGCCACTTCCTCTCCTCCCATTGCTTGTTACTTGGAGGAAGAGACCAACCCCTACCTCACTACAACCTCCTTTCAAGTAGTTTTAGAGAGCAAGAAGGTCTACCCAGAGTATCCTTTTCTCCAAGCTAAATAGCTCCAGTTCCCTCATCCACTCCTTGTAAGACTTGTTCTCTAGAAGCTTCATCACCTTTGTTGCCCTTTTTTGGACATGCTTCAGCAACTCTAATGTCTTTCTTGTATGCAAGAGCCCAAAATTTAAGCCACTATATGAGGTTTGAGTTGACCTTCTTGTCCAGGAATTGTAGTTGACTACCATTATAACAAAAGACATTATATGCATGTCAATAGATTGCACAGACTTTATTCAATCCAAGTATTTATTTTCTGACAATAAGCCCAAAAATCAAGATGTTGTCTAAGATACAACAGAATACTCAAAAGTCCTAAGTACAAGAGGCCACCACTGTTCTGCAACATAGCCAAGATCAGCAGTTGTTAGTCTTCAGCTATATCTTGCAGTTTTCCATGTACCTGCCAAATAATGATTCACAACAGAGGAATTCTCAGAATACTGTAACCAGACATGAAAAAAGTAATGAAGAGAAGCATTATGGTTTGCTGCAGAGATCAAAGGCAAATCAAGGCTGAACTGATTGACTTAATGCACGAACATGGGAATAATGTTCCATAAATAGACAGATTAAAATGCTCATCCTTTCTAGTATCAGCAAGCAAGAAACTATAAACTATCTAAATAAAAGAAATCCAACCTCAACTCTAAAGATACAGACATAACCCATGTAATTCAACTCCACACAAATATATTAAAAACAAATCCTAAGGGTGACTACCTCAGTCACCAGAGGCCATTGCAGACATCTTGATAAGGAAGATTCAGCTTGCTCAGAACATCTTGCCATTCACCACTCTGATACTGGGCTTCTCAGCCTCAGCCAACATCACCCTTCCAAAGCAGCCATTTACTCATGATGAACAGAATCAGAAACTCATCCCATCCCAGAAGTCTCTGCAGCTAGCTTCAGCACTTTCAGCTGCACTTCTTAAGATGCAGCAAGCAACCACACCTGTCAAGGCTGCTCAAAATAGCCCCCGGAACCATCCTGCTGCTGTTAAACTTTATCAAAATGAGCCACAGTGCACCAGGCTAGTTCTTCCACAATTTAAAACCACAATTATTAAAAATCACGTTAATTTAAGAAAAAAGTGAATAATAAGACACATTTTGCCTGAAATGTGCATTTCTTGCAAGACTTCCCCTTGAAAACCACTGTGAAGAATAAATAAAATGTCCCTTTCAAATCATTGCAGTAGCAGGAGCCCATTCTGTGAAAATATACCCCAGACTATGCACAGTCAGAAGAAAAAGTATTTCTGAAGTCTCACAATTACTCTAACCTTTCTCTGCTCCCTTTCAAGGAGGGCAAGACAACTGCCAATATCATCTGTTGCTTTATCAGCTATAGCAGGTTTGTAGACAACTTACAAAGTCCAGCTTGGTTGATTAAGCACAGTGGTATGATACCCTGCCCTGGAGATTTTCCCCATACTTATGCTTTAATAAATCCTGGAAATTGAACTAGACAAGACTTAATCCCTCCAAGCCAAGTCTGAACCCTGGGAAGTGTATTCTCCTTGTGTGCGTATTTCTAATGTCACTAACATCAGCTGAAGCTTGTGTGACTGATAAACCAAAGCAATTAAGGCCTCAGAATATAAAACAAAAAAGACCCAAAAGCAGAAACTGCACAAGTTTATAGTAAGGATTTATGTTGTCCCCTTCTTGTTGAGGGTATCTCAATTTACTAAGAATTGTCTCTGTCAATCAGAATAAAAGGCCTAGCTTAATGCAACCAAATATTCAGATACTGTTTATGTATTACTCATTTTCCTGCCATTTTAAAGGAAGATCAATGTCACTATGTGACACTTAAAAACAGCAAGACTAACACTTACCTACATGCATTCATTTGGCAGGTTAGGTTTAAGGAGCTTATATATATATATATAGCATATACATAAAAGCTCCTTATATATATCCTTCTATATAGAACACCTAAAGAAGTTCAGTGCTTTTTGCATAGCTTGAAGTAACATAGTACACAGAACAGACCCTCACAAGTTAAAAATACTTCAAAACCAAGGAATCTAAGGATGGATCATCAGACTTCCAGCAACTGATGCAGAAACATAGAAGCCATGCACTCTGCTTTTTGAAGGGGTAGTATGAGGAAAACAACAGAAACAGACAAAACAGTTTCTAAAAAAAAACAGAGCAGCTGTGAAGACACACAGACTAAAGAGGCATAGAACCTCAAGCTGAGAATGCCACTGCAGGAACAGATAAAACAGGACTTCTTCTGGTGCCATTTTGTGTATTTACATGTAAACCAAATAGTCCTTAACTTCCCCTAGCACAAGGCTGGATGGTATTAATCATTCAAGGCTAAAAAGGGTTCTCCAACTTTGGTGTACAGTCTCCCATACCACACAGCTGCTGTACATCTTTATTAAATTGACAGCAATATAGTACAAGAATAACATACTTCCAGCAAGCACTGACAACTTAATAAATGGAAAATCCCATCACCTAAAGGCTTTTAGTGATATTTCAGAAGGAAAAAAAAAAATCTCTGATAACATTCTTCTGAACTAGCCTTAGAAGGAAATCTACCCAAAGAGATTTCTAGGAAGCTGATTTTTTTGTTCCGATGAACTCCTTTCTTAAGGCAATATTAGCATGCTTACAGAATTTTCTCACAGCCCAGTTACAACACATGGCACAGACTGTAGCTAAGCTTCAGTTTTGTGAATTTTAAGACATGCTGTGAAATAGTCATGGTTAAAATTAGCATCCCTTTTTTTCTTTCCAGATACTTTGGAGGCAGTGTAAAAAGACACTGCTTTTTGAACTCAGACTGGGATGACTGTAAGCTATGTTAGGTAGCACAAACACCTTAAACCCATCATTTGGTTCCAACCTATGAGTATGAATTATGAGAAATTTGGATTATTAAACACAAGCAAATACTCTCAGTATCAGGAGGGGGGAAAAACACACACACAAGAAAAAAAACAAACAAACTTTGATAGTACCAAAAGCTGGGAGGAGTATGCAGGAGAGAGCTGCTGGATGCAGGTTTTGTGCTGACAGGCATAGACCTGTGGCCAGGCTAGGAAGCAAGTCCTGCCAGCGTAAGCACACCAGGCTAAATAAGCCAGTTATAAAGCAACTCCACCTCATCAAAGCTGCACCAGCCTGGGAGAGTAAAGAGTTTCCACATTCAATCCCTCTTCTAAATTACATTCTTTTCATCCATTATAGAGCTAGCCAAAAATAAGGTCTTTTTTAGAACTTGATATGAATATGTGTATTTGGTTTATTTAATTTTGGCAGGATAGGCAATATAGAGAGATGAATATAGGACATGCACTTTACATAAAACATTTGTGTGGATTTTCTGTATCAAATCAGGATTTGAAGTCTGTTATATAAGAGGAGGAAAAAAAAAATCCCCAGTTTGGCCAAGTTCTATACAATCTGGATGACTGATCTCATTTAAACAAATATAACTCAGGAAGTAATGCTCAATTGCATTGAAATGTCATTTTCTCCCTTGTAAATATATTTATTTTTAATATTTATTAAATAAATTCATTTATTTTAACAGTCAACTGGCACTCCAATCAATCTGGTCAGAGATTATAACACAAGTACAGTTCAGAGTATCTACACTCAAACAACAGTCCAAGTGCTGCCCTGGTTCAAAAGGACAAGTTCAGGTCAGACACTTAATCTAGTTGGCTGGCTTTTATCAGTCTGTGCTGTAACTTTTATGTTATGTTTTAGCATCCAATTGATTCATACAAATTTTTAACTAAATCATGCCTCGAGTGACTTGTAAAGTTATTTGGGCAACTGCAAATAATTATAAGCGAATTATACAGAAAGAGAATTCAATGTTCCCCATTTAATAACCCCAAATGTTTTTAAAAGAACATTGTAGGGCTTGTATCATGGAATACAGCATCTGAAAGAGAGAGCAAGTACAAAGGATAGGTTGCTATTTACAGCCTTTATTAGAAGATAAGTAACTTGTAACTTGCTCCTTTATTTTCCAATGCACTCTGTCTTCTCTACTCAAAGCTTTCAGATTACAGCTAACTCCTTTTTAGGGGTTGAGGGCTCTTCTCTGTTCTGCACTATGACATATCACCTCTATACCCACTACATTACTCCTAACTTGCAAAATGTAGATTGTTTGCTCAAAGTGTAATACAGTATTTGAAATTGGGTGTGTAGCTTTACAAACATTCATCTGAGTCAAGTTATTGCTCACTTTGATTTCCAGTAGCTGTGATGACTCCCTATAGCTTTCCTCACTATGAAGACAGCCTTATTTTTTATTACATCACAGGAAATATTTGAGCATTTCTATTAGAAATACAAAAATAATAAATTCAGTAACAAAGGTGATAACAATAGTCAGAGATAAAACTGCATTTCACTCAGTAATCCATCAAGCTGGGAATACCATATAAAGGCACCAACTTGCTTCAGTGAACTCCAGCTTTCCACAGCCAAACATTTTCTAAGCTAAGGTAAATCATGTCCAAAAGAACTTCTGAGAGTTAGCCTGCAGGTATGCCAGTGCATGTAAGCAGGGCTAGTACTGGGTGACAAAGGACTTTAAAAACTGTCAAAAATCTAGAAAGTATTAGAAGTGCTTTTTTGGCTGCACTTACTATAAGAGGCTATGCCCTGCTGAGTACCTACAAAAGCAAAGTGGCTGCAGGTAATGTAGCATTTTGCTTAAGCCATAGAACTAGAGATGCTATCAAATTTCTACTCACTTGGCTTCTCCTTGTACTCTGTGAGATGCATTGTGATTGCACAATCCTCCTGGCATTTTAACTAGGGAAAAAGAACTATTCCTGGCTTCTTTTCCTGCACACCTGTGGGCAGACAATACTGTGCAATAGTTTCTCTTTCACAGGAGTATCTATATTTCTGCATATAACTAAGTACTCTGTACTACACAGTACTCATTTCACCCTCCTTGCATCTATTCCTAAGGCTAACTGACTGCAAAAACCACTGGTGACCAGCATTCACGTAACACTACAGTAACAGCACTTCATTGGACTAAATCTGAGTTACAGATTCTACAATAAGATCAAAAAAACCTATTTATGTCTACATCAGCCTCTCAGAAAATTTCAATTATCTCAGTCTCACAGAACTGTATTTATTAGTTTGTCTATGTGCAAAGTACAATATTTTTGTCCCGATTACCACTTAAAAAACTAAAAAGCAAATTAATGTCCTCCTTTGAAAATATGTGCATTATTTTGTAACAAAGTCCAAATTAATTCCTGAGCTACTTTGAGACCATGCACTCTGAAATTCACAGCTGTAGAATTGACGGCTGCAAGGCAGCCTCAGAAATAAAATTCTACACTAACACAGAATCATGACTCACAATATGCTCCTTCTATCTGCATTCGTTTTAGAAAACTGATGAACTGATGACAGGTGCCAGTTTGCATTCAGATGGGAATCCAGATTGTAGTTTTACCAGAGGTCAAAAAAGAAAATACTTTTGGAGTTCCAGGAAGCCTAAAGAACGATGTGGCCAAGAGTTATCCTAGCAGTGCTCATTTTTAATCCTGTTGTCGCTGGGATATGTGGAAAGAGAATAGGTGATTGCTCTCTGCAAATCACAGAACTGGGACTTATCTTGCACTACAAAAATAGTTCCTTTTTTAACCAAAGAATGACACAATTTATTGTACAGTTAGTTTAACTGTTCTGAGAACATGTGTTTTCCCAGTTCATTATGTCCATGCAACTATTACACCCTTCCACAGGAGTCCAGTACCTGCACATAAAAGGACAGTCATGATGGGTGAATTACAGAGAAGCCAATAACTCAATTACACCTAAAAAACCCCAACCTGTTCCACCTAACGGTCAATATGGAGTCCATATTCCAGCAAATATCAAGCTTTTGCTTCCACTGCCTGTAAGTGCCAAGAATGAAATCACTCTGTAGCAGTGTCCCTGTCCTTTGTGCAGCAGAAGCCGTTCCTTGGCAACCGATGCAGACAATTCTGTTGCCACAGAAACAGGAAAGACTAATTTATAAAAACTCTGAAACAAGGCAAGTGTAAAGGCAACCCTAACTAGGGAGAGTATATTCTGTATTACTTCCTAGAGCATTCCCACAATTCAAAAAATAATAAATGAAAATACTAAATTACTAGGCATAATTCTCCATGAGTTCTGCAAAATTTTGTTTACATAGAGCAAATGTTTCATTGCATCAGCAGCAAGCAGCTCCTTTTTCCCTTTGGTTCAAGTTGGCAAATACATCTGAAGATTTATACTGCAGATGAAGAGGAACACTTCCCACAATTTACCTTTTCAGAAAGAGAAGGGCTGAGGGAAAAAGGCACAGAACTGTTGAGGGGTCTGCTGGATAAAGCAAGTGTTCACATAGTGAACAAGTAGAACAACTGTGTATATCATAGCTCACATAGCTTGAATATACAGTCTTAAGCCTTTCTCTTAACAAATATTTATTGGCAGAAAATATTTTGCCTTTAATACTTAGAAAGATGCCAGAGACAGCAATCTCCTGAACACATTTTAACCCCATTTACATTTTGCATATGTACACGTGTGGAGAGCACACTCACGGCATACCTTTTTACCAGTGAACAGGATGGGGGGAAAGCCCATCACATACTGCATTTCCACAGAAAGGAAACCAATCTCAGCATGATACATTCAAGAGAAAGTGAGATGTTCCTACCTATCTGCACAGCATACATTCTCCTCCTACCATCTTAGCTTCAACACTCTGCATGCCATGACACATACACAGAGTTAGTTTGGCAGTAACCATTTACTGACCATCTGGCTATTGACAAACATGGTATCAGTGACAAGAATCCTGGCTGCCTCACCTCCACAAGGGGAAAGGTCTGCTTGCAGCACTAAACAGAGCCTGGTTTAGTCATGCAGTACAATTCCATAACGTCACTGGAACTGCTTCAAATTTGCTATTGCTCTTTCAAGTTTGATTTAGGCAGAGCATAAATTCAAAATCTGTTAGGAAAGTACTGAAATAAATAGTCCATAGTCCATACACTTTATTTCCATGGACGACTAAACCAGAACTGAAGACATCAGGAGGTTTAAAAGAAAATGCATCCTCTTGATGCTTTCAGCAAATCAAAGAAATCAGTCATACAACTGTACTCATTCTCAGCTATTCAATGAATTGTGAAAACCAGTATTCTCACTGCTGATTATCACTGAGATTGACAGGTGTATGCTCTGGAGAAATGATGCACATCAATCAGTTGCAGGGGGGGAAGGCATCCCAGTTGAATACTTGCCCACGCTGCCCCATCATAACACCTTGCTTGTTATGTAAATTAAGAAAGAA
Organism: Colaptes auratus; assembly: GCA_015227895.2. Taxonomy (NCBI): domain Eukaryota; kingdom Metazoa; phylum Chordata; class Aves; order Piciformes; family Picidae; genus Colaptes; species Colaptes auratus. The sequence continues at coordinate 15,011,727 of CM037631.1, forward strand.
ATTAGGCACAGATAACATTAATTTTAACCCAATAGTGAAATTATTTCTCAGATACAGGGTGCTCCTAACAAGTTTCCCCAGCATATTACATTGAAACTGGCCAATGTGATCCCCATCCACAAGAAGGGACGGATGGAGGAACCCGGAAACTACAGGCCAGTCAGCCTGACCTCAGTGCCAGGGAAAGTGATGGAACAGATTATCCTGGAGGCATTAACTGCGCACCTGAAGGATGGCCAAGGGCTCAGGTCCAGCCAACATGGATTTAGGAAGGGCAGGTCCTGCCTCTCCAACCTGATCTCCTTCTATGATCAGGTGACCCATCTGGTGGACGTGGGTAGGCCTGTGGATGTAGTCTATCTGGACTTCAGCAAGGCTTTTGACACCGTCCCCCACAGTAAACTGCTGGCTAAACTGTCAGCTCGTGGTTTGGACCACAACACTCTGTGCTGGGTTAGGAACTGGCTGGAGGGCCGAGCCCAGAGAGTGGTGGTGAATGGTGCCGCGTCCGGCTGGCGGCCAGTCACCAGCGGCGTCCCCCAGGGATCGGTGCTGGGCCCCATCCTCTTTAACATCTTCATTGATGATATGGATGAGGGGGTTGAGTCAGTCATCAGCAAGTTTGCAGATGACACCAAGTTGGGAACAGATGTTAGTCAGTTAGAGGGTAGAAAGGCTCTGCAGAGGGACCTCGACCGACTGGACAGATGGGCAGAGTCCAATGGGATGGCATTTAATAAGTCCAAGTGCCGGGTGCTGCACTTTGGCCACGGCAACCCCATGCAGAGCTACAGGCTGGGGTCAGAGTGGCTGGAGAGCTGCCAAACAGAGAGGGACCTGGGGGTGCTGATTGACACCCACCTAAACATGAGCCAACAGTGTGCCCAGGTGGCCAAGAAGGCCAATGGCATCCTAGCCTGTATTGGGAATAGTGTGGCCAGCAGGAGCAGGGAGGTCATTCTGCCCCTGTACTCTGCATTGGTTAGGCCACACCTTGAGTACTGTGTCCAGTTCTGGGCCCCTCAGTTTAAGAAGGACATCGAGATACTTGAACGTGTCCAGAAAAGGGCAACAAGGCTGGTGAGAGGCCTTGAGCACAAGCCCTATGAGGAGAGGCTGAGGGAGCTGGGATTGTTTAGCCTGGAGAAGAGAAGGATCAGAGGTGACCTCATTGCCCTCTACAACTACCTGAAAGGTGGTTGTAGACAGGAGGGGGTTGGTCTCTTCTCCCAGGCAACCAGCACCAGAACAAGGGGACACAGTCTCAAGCTGTGCCAGGGGAGGTTTAGACTCGAGGTGAGGAGGAAGTTCTTCACTGAGCGAGTCATTCGTCATTGGAATGGGCTGCCCAGAGAGGTGGTGGAGTCGCCGTCCCTGGAGGTGTTCAAGGGGAGATTGGACGTGGCACTTGGTGCCATGGTCTAGTTGTGAGGTCTGTTGGGACAGGTTGGACTTGATGATCCTTGGGGTCTCTTCCAACCTTGGTTATACTGTGATACTGTGATACATTAGGCACCAACAGCCTATTTTCCACCACAAGCTCACTCAAACAACCTGACGAAATTACTGCATATAGCTTCTCTGGAGTTTTTTGAATGTAAGTAGAAGTTAAAATTTAATTTAGTTTGAGGGGTTGGTGTACCAAATATGTGAAGTGCTCTCTACTATGGTGCCCTTACAGAGTGAATATTGGTCTATTATCTCAAGTAACCAGTGATAGGACAAGAAGAAATCACCTCAAGATGTATAAAAGAAGGTTTAGATTGTATATTAGGAAAAAAAGTTTCACCAAAAAAGGTGTCAAGCATTGGAACAGGCTGCCCAGGGAAGTGGAGGAGTCACCATCTCCAGAGGTATTTAAAAGAAATACAGAGGTACTGCTTGGTGATATTGTTTAGTGGTGAGTTTAGCAGTGTTAGCTTTATGGTTGGACTTGATAATATTAAAGGTCCTTTACAATCCAAATGATTCTACAAGCAATAACAAACATTTGCCCAGTACCTCTGAAAGTAACAACTTCTACATTTTCACATGAAAGCAACACACTTCAGTAACTCTAAAAATCAGTACCAGTGTGAAAATAATGACTCTATTGATGATAATTATTCTCAACCCTGAAAAGATTTTAACAAACATTTTGAACTAAGTGGCAGATTATTTACATTAACGTATGACAGAGCAAGATCAGGAAGAAGCACCCCAAGCTTTCTAGTACCATTTTCCTCTGCAAAGGCAGCTGTATGTGCTATCCCATAAATGAAAACTTCCCTTATAAAGTCAGCTGCCTGGTTAAAGACCAGTACAGACAGGCTCTGCTCTCTACCTGTTCTTAGCAGAACCAAACTTCACAAATCTGAGCCATACTAATAATGGTCTGGAAGAAGATGGAGTGGTGAAAATACACCAGAAAAACAAAACAAAGCCAAACATAACCAAACACACACACACACACACAATAAAACCTCCAAAACACACCCCTCCCCCCAAAACACACCACCACAACTGGGACTGCACAGGTTTTGTTTACAATATTGACTGGAAGACAGACAGAAAGACAGATGGAAAGACAGACATAACACACAAAACCCAACCAACCAACCAAGTCACACCCCCCCGCAAAAAAGGCAGAATTAAAAAAACCCAAACACTCCTTATTTGTTATTAAGACAAGAATGTGAGCACTGGATTGTGGATATACGTGTACATAAGCACACAAAAGAGTTCCAATCTGTCCTTTTCAGGTGGGCAGATTAATGACTAGCAGAGATTTATGCAGATGTGTCTGAGGAAATGGAACCTGAATTACACAGGGTCATAAAAGAAAGGGGGGAGGGGGGCAGAATCCACAAACAAACAAATGTAGATTAATTGTATCTTTGTTCAGGAAATAACTTTATTGGGGGAATGAAAAAGCAGCACCCACCCACCTTCCACTTTGCCACCTTGCCCCTTCCTGCACATGATTTCCGTATAGGAGAGGAAAAATCTAGGAAGACTCCAGTTTGCCCAGCTGTTTTGCAGATGGTCTTGCCTCTCCATACAACAATTTCAAAGCAAGTAGATGACATGTCTGAAGAGAGCTCTCAGAAGGTATGAAATTTTATGAATGAGAGCAGTACCAAAACACCCTGGTTAATTTAGTTCAATACTGTATTGCAGGATGTGTCACAATACTTGAAGCCTGTTAGAATTAGCCAGTTGACTCATGATGGTATTATTCACACATGGCACTTCAGTCTTTTCTGAAAAAGGAAGTTCAAGAACATGAAGCCTACAGAAAATTTTAAAGTTATACAGAAAAGAGCTGTCCAAATGGAAGAAAAACCCAAATTATGTTTTCACTAACAAGATAAAACAAAGTGAGGCTACTAAGGCTATTAAGTCTTTTGTCTGCTAGAATTTTTCATTCAAAATATCCTTTCTTGGCTTCACTTACAGCTTCACCAAATGAACTCTTGAGATACGTTTGCAATTAAATGTTTTTCAGGGTTGCTAAAGATCTAACAAATATTTGGATGTATTGCAGCTTATGTAGATGGCAGAAGCTCTAAGTTACTTGTGTTACTATTGAAAATGGAGGAGCATCTACCCTTCTGTGTCTAAAAGGCCAAAGAAGAAAGAGAGGATACATTACTCAGGATTTGCCATGAAATAGCTGCTGCTGCTGCAGTACCTAGAACAGCCCTTTTGCTTACAGTGCTCCCACAAGAGTTTCATGGGATAACAAATCAGTTCCTTTTCCTGACCTACATGCAACAGGCTTCTATGTAAAAAGCATGAGCGATCTTTTTTGTGTCTCCGGTAGGTCTGTACTGCTTCCCACAAACTCTTCTTTCCTTGCTGTTCCCTTTGTCACCATTCCAGTCTACTAGCATCATCCATGATGACTTTATATTGTCCCCTCAATTTTTGTCTGTATCTCCTCTCACAGAGGGCAGATTATCCAGCCTCATTCTCATCTTCCAAGTCCACTATTAAACAATTACCCTCACCTTCTTTACATCTTTAAGAGACTGAGATTGAGTATTAAATTAAAAATTATGTACACCTTAAAGGCAAAATGTCTCAGTCATATTTTGCATAAGCCTCCCATTTAACTGTTATCCAGGATTTTTTGGCCTAACCTTGATTAGGACTGCAGGCAAAAGTGCTCTTTGTTCTTTCTACTGCATCACACGCCCACTGCACCTTGCAAAACTCTCCCAGCTCCACTTGACAAGCTGAAAATGACTTGTCACCTCTTTTAATTTGCTTGGAGTTTTTTGCACTAAGTTTAAATACTTATTTCCAGGGAGTAATCTAAAATAATACAGAAAAAAAAAATATAAGGAAAGTTAGTACACGTCTTCAGTGAGGCTTTGTTCCCAAAGAACGGAAACACTTATTGTACAGACAGACTACAATTGACTTGGAGTACAAAAACTTCCCACACACTCTACCTAGGTTGTTCTGAGGAGAGAAATTTGGAGCTGTAAGGCTGCCTGTCATTTCAGGATTTCAGAATTATGTTAAGTCGTGACAGGCTGCTTTAAAAGAAGAAAGAAAAAAACCAACAGCTAAACTTGACTGTATAAGATCATAAAGTTCCTGTTTCAATGGTACAGCAGGACAAAATGCTGTAGTTTGAAACAAAAGGCAAGGGAGGTCCCCCCTCTGCAGGAATACTGGAACCGAACTGGAAGCAATGGTGAGGAGCTTCAATCAGCATAGCCACAATATAGGTCATTTTCCAGAGCATCTGCCTCATTTCACCAGTCCTTCTGATTATTTGCCAATAAGAGAAGCAGCACTGCTAAAGCTTTCCTCTTCCTACACAAGTACAATGTGACATTCAGTTGTTCCTCTCCCCCTCTTTCTGAAACATTTGAGAGCAGTTCCTACTGTATGCTGTGAAAGATGACTGTCATTCACTTGGACTCAGCACAAGAGAACCCAGAGATTTATTTTCTTTTCTAGGACAGCCCTCCTCCATCTGCAGATAGAAGAGTTTTTACAGGGATGCCACATTTAAAAGCTACTCCTCCTACAGTGTTATTGAAGACCTGCCAAAGTAAAGAAAGTCACATCCTTTCATTCTCATCACCTCCCTCCTCTCACAGACAACCAAAGTATAAAACACACCAGGCTATATACCAGGACATCACATTTAAATACTGATACTTAAACAAAAGTTAAATAAACCTGCAATGTAATTTTGGTTGAAAGCATTTTTCAGGAAGATGTATTCCTAACAAATGCTACTAATACATAATGACTGCTATACATCTTTACCCTTCTGCTCCTTTGATCCTGCATTTAAAATTCACTAAATATTTCAAAATAATTTTAGCTTCATGGCATTATTTGTTCTCATATCTTAATGAAATTACCTGGGTTACTAAACAAGGGGAAAAAAAAAAAAAAGAGGCATTCAACTGAATAGCTTTTTGTCATTTGATTGTTACATTGGGTAAGTGTATTTATTGTAGCAAATACTTTAACTGAAAATGTCAGACATTAAATACTGGAAAACTTACATGAGACAATAAAAAGGTTTTATTTCCTTTCAATCTCAAATGATAGAAATGGAGCCCCAGAGAGCCTTTTCCTAGTTGCTTGGAATGTCCATACTACAAACACTAAGTATTTCTCTCAAGTTTATTTGTTGCTACATTTAACCAAAATTCCAAGTACCAATGTTCCTGGTTCTCTGCCAGTTAGAATAGCCCTGATATTCCTGTTTCATCCCTTTAGATGCTATGTGTCTCCCAACTTTTGCTCACCACACCAAGAACGATCAATCATAGTATTAGTCCAGTTGTGTTTACATAAGGTGAAGAAATTTTAATGTCCATGATGGAAAAGATGTCCACATCTGCTTTCACAAAGATCCTAATCAACTGCACAAACAAACACTTCTTCCTTCTATAACCCCATTCTCCTACATACACCATCTCATAGTAATTAAATGTTCAGCAGTTCTTGTGTTAAAAGCCTTCATGTCACGCTTACTGCACTCTCATCTGGTTTCTGTTCCTCCAGTTTTGAAAGGCCATTTGATTATTCTTTCCCACATTAACTGCTTCATATTTGCCTTATTAAATTTTACACTGATTACAGTTCTTGTTCCAAATTCATCAAGATCACACTCTATTTAAACAGATTCCTCCAGAGTATTTGCAATGCTCTTCATTCTGCCCCAGAAGAGATGTGATCTGGTTTAGAAATGGAAACATCCGGGTATCAAGTTGTTTCTTCAAGGCCTCGAAGCTGCCTTCTTTTTCACAACCACTTAGAAAACTGACTGCTGAAGCACAGGGAGGGACTTTTAAGTAGAAAGGATAACATAATAGATGTACAATAGCACTTCAGGTAGCCACAAAGACTACTCAGACAACAGAAAATAAGAGTGGCTCTTTATATTCCAAGTGCTTCCGCCCTAAACTCAACTGCTTAGGTGTGAACTCTGCTACCACCATTGTATCCACACAGGGACATGGACTCTGTTCATGCTTGTGCAGCTACAGTGAAGAATTGGACAGAAAATAAACGATTCTGTATCAGCACTGGCAACATCATACGTGGATGTTTTAATGATCACGAGCATCTACATTTTTAACCTTTTTAATCTTAAGCGCCAAGACAGAATTACAGCATGTATTAATTTATTCTCATGAGAGTACAGGGTTTCTCATTAGCAGTGTCTACTGAGCCAGGATCATTTCCCACAACACATGCGTGTTACACTCACCTCCTTCTCAAAGTTATTTCCTCTCCAAGGAGCATGTAAGTGTGCCACTTAAACACTCTGTACATTGCATTAGCTTTAACTCAGATTTTGTGTGGGTGTAAGATGCAAACACAGATTCCATAGATGGAGAAACAGCAGAAGGGTAAAGAAATCTAGATTATAAGCATACAAGATTTACAGACAGAACAAAAGAGTGGACTACAGAATCTAGACGTTGTGCTTAGGAGACCATTTCACACAGGACAAACTCCACAGAAAGTGCCATTTGTCAGAATTTGCTACATTTTTAAATTAGAAATCAAAAAAGGAGGCCATACTGAAATGAGTAGTTAAAAAACTACGAAAGATGAAGGAATCTCCTATAAAACCTCCAGAAACATACAAATGATTCAGAGGTGTGGCAGCTTAGGCCGGGTGCCTCCTGTTCCTGCCACATCAAGTTACACCTCCGGTGTCCCAAGGATCCAACCTAGTAAGATGGACACAGGAAACAGCATATTTCATACCCATAAATCCTGCACTCTAAGAAATCCATCTTCAAAGTCATTCTCTTCCTCTTTCTTCCCTCTCTGCTCCCGTGGGAGATGCTCCTATCGGGTAACCGTGGGGGAGCATCTCAAGGCCTCTTAGGCCTGGCTAGGCCTAATGCCAGGAGGAGAAGGAGGAGAAGGGAGGGGGCAGTCTCAAACCTGGCCAGCCTGAGACCAGCCTGGCTGGGGGGGGAGGGGGAAGAAAGAGTCCTGGGGGTTTTGGGTGCACCCTCAGGTGGGGAGAAGGGAAGTGTTGGGAGGCCTTTGGATGTGCTGTAAGAGGCTCCATATGCTCTGGGATATCTTTGCCACTACGCTTTGCAGTTTCTGTAGAACACCGATTTCTTTTTTTTTCCATTTAAACTTTCCATTACTTTCCAATCCATTTGTGTGTCATTCTTTTGCCACTTTCAGGGGCAACAGAGGATCTGTCCAGCCTTAAACCAGGACAAGAGACATATAAGATGTCAAGGAAGGGAACACTAGACAGTAGGATGGGTATTTCAGGTACAGATAGAATAAAGAAAATGTCAAAGGTTTAGCTTTTGGATGCATGCTATATAGCAGCAGCTGCATTCTGCAATTCAAACTAATGCAGAATAGACACATAACCTGGCTGTAAAGAAAGGCAGGTGAAGGTATTTTAAATAGCAAACATTCTTCTATTTAAAAAGTCAGCATGTGCATTTCAGGCAACGCCTGTCTTGGCTGATATTTAATCAAAGGCATTCTACCCTGGTGGCTATTCCACAAGATGCTCCAAATCTTCCCCTACTGCCTGGCAGCTCTGAGAAAAAACATTGCTTAAACCAAGCCAAAGCAATAATTAAAGCAGTTCAAACAGATTTCACTCTCTGTTCACTTTGATGAATAAATGTCTCTTACCGTTTTAAGCTATTAAAGCTCAGAGAAGTTTTATTTAAAAGAAGTTTCAGAAAGCTAACATTTAATGGAAAACCAAATCCACCAGAACAAACTGATTTGGGAGAGGCAGTCAGCCTTAACTACTTAACATGAGTTTTGTTTTCAGTAACACCCAACTCTGAATTCAAAACTCTACAATGCCTTGCCAGTTCCAGTGGGAGCATACTACAGTCTTCTGTCTTGCTTTCTGAACCAAAATTCAGTTATCTCTGATAATTTTACACCCATCTGTGTTCATTTTTATCTATTTGTGAAGTAACATACCCTGTCCTGCATGCCTCAAGTCCCCAAAGACTTCATTGCACTTCTGTCTCTGACCTCAAGAATGAAGCTTGGTTCTTTCCTCATGAGCCTTCTCAAGCCAATACATCCTTGTAGCAGGTGGTCTGACCTACTTCCAAAATTTGCTGGGAGGAAAAACGAAGTACTTAATGAAATTTCAAAAATAAACCATATGTGATATATGTCTTGCCACATACCATTAACCAGGAACATCAGGAAAACAGTCTTAAAAGAATTTATTTCTTCATAACAATCTAAGCTGTTATCAGAGCACCACTGTCTTCATTCAGCATAATGGAAATATTTTAACCTACTGGTAATTGTATTAGTTCCTAAATCTGATTGAGTCTGGGCATTCTGCCCCCATGAACTGGCACACAGTAGTGGGGACAAAGATTCAGAAGAGATTAAGTCAAGACTTCCTACAGGATTGAGCAAATTAGTTTCAAGCTTAAAGTGGAATAGAGGGGGAAAAGAATACTCTGTACATCACAGATTTAGTAGTTCTTAATATTGGTGTCCCCGAAGAACCTCTGTCTCAGTTTTACTTCTACTGGAATTCACAGCTGAAATCCTCACACACACAGAGTTGAAGTAAAAGAATTGCATCTCCAACACACACAGCAAGGTTCATTTAAGAAGACAGCCTTCTGAAGGTAGAGATCTGGATTCATCTTGACTAATCTAAAGAGCACCTGGGAAGTATATCATTGTTCTAGGCTCAATTTCTAAAGAAAAAGAATCACAAGAGGCAATTCCAGACCAAATAGGTAGAATATCCAAAGACATTTGTGGCTTTAGCTACTCACTACAAGAGAGAGCAAAGTGCCTGGCTTAAGAAACTGAAAAGTATTGAAAGTAACTTAAGATGCTTCTCAGTTGACCACAATTTCAGAAAAGAAACTGGGTTCATAAAAGCTTAATCAGAAAACACAAGGTCAAAATTGTGTTGTCATTATGATTTCCCCAACCATCAGTAATTTTAGGATTATTATGCCAGTATCAAATGAATTTTGTGACGTTTTAATGATCTTGGTTCATATAAACTGAAAAGAAAAAAAGGAAAGATCAGGTTTCACAGAAAACCACGGCTAGTTTCAGAATATTTATGTAGTTTGCCTTCTCAATATTCATCATTCACAGAATTACTTTCTTCTACACAACAGCTTGGAAAAAGGCACTGAAGGGAAACGTAAGTGGAAAGGAATAAACGAATAAGTAACCTGAGACAGCATATGTCCTTGGTAACTGCTCAAACTTGAGTTTGATTTAAAAGTTATCACCCTTTAGTTTATTAACTCAACCTTTTCAAAAGCAAGATTGCCAAGATTTTCTAAGTGTTTGTGCAAAATTTCAAGGCCCAATGATCCATGGGGAGAATTAGACTAAAATGTTTCTTTAGAAAGCAAATATTGAAATTCCAACAAGCTGCATGCAGTATTGAGAAATTTTTCCCTGAACAGTATGATTTAATTTCTTGGGAAAGGAACATGTGCTACCAAAAAAAAAAAAAAGATAAAAAAGAGGAGAACATTTGTATTTTCTTTTGATGATGCTTAGAATTCTGCTAAATGGCTGAAAAGTTTTAATCTTCTTCTAACAATTGGTTTTAGAAGAAACAGAAGAATCCCGCAATCCAAGATTCATTATGCTTTTTTACAGTCTTATTACATCACATCACTTCAGAGTAAGGAAATATACTGCATATATTTATGCCAGTGGAAAAATATTACAAACAGTAACAACTTCAGAGAGCAAAAATAAATATTGTCCCAGTGAACAGGACAGTTTGGCAATACACACTGTAAAGACTTCAAACTATAGAGCTTATCTTGTTCAGTGAAAGTCAAGAAATACAGTACCTTAACAGAACAGGGGAGAAGAACAGAGGAAGTTTAGGTTGACCACCACTTGGAAGCATCACAGAAACATTCCACTGTTGACAGAGAACCTGAGAACTGTGTGGTACTGCGCAGAAGAAACTTTCCAGTGATTACAAGTAACCTCATGCCTGTCTCCACTAAATAGTCACACAGCATCTGCAAGTAATTTTCCAAGTCCTTTTTGATGAAATAAGCAAAAAACCCACACGCATTCACTCCCAACATAACCATACAGTTGAGGCTGCTTCCATTTTCTTTTCCTCTGCACCCTAGCGAGCAATACATAAATCAGAATTTAGCATGGTGAGAAACGCTTCTTATTGCTCACTAAGAAAGGCTCAGATATAGAGGAAAAGGGCACTTATTCTAGTAACTGATAGTTCTGAATGACCACACCATCTCCTTTTCCACCAAGACAACCTTCCTCAGACTTGCACAATCCTCAAAACCTTTGAGGAGCTGGAAATCACTCCTCAATCTAAAAAAAAAAAAAAAAAAAAAAAAAAAAAAAAAAACACCTCTGACTGTACATAAACTCTTTAATGAGCAGCTGAACATTCTTATAAGACAGTAAGATGAACCTACACTATAAAGTATACTGAAGCAGATCTGCAGGTTTTCAGCCATATTAAATTAATAACAGCTTTTCTTTTGCACAGCATGAATGCCAATCTAAAGGTCACAGAAGAAGGCATCTTCTCTTCTTAATTTTCACTCAGCCTACAGTTCCTAAGGGATGCCACTTGGCAACCCTGGAAACTCTTATTGTGTGAGAGCTTATGGAGACAGAGCTACACAGTTGTCAGTCTCAGCTTAATAGGAACCGACCCTAGACAAATGCATTAACACACTGCTTTCAATTAGGAATGGGCTTCTGTTCCCTCCTTTACAGAAGCCTTTATTTGAGTAACAATTAAAATTGTTAGTCAATGTCATAACATGACATCAAAACAGCCTACTCAGAGTCACAAGAGTTCAAGGATCTATCACAGCTCTCCTCTAACACCAGAATAATGCCAACTGCCAGCAAACTGTCTACTCTAGCATGTCTTTGAATGGCTTTGAATCAGGTTTTTATGCCTTCTTTTTACTGAAAGTACAGAATTTAATAACAGAAGTCCACTTATCTCAATAGGAATCACAAGAATCTTCCTCCAAAATCGCCAGAGCCCATCACCACCTGTTAAGTCACTTTTTTTGGGCTTAATGTTTGGTTGGGTTTGGTTGGGTTTTGGGTTTGTTTTTTTTCCTTGGGGGTGGGGGGGGGTGGGGGGGTGTTCTTCTGTTTGGTTGGGGGGGGGGGTGTTTGTTTTTTATTCTGCCATGTCTTCAGGAAGGGACCTTTTCTCCAGTATTGAGAAAATTCCTCATCTTTGAAATTCTGCAAAATTAGCCACAAATTATACAATTTCTAGAGAAAGAAGAGAGGTTTTGATAAAATATACTGCAGGCAGGAAGGAGGGAAAGTGAGGCACATTAAATGCTGGAGAGACGCTCTTTGTTCTTGGAGAGTGTCTCACAGTTACATAACATGGCAATCTGTCAGCATTTCCCAGCTAGGGCCCTAAACTTCTTTGTCTAAACCTGAACAGCACAGGTGTTTTCTGAGAGGTATGGCTGCCTTTAGAAGTCCTTTAGGAAGAACTAGCTTGTACAGTGTAAGCAAAATGGGTTTCAGGTCCCCAGGTGGTAGTGAAATATTGAAGTACCACCTCAAAAACACAAGCAAAAGTTTCTCTAGTTGTTCCTTTTGTGCTAAAATGCTTGCATGAGCTGTAGAAACTGTTTCACTTAATGCCTGCTCAGAGTTGGTCAGTATCTGCGCAATTACATGTCAGAGAATTAACCATGGTTCTCTGCTCAATTAACACTTAACTGCATGCCTGTGAATGGCAGGGAGCTTCAAAGTCTTCAAGAAGAGACAGAAGTTAAAGTTACTGCACTCAAGAGAGGTCCTACAGAAGATAAAATAGCACTTATTGTCCACATTTTTCAGACTAGTAATGATTTGAACTTACGTGCATCTCAAGTGAATTGTAACTACAGCTGAGGAACAAATAAATAGAACATGAAGTCAGTCAACCCTTAAAATGAAATGTGCTGCCTGCATTAAGAATGGAACCAATTACAAACACTGATGTGAATTAAAAAAACAAGTCATTTGCTGCACATCAGTTTTCTTTGTTTAACATTAACTTTGTCAAGGTGGCAGTATAATGTGTTACACAAATACCAAGTTGAGAATGTCTGTCTTTGTGAATGATACCTACCTTGCTTTATGTAGGCTTTTCTGTACCAAGGACAATCCAGGTCTAGAAAAAAGACACTTGATATTTTTAATCCATCCTGTGAAAGGGTAGATTTGGCCAAGAATTTACTGCATTATGAAATGTTTCCCACTTGTTTAAAAAAAAAAACACAACACAAAAAAAACCCACTTGCTCAGTTGCTTTTTCTTGAAGACTACTTGCTTAAAACAGTAGCAGTAATTCCATATTAAACACTAAGACATCAGTTGCCTTCACAAAGAGAAGTCCACAGGAATTTTTAGTTTACTTTGTATCCTATGATACCACCTTAAGAGTAAGCTTCCAATACAAACCAAAAACATTACACTTAGTGAAGAAGCTTGTAACTTTCCAGAACTGTGATGTTCTCTTTCCTGGAAGGCACAATTTTTAAATAACTATTTTAATAGCTTAAAGCAAAGTTATTGAGGGACATCCTCTACCTATGGTTTTAAATAAGAGTATCTGTATTTCAGATTTGTGGAGGTAAATTGATTTGTAATAGCATTTATTTCTTTAAAAAAAAGAATCAGTCACTTTTATTCTGGTATCACTGCCACTGGAAAGTTACCTGTCTGGAGCCAAATTGACAGTATCATGCATAAACTGACAAATAATTTGCATTATTGAATCTTGTTAAGCTAAACAAACCACCTGCTCAAATAAGTAGGTCCCGTTACAAACCACATTTGCTCTACAGAAAGCAAATGGAGGACTTACAAGGTAATAAAGCACTTCTGTCCAAAATTTAGTCTTTATCTTAACATGCAAACTGTAAATATGCTGAACAAACACACACATCACAACACTACTAAAAATGGCACTGTTTCGTAATTTTGCTGCTATGTGTGACCTTCATTAGTTTTCTTCCATTTTAGCCAAGTGCACCAATTAAACAGAAAGCAGAGAACCGAGCTCGCAACACAACAATCAGGCCTTATCTCCTCAAGCAGATGGTATCCTTGATGTTTGCATTGTGTCCACACACTGCCTTTACAAAACCATACTGTAGCACACAAACTAAAAATGACACCTTTTGTTAAGAGACATTTCAAAGCCAAACTGCAATGGTGCAGCTACAATAAAGCAACACATGAGAAAGCAAGCTATGAGAAAGTGCTCCTCCTCTGCACAAATGCATGACAATATTAAGGGTCCACACTAACAATACCTTTTCATATACTTAAGATTTTAATCTGGAAAAACATTATTAATACTCACAGTAAGAGCATGCCCTCATGATCTGTATTCCTATGTGTAGCCATAACACCTACTCATCTATTTTTATTTTTTCTTACACAGCAAAGTTGGCAAGGAAATAATTTCAAGACCTCCTCCTGGAAAGGTTTTCATTTTGGCCTGAGCTCATAAAACAGTTTAACACTTCTGAGAGTCCCACTATCTTCTTCAAATCCATCAGCATCTTACAGGAAAGTGATTGATTCTCTTCCTCTAGAGTACAAACAGCACCACTTCCTTGTACCAGGAGGAAAAAAAAAAAGTAAGTATATCCATAAAAACACACATATACTATTCCATATACGATAAGAAACCTGTCTGGCTTTGAGAAGTTATCAACAATTGAATTGTATAAAGCATATTAAATGCAAGCCAATGATGATGTGCTATACCATCAGATTGCAATTGTATACTGTGCAATTTTAATTATATTCTAAATTTTCAGAAATATTGAAGTCAAAACAGTTGCAAGAAAATGCAAAGTCACTCTGTCTGTACGGAGAAACACATTGTAACAAAACTGAATTAAATGCATGAAATCCAAAGTAAATACCTATCCAACGCTGGGAAAAAAAAAACAAGTTTCACTCCCTGAAATGCCACTAACCCAATGAAACAAGACTGGTTTGTCAGGGTCTCTTTTATCAGGGGTTGTTTTCTCAGGTTCTTTTGCAGGTTTAATTTGTAGGGGTTTTCCCTGGAGTTCTAAGGAAGGCCCACAAAGAACCACATGCGCCTAAAAAAAACTGATTTTTTTTCAAAACTAGGAAGGAATTCTGGGGATGGAGGAAGCAAATGGATGTCATGGAAGAGCTTTCTTCCTAGCAATCACAACTTTCCTTAAGTACTTAAGTCCAAGCACTACCTCTATCATCCAGCACTACCTCTATTGTCAAAATAAGCTCTTTACATTGTCATCAACTTTTATAGACCATAATTTAATTTCCTTTTAACTGTATACAATATGTTATAATGTATTTTAGAAGTACAAATCAAGACATCAGAACTAACCAAGCTGTTGGAGAGAGAACATTAACGTTCAATTCTTCAATGTGTAGTGTCAGCAGGGAACAATCACCTAATGCAGATGCCCAGTTAGGACTCTTGACTTCTACTACTATCTTTTTTTTTAGCCTGAGGCATCTAATGATAGCACTCAACAAATAGTATCTATACCTCATTGTCCAACTGTACTAACTATTCATGGGACTCATGTCAATTTTTGCCATGGATGGGCAATTCCAGTCTTGGCCTCATAAAATAATAGACAAGAGATGACTGTACAGGACAGCTTTTCTCCAAGTTACATTCACAAAAAATAATCCTAGGAGAGCTTTATTCTCAGTAAATTACTTTTCTTGGCTCAGAGCTTTAAGATTTTATTGCTTTTTAAGTTAGCGATGAAAGATTTAATCACAGATTTGTTAGATATAGCCACTGCACACAGGCTTCTCCAGAACCTTTGAAACTCCAGCAGGAATCACAGAAGAAGTTCCCAACTGGAAAAATTTTGGATTTACCATGGATTTCCTCCCAGTAATCATTCACAGCTTGAATTAGCAATAAAGAAATCCATCATCGTGCCCCCAACGCCATCTGGGCGATCAGGCTTTTGGCAGAGAAAAATGGAGCAGCAATTGCCTAGCAGCACAGGAAATCAATGACTTCCCCCAGCACGAGTGAGCAACAGGCTGCTCCTGCTGAGTGCAGGATCATTCATTTCCCTTCCTGACAGCAAATCTGCTTTGTACATGCAGTGAGCAAAGTCTCCATTACATGGGCAGGACACGCACACTACCCCCAGATCCTGCCCTTACCAGTAGGATTAGACAGTGAGCTACACAATTTCAACTGTATAATCAAAGAGGGAAGGACTGTGGAGAGGACTGTCTCCTGGGAAAGCCTGTAGGTTTCAGGCTACAAGGTAGGCAAGAAATATCTCAGTACAATACTGATGTCAGCTCATCTCAGATCCCAGGACTTGACAACATCACGGCCAAGAAAACCTGGTCTTCTCTTTTCCCCCAGGAGAAGTGTAGTACTATTTACTTCCAGCAATTAGAGCTTTAAAACAGCTGCAAATGTCTATTTTTCACTTTAAGCACAGCCATTAAAGAGGACTTTGGAATATTAAAAGAAAAAACAACAACATCAACAAAACACCTGAGCACATTATCCAGGAGACAAACAGCCACACTGGCATCCTTCCAGGTTGCACTTCTTCATAGCCAAACCACAAGTTTATTTACATGTACAATACAAACCAGACATGCATCCCTTTTTATTGAGAGGGTCTGCAGGAACTGGAATAGTCAACATCTTCTGTCAAGGTCACAGCAGAGACCACCGCTGATCTCTGCAGCTTTAAAATCCCAACTTGTTCTTCAGATTTACTAACCTTAGTGCTCCCTGGAGCATGAGGCAAGGTAAGAAGGACAGGAGTTGAGAGCTTCCCCAGACACACATTTTACCTTTGCTGCAGGCAAAAAGAATTTCACATCCACATTTTTGCTCTAGGTCAAAGTTTCCAACAAAGTCACAGTAACAGGATCATTACAGGCATGTATGCAGTCTTCAAGAACCGAACTATTGCCTGTAACTGGTATCAGAGGTTGCTGATACAAAGCAGCAGATGGAAGCAACTTGGTCAAGCCAGAATGGCCTTGATTTGAACCAGAGCTCCAAATAAGCAGACTGTCCATTAACCAGCCCTCTGAGATCAGAAGGTACTGCTGAAGATGTTCCCAGAGCTATGCCTGCATATTAACCCCAATAGCAGCAGATATGTTAGGATCACCACTCCATCTAGCTGACTAGATTTACCAGAATCAAGAATATTTTGCAGCCTCTCCTGGTAGCTACACTTTTAGCAATCTGTGAATCACCAGACATAGAATCTGTAAAACACAGTTATGTTATAGCAGAAGTATCTTGGTCTCTAGTAGCTTCTAGCTTCTCAGGGAGACTGCTTCCTCATCTTTCTACCCACATGTTACACTTCTATCATTTCTTCAGTTTAATAAGTTACATCTGTAAATGCAAGTATCTGCTTTATTTCTCTAGAGTCACCATTGCTCTAAATCAATTCAGGTCAAGCTGAAATTAGTCTTGTCCTTCACCAGGTTAACAGCTTCTTCAGTATTGCTATAATTAATACATGTCCATAGATGAATTACAAAAAAAAAATTGAAGACAGAAAAAAAAAAAGAAAGAAGTAGGGTTATTCTGTGATATATTTTTTTTTGGTCTCTCCATCCCCAAGTTCAGTAAGAAGTCTCTTAAACAACCCACTCCACTGCAATTTAGTAAGTCATAGAGGGGGAAAAAAAAAAAGAGACATTGAATTGAGGTATTTAATAGAATATGTAACCTACAAGATTTTCCTCAACAAATGTGGTCATCACACAACCCCACCTGTTTTCCTGCAAAAGGGAAAAAGCTCACTCATTTTCTAAGCTTCTTCATAGTTCATGCTACCTGCAGTAAGTTTCATCGTTTGGTCACTCTGGACAGCAGTAGGCCTGCACTTATCATGGTGAAACGTGTCCTCACTGCTGTTCTTACAGTTTATGGAAAGGCAAGGACAACGAGTCATAGAACTGCTGAAAGAAAAAGCTGAAACAAGTTAACAGAATGAGCTGCTTCAAAATTACAACCTTCATCCTACATTTCCGGCATACAGTGCCAAAACCACATCACACTTTCGACTGACAGATTTAGAGCTATTATTTATCTTAAATGACAAGCCCATCACTGAAGCCAAGTAATGCTTCATGATGTGTTCCTGAACTGCTAACACTATAAACAGTGGAAAGCCTAGTTCTCTGTTCTAAAGAAAAAGTAATTTTTTTATTAACACACTACTGTTTTCCTTTTGGACACATATTTTCTTCATGCTGAGAATAATCATCATGAAAACTCTTACCTGTTTTCCATCTAATGTGTATAATCGTTTAACCACCCCTGAATCCAGCTTGATGGCATCAGTTATATCAGTAAGAACTTGTTCAAATGAATGTGCTGTCTTCTTGTTGAGCAGAATCCGGACTGCTTTCCGTGGTTTCACTCCGCTCCTGATGATAGTGACTAGTTTAGGCCTAATGAAATCCTTATTCTCTTTTGTATCTGGAGTACCTCCTTTAGCAGTGGCAAGAGAAGGTACTGAACGAGAAGTAGAAGTTGTCTTGACATTCACTGACCAGTTTGGGTTTACATTCTTCGTGTACTCCAGTTTCTTGAAGGGTTCTATGGAACCACATACATAGCTTTCCCCTGCAGAAACAAAAGTACCAGACCTGCATGTCAGATCAAAGGAGGAAGGGGGAAAAACAAAAACAACCATAAAATCACACAGACACAACAAGGAAAATCCCAGAAAAATACCAAATCAAATCCTTCTCAAATTGTTAAACATTATTCTTATCACTCTTTATCTACAGTGCTTAATGCACTGATCTCTTTCCTCCCAGAATGCTATAGAATATAAAATGCCTATTAAAGGTCACTCATCAGCTAACCATTGAGAAAATGCTGTTAGAAAATCCATGAATTCAACCATTTTCTTTTCAGAAAATGCCATCTGCATGGGGATGACTGCTGTCAGTAAGTAGTGCTCATATTTCATCAGCTGCCTGGACCCAGCACATTATCACAGTAGTCCCCCAGTCTTCATGCTTACATAGCCTGCTCCTAACAAAACAGCAGGCCCGCAACACTTCAGATGAAATAGTATAAAGCATTATCAAAAAATATAGGTTACAAATTACTTTCTATTAAAAGTGGATTAAAATGTCACAAGAGATTTGTTAACATTTTATTATTTAAAGCTTTACCCAGCATAAACCCAGGATATATATAGGCAAGAAATCTTACTGTATTATTCTACTGATGTAATATATAGTATGGGAGGAAAGGAAGGAAATTAGTTGCAATTAGATTTCTAACAAAATTTACCATACTTGAAAGGGGGGAAAAATGGATTGTAGCTTATATTTCTATTACAACACTATCTACAATAAAATATTTTTACAACCACACAATTTCTGGGGAACTAGAAGATAGCCAGAAAGCATCTTAATCCAGTCCAAATACAGGCTGCTGTTAAAGAGCAAAGTGCTCCCTTCAGATTGACTGAGTGACTGGGTGAGTTCGATCAGCCCAGTCATCTGACTGGACACAACAAAGATAATACTAATTTTGCAGCAACAACCTGATCCAGTTCATTCTCTGGATGAAACAAACAAACACCCCAATACTAGATCCAGTAAGACTGCACCTTCTGGCAAATGCAGTTAAACTCCATTAGAAAGAATGCAAAATCCTATCCTGAACAATAGTACAAAAGCATCCAAGACGTTTTAATTCTGGGTTCAGCAGTTCAGTGTATGCTAATAGCACACATTAGCAGTCTAGCCCAAGTTATTAAAATAAAAGAACAAAATTCAATGATCTACCTCCTATGCCAAAAAGCACATAATCAGATTTTCCTAATGATCCCTACCCTAAGGAAATGGGACTCACAGTTCCATTACTAAAAGAAAAAGTAGTATTTAAATTTTACTTCTGGGCACAACTTTTAAGGATTCAGGGCACTCAACCCAATCCCAGCACACAAGAAATGCTAGCAGATACACAGACTTATCACATTTAGAAGTGAGGGCAGTTAGGATTCACTGGGACATGAGGCCCCAGATGCAACAGGGGTTCGAATCCATTGGCATGATGCTCCAAAGATGAGACAGTAACACTTTGCACGGTGATTATCAGAAAGGCCATGGAAAGACTCCAAAAGAAGACAATGAAGTCAGAGGAACATGTGAAGATCAACTAGTGAGGAGAAAAGATAAATGCAATGACAGTATAATCTTATGCTGTAAAACCATTAAAAAAAAAGACAAAGAAAGAAAAGGCAGTGTTCTTTTAAAGCAGAACAAAATACACAGTGGGAAATGAACTAAGGCATTCCAATGCTTACTACTCATCATCCAAATTCAAGTTAAGATGTTACTGTAAAGTGCAAATTAAGAAAAGACTAAGATGGAATGCTTGCACAACCTTAAAAGCAAGAAAAGTAAGCTCTTCCTTTTATCCATTGTAAATATATGAGAAATATATGTATATATATGGTAACATAAGAACAGAAAGGCTTAGCCACAGTAATGATCCCAGAGTGATCAAAAAGTACATACTCTCTTTTATCCATGTCCCTTTCCCATATTTTTGGCACTAGATACTCAACTGCTACAAGGTCAGAATGCACCCTCAACATCACATCCATAAAATTAACGTATTTTTAAACGCATTTATAGCATTTTATGGGGGGGGGGGGGGGAATCCTGTTATGAATAGGACTTCACTCAATACAATAAATATATTTTCTATAAAATGTTTAGCAAAAGTCTCTTCTACATTTTTTTTTTTAATTTATTCTTTTCTCCACTTGTGTTTGGTCTAAGACTTAAAACCCACCAGGTGGGGTAAGGGGGATGGGTAGGGAAAGAGAGGGAATAAAAATCCTATTTTCATGTTCAGTGCTATGGGGAGAAATTGTTCAGTTTAATTGCACGAAATAATTATTTATTTTTAAAATCTCCATGTTAAAACTCACTTCTCAAAATGTAGGTGCAGAAACAAATGGCCACACACATTGTATCCAGAAGATTTACAATTTAGTTTATTAAGAATTCTTCTGATTCCCCTTGGAAGGACAGCATTCCACTATCAGCTAGGTCAGCTAAGCCCCTTGTATCTTTAAACAGCACATCAATTCTTTATTATTGGGGTGGGTTTAGGCTATGCCTTTAAAATTTAGGTACAGATTTTGAGCAAAGAAGTAGAAAAATATAAATAAATCACCATTGGGTATAAAAAGGAAAACTAAAGATTATTCTGAACAAATTAGTTGGAGGGATATCTGCTATAAAACAAGCTGCACCAAAACAATTGCTTCTCTTTTCTGATCTCTTCTCTGTTTGCTTCACTCTGGAGAGATTAACCTGCTTTTTTTTGGCTGACCTTGGCTTGGCTGTGTTGTTTAGTTAAGTCTAACCCACTGCTTTCTCTCTGCTCCTCTTCTCTCTTGGGACAGGGATGGGGCAGGGCAGTGGAACAGCATCCCTGGTCTCTGACCAGGGGGATTTTCGTGTTGTTTGCTAATTGTAAATATCTGCATGATATTGTAAATACTATATATTTTGCAGATATTCATTGCATTCTGTTGTAGAGTGTAGCTCTTGCTTGTGAATACAGCTTCCACTTGCTTCTAACTGAGTTGGTTTGGCAAAGTTAATGCTGGGGGGGAAAATCTCAAGCCACCAAAATTATTAAATTAATTTTGTGTAAATGACCATTAAAAAATACCAACATACTGAGGTTATGTATTGTTTTAACATCAGACTTTTTCCCCCTCTCTTCATTTCCAACAGTACTATATTACATCAATGAAGTATTTGCACCATTTTTCTTCCTTTAAAGAGGCTCATATTTAACTGCAGAATATCTTGAAGGTTTCATAGTTTCATAGTTTCAGTTAGGGTTGGAAGGGACCACAAGGATCATCTAGTTCCAACCCCCCTGCCATGGGCAGGGACACCCCACACTAGATCAGGCTGGCCAGAGCCTCATCCAGCCTGGTCTTAAACACCTCCAGGGACAGGGCCTCAATCACCTCCCTGGACAACCCATTCAAGGGCCTCACCACCCTTACGGTGAAGAACTTCCTCCTCACATCCAGCCTGAATCTCCCCACCTCCAGCTTCATTCAATTCCCCCTAGTCCTATCACTACCTGATAGCCTGAAAAGTCCCTCCCCAGCCTTCTTGTAGGCCCCCTTCAGATACTGGAAGGCCACAATGAGGTCACCTTGGAGCCTTCTCTTCTCCAGACTGAACAGCCCCAACTCCCTCAGTCTGTCCTCATAGGAGAGGTGCTCCAGCCCTCTGATCATCCTCGTGGCCCTTCTCTGGACACCTTCCAGCACCTCCAGATCCCTCTTGTAAGGCATTGGAGGCCTTCTAAGACTAAATGTCATTAGTAAGAGCTATTTTATTTAGGAAAACAGATACCACTCCCATAACATTGATATTTAAGACTGCTTATACATTAAGCAAATTGCAGGGGCTTGTAAACCTTCAGGGATGTTAGCCATGAACTGCAGTTCTTATTCACAAGAGCAGGTCTGTAAGAAAAAAAAACTAAATGGACAAAACTGTCCTAAAAGTACCTTATATCATAAAACAGGACTTACTGATCTGAAGATCAGATAACATCCAGCAAATTTTAAGTACTCAAACCACTAGAAACACTCAAATAGAACCTTAGATTCCCTCACAATAGCTACAAATGTCAATGTCTCGCCTAATCCTTTTTAGTATGCATAGTGTTTGTATGCAGAGCAAATGTCAAAGAAAAGGACAAAAAGCCTTCACTTAGATTTTCATCTCTTCTTTTTCACAGTTAAGGAGAGAAGAGTTCAAAGAAGTTTTACTAGGGGTATGACTCCCCTTCTGCCTTAACTATTGCTTTCTCACCAAAACCATTAGGTAATGACACCATTTCCTTTTGTTTTTTTTGGTAACCTCTAGCTACACCTGCCTTCCAGACACCAGCCTAACATCCATGACTTGTACCTGAAGGAACACAGAAGCTGTGATCTGTAGGCAGGCAATACCAGCAGCAAGTTTGTTCTCCCAGCTCCAAAGCACCAGAAAAATACACCTCCACAGGGTAAAACCACTAAGCATGATCAGCACTTACTCTGAGTCAGGCCAAAGCACAAACACAGCCCACAAACATCACCTGTGACTAAATGGCAGCAGGAGAAAGAAGGTAACATACTCCATACACTAGATTTGTAATAGAAGGCATGTTGAAGGCAGCTTTGGAGATACTGGATTAAACAAAATCATGGAAAAGACAACCCAATTAAAATGCTTATTTGATTGCAGCTCCCCAAGAGAGAGGAGGCAGCATTTCACAGTGCAGACAGCGGTCACTAATGAAATTTTGACTACTGATTACAATGAAACCTTGACTCTTGATTACAGTATCAATAGCCAGTAGAAAAAGAAAAGGGGGACACTCAGCTGTTTGGGAATATCTGACATCTAGGAAAAGAGTCATTACTAAATGTACAAAGTATCCCTTTCCTGACAGCCCTCCTATCTTTGCACAGCAACAGTGCAAATGAAGCACACACAACTTTAATCCTTAAAAAAAAAAAAAAAAAAGAAAGATTAAGATACATAATTCTTGTTTGACAGTTTTAAACCAGTAATCCTACAATTTGGGTTGTGCAAGTGCCCAGGAAATTCCATGTGGAACAATTAAAACAAATCTTAGCCTTGAGAAGCTAATCATGTAGGACAGAACACGGTTTATGCTTTAGGGGAAAAACAAACAAAACCCCACCAAACACCCTACTACCCGCAGTTACACACCTGCTCAAATTCATTGCAGTTGAACTACTAGAGCCATGTAACACTGAAGGGTAGTTCTTACAGGTCATGACAAAATTTCATTACATGCTTTAAGTATTAAAAATACAATTTAAAAAATATCTGTGTACAAATTGCCTGCCAAGAAAGCATTCAATTGCTGCCTGTAAGTACTGGCACTTTCCTGATGCAAGTGTTGATTCCTTCTTTGGTATACTGGTATTAGAAGGTAGTTTATTTCCTTCAGCTTGCTGATGTTCTCACTACAAGAATGATCAAGGCATTATCTCTTAAAAAGGATTATTTGCATTGCTTTTCTGTGCTAAAGGCGACTTGGCCTAAAATGACTTCATAAGGAAGCCAGCTGGTCTTAGGTGAAAACCCTGGGGAAGGAATAGAGAATGTTTGAGAACATAGAATCTGCTTGACTCCTGCAAGCAGAGAGGGAACAACCAATGCCTCTTCATGGGGACAGCATGACTGCAAATTTATTAAAGATAGTGTTGATTCCTTGTAGCAGAGCATGTACGAGACCACAGGACTTGCACACTTTGGTGGTGTGGATGTTCAGTGTAGCAGTTAGCCATTGCAGTCCATTTCCCCAACAGATAGGACAAGAAACACATGAGGAAAATAGGGAAGGGATTGGCACCCCCAGCACTCTGTGCAGCAGGCACACCTGCCCTTCATTTCCATCCTTTCATATTGCACATTAAAAGGCAGAAGAGCAGTCTCTCAGGGCAAAGGACAAGGAATTCTAACACTCCCTCAAACAGAGCAGATTGCAAAAGACAGATGACCTGAACCAGATAAGTTACTACCTGATAGTTCCCAAATGTGTTCTTTAATAGAGCAATAACCTACTTAAACTACATTATGCTGCCTTGACTTTTTGCAGTGTCTGAAAAAATGCAACAATGCAAAAGAGATGGAGCATCTATAGGAAATAACCTGACCCACCCTGGTTCACCTAGGAATCAGACGCTTCAGAAACTTCAAATCAGATCTTCTCGGACCTTTTAAAGGACTTTTTACATACCATTATTTCTGCTCAGCTCAGACAAAAAAAAAAAAAAAATCTTTCCTCATCAAAAGACAAGTGAAAGAATAAAGACATACTGCCTGCCCCTCTCCCTCCCCCCAAATTTCCAGTGTCACCACAAGCAAGATAGGAATTGTACATACTTTAAAAACAAAACAAAACACACACACACCCCCCAAAAAAAACCACCACACACCACTGGAAAGCACATAAAATAAGAAACTATAGGACCTTCTGAGAAGTTGTTAAGGAAGACACAATGTGAATCAACTGGCTAATGGATAAAATCTTCTCAAATTCATAAAATAAAATAATCAAACGGTGCCAGATCAACCCTCTACCATTTTATGCAACACGATTATTCAGCTGCTTGTTTATTAAACAATATAAGGATTGTAGGCATTTCTGCCACAGGATCCAGTCCAAGTTTCACTAACTGATAGCCCTGGATCAAGTCCATAGTAAATATCCCATGTAAATTCAATCCCATAAACAAATGTCCACATAAATTCAGTTCTACAAACATTTAAACTGATACTTCACTATTATTTTGATAGCGTATTACATATTTATATGAACCTTTCTACCCTATCAATCCCCAGCTGCTGTGGTAGGCATAACTTAGAAAGAAGAGCCCTGGATCCAGAGTGTTTCAAAGACCACATCAATCAGTTCCTACAGTCTAGTCTAGATGAACTTCCCACCAGCATCACTGGAGCAGGTGGCTGAGATAAGGAGACAGCAGCAGTAGCTGGCAGGAGAGGGAAAAGATGAGGAATGAGGTGACAGCGGGTGTTGGAAGACCCACATACAAAAAAAAGTCAGGAACTCTGTCATGCTCCACCACTTCAAGACAGGAAACACTGCCTTTCCAACCCTCCACTGACAGGCAGCTTCTCTGCTATAACAAACTCAAACTGAGGGCCTCCACTTACAAAAACTCTCAATCCTCACGTGACTCATTGTCTCCTCTGCCGCTGCAATGAGGTTCACAGCTCCCAAGAGTTAGTAGCTGGTTACAGCCATTACCAGATTTTCAAACAGATAATGTATCTGCTCTTTCCAACTGCTCCTTCAATGAGGATTGCACCTCCAAGATAATAGTTGACAGGCATTATTTTTTTCTTTAAATTTCAGGTTATTCCTTGGAACTGTTTTTGCCATCCTGCCTACACAAAATGTGCGCACACTCATACAGGTCTTTACAATAGTTTGGTAGTGCACCCAATATAGACAACATGACAATATTGTTTCCCAGCAGTCTCTCAGTCTTGTGGTTTGGGATTTTGGGTTTCTCAGTGCTGGTTCTCTGCTGCAGAGCTCATCTTTTGTGGTAGGTATTGTGGAAACCTAAAACAATTGATTCTGGTTCATACCCAGGACTCTGAGGTAATACTATAATAAAAATTAATGAGAAAGGGATGCAGAACTAGCTATGAATTGATTCTGTGGTCTTTGTTCTACATAACAGGACCCCAAGAGTAAAAACTGTAAATAATACCCTTCGCTTCAGAGTTATCCTGCTCTTCCAGTCTATTACTGGTCTTGTTATGCCATTCAATGCTGACTTTGGGTGTAAGGATCATTAGTTCACCTCTGCCTTCAGCTTTAAAGATAGTACATTTTTGGAAAAGCAAAAAGCATTTAGTCCTTTCCTGAGACCTTGCTTACAGATAGCTTAGCCTTAGGAGCAACTTCATCTTTATTTTAATACATGCTTTGATTACATGTAATACCTAGGGAATAATGTCCCACTTTGAAACTGTTCTTTAAAGGCAAGAAGGTCCTGAACATCAGTTCTTGACAAAAAGATGGAAACCTGAGTCTATTGCATTATTTCCTTCATCTAAAGTGACAGAAGTTACAGAGTGTGAGAGACTTTTTACATTACATATCCTTTGTTATCAAATTCTAACACATTTCACGTACCATAAGTCTTACAAAACAAAAACTCCCAAACAACCAACCTCCCCACCTCCCCCCCCAAAAAAGGACTAAACATAAAAACCAACACCAAACTAGGGATTGCATTAGTTTCAAATGAAGGGAAGATGTGTTCATGCATCTGAAAATAACCCACAGCACCAGCATACAGCCACACCAGATATGAATTATATGCAGCACAGAACTAACTCACTTTCTTTAGGGACTATCTTACATGCAGTTCTATGCGTTTAGCTCTGGGATGAAAGACAGTGGCTGCTGTCTTGCTTCCTGCAGGAGCTAGTTGCTTCACCATCCTCACATACCATATAGGAAGTTAAGAGTACAGTAACTCCTCAAAGACAAGCAGAAAAACCATCACCAAATCAAGGCTTCACTCGTTTACTTTCAACAAAATCACTAAGATCAATGTCTTCCCTTCCCCCCCCCCCAAAAAAAATAATAATTTAAATGCATAAGAGTCTAATTAAATTAATTTATACAGTAAGGGAACAGTCTCACCACAAAGAAAGCAGTGCTTTGTATTTCAATGGTTTGAGCACAAATGTCATTTGGCAAGAGGCAAAAATCAAGTGATTTTCCAGCTATTTAAACACAAAGCACAGCTCCAAGCTAATTAATGTTGTACCAGACCAGCCAAACTCTAATAAATTTGTCCAGTAAAGAGTGGAAGGAGCCTACATAAAAACCACTGAGCCAATAATATATGAACCTGTACTCTACAGTGAAGCTCTACAAGGGAAACAGAACAAAAATAACCACCTTTAAGTTTTATACAAATAGACAGAAGCCCCCCTTTCAGGTGGAACAAGGATGTAGCTCTCTACTTGCACACAAAGACTGACTTCTGTAAATCCCACAGCATTAAGGGCACACAAAAATAACACTGTCCAACTTGAAGTACACATGGGAAGGGATGATCTGTTCATTGAAAAGGTAAAAAATAAAGTCCCAAAGAACTGAAAGAAAAACCACAAAGCCCTTCTTTAAAATAAACTTATGCTCTTGTACTGTCATTTATTTTGACTGATTTATAACTGATATTATTCTTCTCTGGGATGCCTAAATAAACAAACTATATAGGTGGCTGAATTTACTTCTGTCTTTTCAAAAGCAGATTCTGACTGGCAACAAAAGACTGTGAAAATCAACATTAACATCAGAGGTACTCACTTCATAATGAACATACCAGTCAAATAAGCACAACTATTTATACCACTACTGAGAACCAAATACACAAACACTTTGCTAAACAGATGTTGATTAATATTGGTATTTCCTCCCAGAAATTGATTTTCTCCACCAAATTAAATACTGTCCTGACAAACATAGTTCTCTGTCCTGGAATTCATTACATTGATCCTAAGATCAGGTTCCTTTCCATTTCACTAAACCTATGGTCCTAACCCTCAAAACCCTTACTTAGATGGACAAACCCACCACTTCAGTTTTCTTTCTTGAGCATTTTCATGTTATCTCCTAATCACTCTTGATAATCTCATTTTTATGCAAGGATATCTTATTCTCAAAACTTCTGCTTAAAAAGTTTCCTCTGCTATGATACCTAAGTAGCCAACTTGATGGTGGCCAAACACCTGCTATGCAAAGATGTGCTCCTCTTTCAAGAACCTTATTTGCCATTACCCTTTACTTTGTCTCTCCCCACATTAGCCACCTTCTGATCCTCTCATCACATCCTGATACCATAAGTTCTCTCCCTCAGTGCTCAAAATTAAAATCATTAAAAAAGGACAGGCTCTGTTAGAACTCTAAATTCTGTCCAGTGGTTACAGATCCAAGCTTTACAGGTTTGCCCATTGCACATTGTGGCCAGAGGCATGACAGAAGCAATGATGAAAAGATATTGTTCCACCTTTATTTTCCATGAACATAGTCAAGAACCTGCATTTAGACTTTAGAGATGAAAAAAAAAACACCTCATTTACGGACATGTGCTAGTTAATGCTTTCATATCCTATGCATTCTGACAATTTATACTAGGAGCTATTTTTTCACACATAAAAAGAAATCCACTGCAAGCCAGAACCACTCTATGCTGGAAAAGCTGCTTTAGCAATTTGTAAAATTGTTAACAGTGTTATTAATACCCTAGCCTAATATTCAAACTGATCAAGAGTGGCAGCTTTTTTGCCAACAAAACCATCACTGAATGAGTGATAAATTCAGTGCCAATGGGCAAATTAGTAATGGCATCTCTGATGTCTGATAGTGACCAAGACCCTTCAATTCTGACCAAAGCATGAGTAATGCTTTACACTGCAAGTACAAGCCAATGCACTGGGGAAAAAGATTCTACAATATGCCCCTGCTGAACCATAACTACAACATTGCTCTTTTGACAGGTTGCCTACATTTACACAAGTCCATGAGAGGTGAGTATTTACTGAAGACATTCACTTGCAGGGAAGAGTTAGAGCTCCTCACTAAGTATAAACAGACTTAAAAAAAAAAGACATAAAAAAAACATCCACAGAGAACTGAATTTCTTGTAGGTTCCATCAGCACCATGGAACTTGTCAAGTTTCAATGACTAAGATCTCATTGGCATTTTAATTATGCGAGTCCAAAAGAAGTAGCAGATGTGATCTTCAAGATCTGGGACTATCAACACTAGGTGAACAGAAAGGGAAAGGTCAGACACTTTCAACAAGTGACAAATAAGTAGCAAAGTACAAGTATTTCATGAGACAATTTAAGATATTCAAAAAGCTATAC
Organism: Colaptes auratus; assembly: GCA_015227895.2. Lineage (NCBI taxonomy): Eukaryota > Metazoa > Chordata > Aves > Piciformes > Picidae > Colaptes > Colaptes auratus. Next base: position 15,040,759 of record CM037631.1, read on the forward strand.
CACTGAAGATCCTGTCTTTATCAATAACAAATACACCAACATTACAAATTTGCAGAAGGCTTAACAGATTAGACAAACAATGACTCAAACATAACTTTACACCTTCAAATCTTACTGCTGACCTTCTACTAGCTGGTCCAAGGAGGAAATCTTCTTGGAGCCATCAATCGTGTAGATTGTCCGCACTCCCTGGGGCAGATTCACATTGTCAGACAGAGTTCGGGTCAGATCAGCCAGGAGAGCTTCAAAGGATCTAAACCGGTCAGGAGAGATGGCATATACAATCCCTTTGAAATACCGGTCTCCATTACGATAAAACCGAACTTTCTTGGCTTTTTTCTCAGAACTCAGGGTCTGTAGGGTACGGGTTCGGTAAAAGCTGCAGTGGGCACTGTGAGTAGGGCTGGGTAAACCATTCACCCGGGACCCTCTGCCATATCGCTGCGCTTTATCACGCTCGTCAAAGCTGCTCCAGCTCCATATCTCTCCCAAAAGACATCTTGAAGTTCAACCTATGGGACACATAAGAGAAAAAGTTAAGAAACTTACACATTTTAAGGGAGCAAACCT
>CM037631.1:15041828-15094181 GCA_015227895.2 Colaptes auratus
CATTAATATAAAAATATATCAGCATATATCTTGACTATAATGGACACTCATAGTTTTCACTGCAGAAAGAGCAGCTATACAGGGTAGTCTCAATTTTTGTTTTATTTATGCACTTCAATTACCTAAGTGCAGTGAGGACTTGAGATGAGACCAAAGCCTGAATATGAGGGCACCTCAAGTTTGGTTCAACGGAAGAGCTCAGCTTTGACCTTCTGTTTCACCTGCAGTCGAAGATTTTCAGAAGAATGAAACAATAGCAGATGTGGATTCAGGGTTCTATTTTTGTTGTATCTCTTTGTATTAGTGTGACAAAGAAAACAGATAAGAGGTGAAGCTTTGTTGGAAATCTCCACTTCTTGTGCTATTAGTCATACCTCTAACTGGTATTGAATTGCCAAACTGAAGAGAAGTCAGGAAAAAAAGTGCTAAGTGTCAAGGAAAGTCAAGAAAAAGGTAATAATACTTTGGCTTTTCTTTTTCCCTTTGTATGCTTTTAAAACTAGGCCATACTGTGTTGTCTGCTCCTGTAGTTAGCTATTTCTGAAGTTCTATTACTTGTGGACTGTGACTCCGGGTGCACAGTGATTCAGGCACGTGTGAATTTATACCATGCCCTGTGCCAACCACAAGCAGTGCAGCTGCAATTATTGATGATCAGCATAAGCCATGAGCTTTTGCAGAAAAGCCAACTTTCAGTTCTTTCAGCATGTGAACAAAGTGTTTTCTGAGTTCAGACAGGGTGAGCTGACTTCTACCCACCAAACAAGATCTCTGAGGTTCTGTACACACAGCACACAGAGCTGTCACAGACTTCACTGGGAGCTGCAAGAATACCTGACCTGCAGAACTGGTCCTAAGAGAAATGAATACTGGTCATGCCATCTGGGCTCCATAATGGTACTGCTTGTGCCTTAGGTTGATCTTCTCAGGACAGATACAGCTATACATGGCTGTTGTAGTGGTATATGCCCTGATTGTGATATAGTCATAATTAAAAGGCAGAAGCAACCAAGTACTCCATGATTTTAGCTTAAAACTATTAACTGCTGGTGGCAATGTTGAAAAAAATGAAGACTTTCTCTAGTAGAGAATCACAATCACTTGTAAGACATATATATAGGAGCAACTAAAACACTCAGGAAAATACAGTGGTATAGAACTCAGTACTGCCAGATATGATTCAGGGTTTGTACTCAAGTTGTGACTATAAGCAGTATGACAAACTGTGCAAAAGAAAGAGTTGTGACAGTGCAAGGTTTATCATAGAGATACTCAAGGTGAGCCCCAGCCATTCCACCATTCAGGCAAGGCTGGAAAGCATAGTCCAGAGTGCTGGGGAATGAGCTCATGTTTCCCACTGCCTTAGCCTGCATAAACTGATTGCCCTTTGCCAGTACAGGCACATCCCTCCTTCTGAATACATGGTTTACCTATTTTCAGTGGTATTGACAGGGGTCCAGGGCAATGAATGGACACAATATCAGTTCCAGCAATATGAAAGTACTTCCAGCAGCCCTTGTATTTGTTTGGGGTTTTGTTTGTTTGTTTGTTTGTTTTTGTTTGTTTTAATTTTTTTTGTACTACAGCCTTCCAGTAAGAGGCACAGTTTGACAGAAAGCAAGGCCCATTCTTTCTGTACATGTACATCTTCTTGCTCTTCCAGGAACAGAGAATAAGGCATGCAAGAAAGCTGTGAAGAGTAGGTCAGTGTAGCTCCTACAGAGTGCCCAATCTCATGTATTTTTCAACCAAGACTGCTTTCACTAATGCTAATATGGGAATCACATCTAACTGATGTGCGAGCCAGGAGAATACCTGCTCTGCCAGGAGTTCATCTCCAGTACACAGCAGAAGAGATGTGGGGAGAGAGCAGAGCAGTCAGTCCTGTAGGTGGGCTGTCAATAAAGGTTAAATGATATACGCTGAGCAAGTACATCAGCAGGACCAAGAGAAAGCAAAATAGTTTTTATTCTGAGACCAGTTGTGGCACCTTTTCTATGCAAGTAGACTTACATTCATGTACACCTGACTGCAGATTTTGACGCCCCAGTTGGAAGAATACAGGTACAGGTGAAACCATGCATTTACTCCAATTCTGTAGCAATTCATGTTCATACAGTGTTGAAAAGGATATAATATTTCCTTTATTATAAACTATATGGCAATATTAATCAAAATATTAATAACCTTTATTAATAAGAAAAATGCCAAACATATCAAAAGGTTTGATGAATGGTTAGAATATTTTACAGTGGGAATGTACACTATTTGGGCAACTACAACAATTTAAACAATTTTATGCAAACCGGGAGGAATAGAACAGAAAGAGAACAACCCCGGGAGTGAAATGGCTCTCAACCACAGTGGGGGAGGAGACTCAATGGGAACTGTTATGCCAAAGAGGCAGTTAATTAATTACTCACATCTGGTTGTACCCAGGTAGGGAGCACAGCCGCTGTGTATTAAAGGCTTGGGGTGTTCTCATGCACCAGGCATGGCAGGTTGCCAGCAGGAATGCCATGCGGTCATCAATGGCTGGTCTGGCTTCACAGTATCACAGTATCACAGTATCACTAAGGTTGGAAGAGACCTTGAAGATCATCGAGTCCAAGGTGACACCACAGACCCCATGACTAGACCATTAGCAGATGGCAGGCTGTTAACGACACTTCTCATGACGGGCGCTTGCTTTGTCCTGGGTGAATTGAAGCACAGCAAAATCCTGGTCGCAAAGGGAAGCAGGCTTGGTCCAACTTCTAAGCTCATGGCTTCTCTCGTAGCTCGTAGTGTGTATGCTCGTGGCTTTATCCCAGCCACTGGACCGGGCAACTCAAGGCTCTGCAACTCGAGGCACTTTCAAGCCAGACAAGGTCCAGCAGGTTCAAGAATGCAAGGCTTGAGCAAGGCAAAGGCAAGGGTTTGTGCTGGGGCCGTTTGGCCCTGCCATGAGATACAGGAGCTGGCCAAATAATTTTAAAGTGTCAGCTGCACGGTCCAAGAGTGAAAGGGAACAATTATGACAGAATCACAGACTTAACCAGGTTGGAAAAGACCTTCAGAATCATGAAGTTTGACCTATCACCCAACACCATCTAATCAGCTAAAACATGGCACTAAGTGCCTCATCCAGTCAGTTTTTAAACACTGCCAGGGACAGTGACTCCACCACCCCCCCAGACAGCCCTTCCAAAGGCAAATCACTCTTTCTGTGAAGAATTTCTTCCTAACATCCAGCCTAATTTCCTCTGGTGCAGCTTGAGGCTGTGTTTTAGAGAACTACTTCAGATTTTGACCTCCAGGAAACCAGAATTGGAATCAACAGGATGTTTTAAAATGGTCTGGATTCAGCTTCAAATACCTGCATTTACGGTGGGAGTGACTACATATGAGCCTGTTAAGGTAACTGGAGATCCTTCCAACACAGGGGCATCCACACTTTCTAAGCCACTCTAAAATACACTTAGATTTCTAGAGATGCTAAATCCACAGGTTTAGCAAAGACCAGACATCAAAAGTGCAAACTATACCCAAATACTACTACATAATGCTACTCCTTTGGAAAAAAATTACCAGTCCATATAGATCTTACAAGAGGAATAATAATTCAGCCTTTATTTACAAGTCACCATTGGTATAGATCCTGCATAGGCTTTTGGGGACATGTTTATTTAGGAGGTAGTAAGAGGTTTGCATATACTGAGACCAACCAGTGAAGGAGTGGAAAAAGGTCTATTTGAAGATGGCCTACATGCTCAGCCAAGTTGTTTGATTCACTTCTAACAATATTGTTTCCAATTTCTGGTCTCAGTACCTTACATGAATGTTAGAATTACTCTACATCCTCAAAACATTTCCCCAATGCCATGCCAAATTATCCTTTCAGCTACACCTACAAAACTTTTTTTACTGTTGTGTTTTATGGATTCCATTATATGTTAAATTGATCAACAGCTACAGACTTGTGGTAACTTTAGTGCAAGTACAAAGAAAAAGCAATGTGTGAGGTTGTTTTTTTTATCTCTACAGATAATCTTCAAAATTGTGCACATAACATTACCTCAATTCTTTCTGGACTGAAAAGGAAAGAAACATTGAAAAAGTGTTTCACAGAAAAGAGAGATAACAGATAGAAAGTATAGATTTCAAATAGTATGTATATTTGCACACACATGTATATGTTTATATGTTTCATAGTTTCATAGTTTCAGTTAGGGTTGGAAGGGACCACAAGGATCATCTAGTTCCAACCCCCCTGCCATGGGCAGGGACACCCCACACTAGATCAGGCTGGCCAGAGCCTCATCCAGCCTGGGCTTAAACACCTCAGGGATGGGGCCTCAACCACCTCCCTGGACAACCCATTCCAGGGCCTCACCACCCTCACGGTGAAGAACTTCCTCCTCACATCTAGCCTGAATCTCCCCACCTCCAGCTTCATTCCATTCCCCCTAGTCCTATCACTCTCTGATAGCCTGAAAAGTCCCTCCCCAGCCTTCTTGAAGGCCCCCTTCAGATACTGGAAGGCCACAATGAGGTCACCTCGGAGCCTTCTCTTCTCCAGGCTGAACAGCCCCAACTCCTTCAGTCTGTCCTCACAGAGAGGTGCTCCAGCCCTCTGATCATCCTCGTGGCCCTTCTCTGGACACGTTCCAGCACCTCCAGATCCCTCTTGTAATAGGGGCTCCAGAACTGGACGCAGTACTCCAGGTGGGGTACTGCGTGTGTGTTTGTGTATACACACACACACACACACGCACACACACATACACATATATATGTATGTTTGCTATATAATGCCACACAGACTATACAGATTCAGCATAAGATTTCTGAAGATTGAGGAATTCTCTCTTGGGAATCTGTCACAGTGCCTAGCACAAACACCTTGTACAAACAAACTAGTACTACTTTTCCTGGCATTTCAAGTCAGAAGGGGAACAAACAACTACACTTTTCCCTTCTCAACAGTTATGTAAGGCAATTACTTGTAGTAATGGAAATGAATGGAAGACTGTAAGGCATTGTCTCTCAGTTCTCGCCAGAAAGATTTAAAGTTATACAGGAAACCAGATCATGTGTTATTTAAATTTAGACTTGATCAGGAACTTTCTGTGGTCAAAGTTCTATAAAAACATAAATCTTCACCATCTTGCCATAATTCAAGGGCAATCTACCTGCAGTAGGGCCTTCGGGCACAGGATAACTCCACATTACCTGGGATGTCTGACAGAGTAGCTAAAAGGAACTTTACAAGCTGGTTATCCATAACCATGAACCATCTCATAAAAATTTGGGTCTAATGAAGTCAAGATTCCCTGCCAGGCTTGTAACTGCTTGTATGCATGGTCTTCCTTCATGATGTGCAAGACAGCACTATTGCAACAAAAGGCAAGTTACCTTGGGTTGTTGGAACATAAGACCATGCACATAGTCAGTGACTGCAAAGGAGCATAAGTCCTGTAGAGTGAATTCCTGAGCAGTTATTTTTAATTCTTAGAAGGAATTGCCTTATCTTTGCTAATTCTTTTAAAAATACCAGCTTGAAAAACATTGGGCTTACAAAGCCTGTGTATGTAGAAAAGACCAACATATATATAATATCCTAGCTATTAGCTCATAAACTGGAACCTCTTAAATCCAGTTTAGGATGCATACTCTGACTGAAATTGAAACCAACGTAGAAAATCCATCAGTAGAGTTACACAAGCTGGGTTTCAACTGACCTAAGGTTTTCCTCACAGAATTTTTAAAAGCTGGCTACCTTGCACATCAATGAAGAAAACTGCAAGCTGTTTTATTTTGTATTGTAACTAGCACAGTCATGGAATCACGCTTCAGATGCTGAGAGGTTTTTGTCAATACTGGCCCAGAGCCTTACTAGTTCCATAAACCTGACTACTGCGGAAATAAGCTTTTTTAAGACCACATTGACTAGTTCTATTCTGAAGTGGGTTATTGACACAGATGATAGTGGTTGTGTTTTTGCAGACCTTATTTAAATTAAGGTGAATGCTGCTAACACCAGCACAGAATCCTGACTTTGTTAATTTGTGATTAGCAAAGGTGAAGGTTCAAGTGAACTAAAACTCAACTATCAGCAAATCTGCATAGTCCAGGACAGACATGGCAAATTTAAAGTTAACTATGTACAGTTAATATTACCGCTTAACTAGTTCTGAAGAATTGTGCAGTATTTCCTTGTGATGTTTCTTTGCTTTTCATCAGTATATTTAGATTTCACACTTACTAAGACTTTTTTGGTTGTGTCTTGAAACCACCCTATTTGCATTCTCTCAGGCTGGACAAAAGAAGCACTCTCTCACAGGTGGAAATGATAAAATTGTTTTTCTTCACTTTAGAATAAAGCTGCTTTCATCTAGATTGATATAGCTAACAAGCTCCACAGTCATGTATTCCTCCATTACAGTAAAGCTGGTAACACTTCTGCATTTTCTTACTGGAAAAACAGAGGGATCTTTTACCTCTGGGTGTGAAATTCTTGTAGAGAGAAGACAGTTTTAATTTGGCCTATCAGAGGTCAGAACTATGACAACCATAGGGTTTACTTTGAGTAAATGTACCAAGATAAAGACTGAAGTTTGTCTCCACAAGAGTTATTGATTAATGTAGTGATTATACTGTAAGTATTTCACTGCAAAATATATGCCATCTTTTTTTTCCACTGATTTGCAGCTAGTAGCTAGTTAGATGTTTTCAGATTTGTTTTATTTATGCAGAAGTACTTGTGCACACAGAGGGCAGAAGCCTCATTCCCCACATGTATTAATTCTAGAAAGACGATAAGCTAAAGCCTAGTGTGAGATAATGCCTTTGTGATAACATAACTATAGGCTCAGCAACAGTTTCTGATCTTGCAATAGTGAAGAAAAAAAAGAAATAAAATTTAAAAAATAAGAGGGAGGACTCAATACAAAGAAGTTTCTTAGAAGATTTAGATTCAGATTTTGATTAAGTGAACCAAACCCTTGCTTTTAGAGATGAGAGACAAACCCTCCAAGCTAAAATTTGCATGAAATTTTATTGCAAGGGTGAGAAAGAGCCATCCAGACAAACCCCAAAGCCTCTTTTGGTAAAGCTCATGTTCATTTTAAGGAACATACAGTGAGAGATATACTCATTTACATTCCTCAGTTTGGTGAATTTGAACATTTGCAGAAGTGTTTCTCTGAATGAAACCAATGATGCTTTAGGAACAATAACTGAGGTGTGTCACAAAAGGGCACTTTGCCACAAATCAAGGTTTGTCACTTTTCCCACAATTTAAGATGACCATCTGCTGCTGCTTGCCTTCTTGGCTCTTCTTTCTCTGCATACTCTGTTTGCAACAGGAAGCATCTGTTTTCTGCACTTGTGTAATATTCTTTCATCTCACCAGCAATTCAGATAGTCCAGGAGGAGTTGAATCCCCAGAAGAAATACTGCACACCAAAGATCCATAGGTTTTCACTAGCTTCAGCTACATTTATGTAGACATAAACTATCCTCACCCTTTAGCTCTTGTTACAGCTGTGTAACACTATTAAAGAGAGGAAGTAATGAAAAAAAATGTTTAAAAGTACAGTATTTTAAGAAAAAGCAAAATAAGATTCTCCAACCACATTTGTGTTGGTTAAAACTTGTTAATACAGTTTCTCTTAAGTATTTACAATAAAGGCTGCATTTTCATTTTGCTTCATTCTGCATCTGTCAATCAAGGAATTTATTAAATAAGACCTTTTCATTCTACACAATCATGTTTTGACAGGTAGTGAACCAATAATAACCAATAATAACCAATAACCAAATAACCAATAATAAACAAACTGCGTCCAGTTCTGGAGTCCCTATTACAAAAGGGATCTAGAGGTGCTGGAGCGTGTCCAGAGAAGGGCCACGAGGATGAGCAGAGGGCTGGAGCACCTCTCCTATGAGGACAGACTGAGGGATTGGGGCTGTTCAGTCTGGAGAAGAGAAGGCTCCGAGGTGACCTCATTGTGGCCTTCCAGTATCTGAAGGGGGCTTCAAGAAGGCTGGGGAGGGACTTTTCAGGCTATCAGGGAGTGATAGGACTAGGGGGAATGGGATGAAGCTGGAGGTGGGGAGATTCAGGCTAGATGTGAGGAGGAAGTTTTTCACCGTGAGGGTGGTGAAGGCCTGGAATGGGTTGTCCAGGGAGGTGGTTGAGGCCCCGTCCCTTGAGGTGTTTAAGCCCAGGCTGGATGAGGCTCTGGCCAGCCTGATGTAGGGTAGAGTGTCCCTGCCCATGGCAGGGGGTTTGGAACTAGATGATCCTTGTGGTCCCTTCCAACCCTAACTGAAACTATGAAACTATGTTAAGTTTTGAGTTTGTTGTCAGTCTTTTTCACCGGTGCACTTGAGAGGAAGAGAATAGGTAAAAGAGGGGAAACACATTAGTTTTATTTAGTAGTCCCCTAAAAAGAAAGTAGGCACATCTCTAGTGTTACTTTTCCATGGCAAAGAAATAACCCAGTCCTCATCTGAATTTTTAGTGTTTGATGTTCAATATTCTCTTTAATTTGTCATTTTTTGTCAATTGAAGGGAAAGTAATCATCATGACTGTCAAAAAGGCACTAAGCAGCTGTCACCTTTGCTTACAGTTACAGTTTGGATGAAAATCTGGCATTACTGAATTTTGAATTGAGCTTTCTGTGCAGTGGTTATGAGCCAGTGAGTAGAAGTAAAAAATCCTACCTGGATTTGATGAGGGTTACTTCAGAGGCTGTAGATGCTCTTAGTACCTAATATAAAACTAAAATATATCCATACACTAAATGCTTCAGAAAAGAGGCAAGTTCTGTGTTATAGTTTAAAGACAGCTCTCCTCAAAACAAAAGCAAACCCATGTTTTTCTAACAGTGATATTTATGAAACAGAACTATACTTTTATAGATTATGCATGTGAAACCTTAGTTGAGGGTCAATGTTTTAAAATTCTCCTGCAGCAAAGTTTCTCTTACAGTAAATCCATGCAAGCTCCACTGATTTGAATTGTGTTGGAAATCTGAAATGGAAAGGAAGCAACTGATAAAACACAAGAGGAATCTAATTCTAATCCTCATAAAGATTATTTTGTCTCTTAATTTCTGACATTTGCAAGTTAAACCACAAGACACAGACAGAGACTGTGGTTGGAGTGGGGAAGGACCTAAAGTCACTCTGAAAAAGATGAAACTATAATGCAGTGTCTTTGCTAAACCCAAATAGACACAATAATGGAAGAGGTAAAGTATGTTGAAATGCTACGTAGTAGCTCCAGTGGTTTAACCTGCACATTTAAAAAGCAAAGCATCACAAGTAAGGATGACTCAGAGCAAGAATTTCTACTAGCCCAGGCTTTCCTGAACAAGGAATTCAGCATCAGACCCAGAAGGACCTAGCAAACGGAAAGGCAAATTTTAAAGGAGGATTTTCTGTACTCCGCTCTTCACCAGGAGGCTATTCGCCCTTGAGAATGACTTGCAACAGCAGTCTTGAGTGCTTTGCTTGCCCCCTCTTCCCCTGCAGAAGACACTAGGAAACCATCACATTGTTCTCCTATTGCTCTTTGTGATGGACATCTTTCATACTGAAAACTATGCCAAGCTCTTGTAAACACCTAACCACAAAGTCTGGTGCCTTTCAACTCCTCTTCAAGAGATGCCTAAATCTGGGAGGCACTTGTGTTTTACTGACAATAGTGCTCCACAAGTGCAATTTGCCTGTAACCAGGCCACAAACCGTGATGCTGTTTTGTGTACTGCAGCATCTATGTGTGCATTTTTTTATCTCTTTCTCGACAGGATGTGTCTCTGAATAAGCAAGTTTAGAAGAAAATACATTTGTGATGAGCCCAACACAAAACCAAATGCAAGAGGCATTCAATAGCTCCATGACCAGTGCGACAGTGACATTTTCACCTATACTCCTACATCCTAAGTACATATATTTTCTGTAGGAATACCTTACCCTGTGAGAGAAAATACCTTTTATCTGCAAAGAGCTTCATACTTCAATATATTATTTTTTTTCTGCTTTTTTGTGGGGGTAAGTTTAGGGTTGTTAGGCAAAAAGGTGTGCCACTGCAGAAGGACTTTTAAGGTACTAGAGGACATTAATAAGTATTTACTATTGGTAAGTCATAGATGGAAGAGTCTAAATGGATAGTATTAAGGATTTTTTCCAAGAGCTTTGTGTCAGTATGTGTTCTTTCAAGTTCCCCTGAAAACTGAAGAGTTGGTTTTGTTCTTTACACACCTTCACTGACAAGAACAGAATTTCATCTGCAATATATTTAGCTCAATGTTTTTTTTGCAATTGTGTGCCTTTTTTCTGGACTTTCAACAACTCATCTGGAAGCTCCTGAAAGACTGGTAACATCAGTCAACATCGTTTGTTTGATTCTGACTCTCACTACTTCTGAATGCTTTTAGCTAATATGTGAAGCACTATGTCAAATCTATCAGATTGAGAAACAAGATAAATAAGCCCTCACTGAGCTTCTCGCTGCTGTAGCTGTGCTGCAGTCACTTTCTTTTTAGAGTTTAATATCTCACCACTACACTACAGTCTTCAGTAGAGACTTCACCTTTGCCAGGTCACAGGAATGATCAATGGTCAATTTGTGAAAAGTCTAGCAACTTATTCAGTAAGCCTCTGACATACATCACAGCTTTTTGCCAGAATGCTATTTTCATCTTATAGCCAGCACCTAGGGCTAACCTCTCAGAGGGACTCACTTGTTATATTGCTCATGGGCTACAACCTCACAATGAAATTAATGATCTTATTGAAATAGATCTGATACCAGCTGACAGGCATCTAGGTGTTTGTTTTGTTTTTTTTTTTTTAATTTATTTTATTTTAGTATTAATCTAGCCTCCTACAGCAGGTGTGTGTTGCAAAGAGATGCCTGGATTAAAAAGTGTGGGTGATCAAAGTCAACAAGTAGGAACCTGCTCTCTATCTCTCTTTTATTGCCCACAGTTATTGGTTGGCTTGGCCTGCCACCGTTTTAAGGCCCCTATGGCTAGTCATCACAGAACTTACAGTTGCTCTCTTTTCTGCCTCTCTGGTCAATCATTGTCATGTTTGCATTTTTTGGACCCCGTACTGCAAAACTGCATCCCTGTACTTTCAGTTCAATGAAACTAAGCATGTGTGCATGTGGCACACCGAGATATGAGGTCTTGCTTGCAGCTGCTATATCCTGCTACACTGTATGAAATAAATGGCTGCCAAGAAAGATCTATATAGGCCAGAGAGTGAAAGCATCATTTTGCTTTGTGGACTGCAAAACTGAAACTAATTTTGCAGAGTTAGAAATGATGCAAATAAGACAGCTGCAAAGAGAATATTTGTTATTAATTTATATCCTGCAGAAACTGAACCTCAATAGCTTTTCTTCTTGTCAGAAGCATGCTTGTTACTTCATTAGTTTGGTCTCTTCAGCCTGTAAAACATTCCAAGCAACTGTAATCTGTACCTGGTTCTCAATTATAGAATCATAAAATGCTTTTGGTTGGAAGGGACCTTAAAGATCTAGATCAATCCCATCTTTGACTAGATCAGGATGCTCAAAGCCCCTTCCAACATGACTTTGCATTTTTTAAGGGATTGGTCATCTACCATCTCTCTGGATGACCTGTTCCAGTGTTTCACCACTCTCATTGTAAAAAAAAATAATTATTTCTTATATCTATTTCTTATTTACCCTCTTTTAGTTTAAAGCCATTTCCTTTTGTCCTATCGCAACAGGCCCTGTTAAAGAGATTGTCCCCATCTTTCTTATAGGCCCTCTTTAAGTACTGAAAGGCTACAGTGAGCTTCTCCTGAAGCCTTCTATTCTCAGCTCCCTCAGCCTTTCTTCAGAGAAGAGGTGTCCCAGGCCCCTCATCATCTTTGTGGCCCTCCTCTGGACCTGTTCCAATAGGTCCATGTCTTTCTTATGTGAAGGACTCCAGGACTGGACACAAGTACTCCAGGTGAGATCCCACCAGAGAAGAGAGGCAAAATCACCTTCCTCAACCTGCTGGCTATATTTCTTTTCATGCAGCCTAGGATATGGTTGGCTTTCTGGGCTGCTGTGGTGGGTTGAAATTATCCCCAAAATAAAATTGCCAGACTAGCTCAGATGGAAGCAAATTAATCTATATTTACAAGCAAAACTACAATCTAAAATATGAAATGCAATGAATATGTACAAAATATATAATATTTGCATGTATTTACTATTTATAAACAACACAAGAACGCCCCTGGACAAAACCAGGGGGTTACCAGCAACTTCCCCCTCCTTGCTCCCTTCCCTTCCCCCTGTACATGGGACAAGAGAAAGAAAAGCAAAGAGTAGCTTGTTAGTACTTAGCCACAACAAAGGAACACAGCCAATGTCATCAAGCTAGCAGAAGCACCTGATACTATCTGCTAGAGTGAAGGAAGCAAAAAGAGAGAAGGTAGTTTATACAACTAGCTTTATGTTAGTTTTTGGACCAATGGTATTATTTTGACCTTATCATTATTTTCCCTTTACATCCAATGGTGATTTGTTTATATTTTACTACCATTACTCAAGATCTGTGGAAAATTTCCTAGGCATAACCTAAAACTACCACAGCTTCTAGGACACGCTGCTGGCTTATGTGCAGCTTTTCATCCACCAGTACCCCTAAGCCATTCTCTACAAGTCTGCTCTCAATCCCTTTATCACCTATCATGTATTGATACTGAGAATTGTTTCACCTCAGGTGCAGGACTTCGCACTTGGCCTTGTTGTACCTCAAGAGGTTCACACAGGCCCACTTCTCAAGCTTGCCCAAGTTCATCTGGATGGCATCCCATCCCTCTGGTGTGTCAACTGCATCACTCATCTGCAAACTTGCTGAGGGTGCACTTCATCTCACTATGTCACTGATGAAGGGATTAAACAGTGCTAGTCTTACTGTGGATCTCTGAGGGACACCACTTGTCATCAGTCTCCATCTGAATGGAATGGAATGGAATGGAATGGAATGGAATTAACCAGGTTGGAAAAGACCTTAAAGATCATCAAGTCCAACCTATCACCCAATACCATCTAATCAACTAAACCATGGCACCAAGTGACTCATCCAGTCTCTTCTTAAACACCTCCAGTGATGGTGACTCCACCCTGAACAGCCCATTTCAATGGCAAATCACTCTTTCTGTGAAGAATTTCTTCCTAATATCCAGCCTAAACCTGCCCTGGTGCAGCTTGAGACTGTGTCCTCTTGTTCTAGTGCTGGTTGCCTGGGAGAAGAGACCAAACCCCACCTGGCTACAATCTCCCTTCAGGTAGTTGTAGACAGTAATAAGGTCTCCTCTGAGCTTCCTCTTCTCCAGGCTAAGCAACCCCAGCTCCCTCAGCCTCTTCTCAGAGGGCTTGTGCTCCAAACCCCTCTCCAGCTTTGTTGCCCTCCTCTGGACGTGGTCCAGCAACTCAACATCTTTCCTAAACTGAGAGACCCAGAACTGGACTCAAGGTGTAGCCTAACTAGTTCTGAGTACAGGGCAGAATGACCTCCCTGCTGCTACTGGCCACACTATTCCTGATTCAGGCCAGGATACCATTGGCCTTCTTGGCCACCTAGGCACACTGCTGGCTCATGTCCAGCCTACTATCAACCACTAAACTCCGGTCCCTTTCGGCCTGGCTGCTCTCCAGCCACTCTGGCCCCCACCTGTAGCACTGCATGGGGTTGTTGTGGCCATTGTGTAGAACCTGGCACTTGGATGTGTTATATTTCATGCTGTTGGATTCTGCCCATCTGTCCAGCCTGTCAAGGTCCCTGGAGAGTCCTTCTACCCTCTAACAGATCAACACCTGCCCCCAGCTTGGTGTTGTATGCAAACTTACTGATGATGGACTCAATTTCATCATCCAGATCATCAATAAAGATATTGAAGAGCATGGGGCCCAGCACTGATCCCTGGGGGACACCACTAGTGACTGGCTGCCAGCTGGATGTGGCACCATTCACCATTACTCTCTGGACACAGCCCTCCAGCCAGTTCCTAACCCAGCTCAGAGTGCTGATGTCCAAGCCATGGGCTGTCAGCTTGGACAGGAGTTTGCTGTGGGGGACAGTGTCAAAGGCCTTGCTGAAGTCCAGGTAGACCACATCCACAGCCTAACCCACATCCACCAGGCAGGTCACCTGGATCATAGAAGGAGATCCGGTTGGACAGGCAGGACTTGCCCTTCCTGAATCCATGCTGCTAGGGCCTGATCCCTTGGCCATCCTGTTAAGTGCTGTGTGATTGCACTCAAGATGTCCTGTTCCATAATCTTGCCTGGCACTGAGGTCAGGCTGACAGGTCTGTAATTCCCTGGTTGCTCCTTCTGGCCCTTCTTGTGGATGAGTATCACGTTGGCCAGCTTCCAGTCATATGGGACTTCTCCAGTGAGCCAGGACTGGTGGTAAATGATGGAGAGCAGCCCGGCCAGCTCATCTGCCAGCTCTCTCAGCACCCTGGGATGGATCCCATCCGGTCCCATGGACTTGTAGGGATTCAAGCAACTAAGCAGGTCTCTAACTACTTCCTCCTGGATCACAGGGGAACTATACTGCTTCCTGACTCCATCTGCCAGCTCAAGAGGCCAGTTGTCTAGAAGACATTCTGTCCTGTTATTAATAATTGAGGCACAGGAGGTGTTAAGTACCTCTGCCTTTTCCTCATCTTTACTTACAATATTCCCCTCCATGTCCACCAAGGAGTGGAGGTTGTCCTTGCCCCTCCTCTTGTCATTAATATATTTGTAGAAGGATTTTTTTTTGTCCTTCACAGCAGAGGCCAGTCTAAGCTCTAAATGGGCTTTTGCCTCTCTGATTTATTTTGTACGCAACCTAGCAACATCCTTAAATATTTCATGGGTAACCTCTCCTTCCTTCCAAAGATGATACACCCTCTTTTTTTCCCTTAATTTGTTCAGAAGTTCATTGCCCAACCAGGCTGGCCGTCTGCCCTGGCGGCTCATCTTCCGGCACATCGGCACAGCCTGTTCCTGTGCTATCAAGATTTCTTCCTTGAAGTAGGTCCAGCCCTCCCGGACCCCTTTGTTTATGTTGGCTGTTTCCCAAGGTACCTTCTGAGGTACACAGAAGCATTGATCACTACCCTCTGGATAAGACTATCCAACCAGTTATGTATTTACCAAATAGTCCACTCATGAAATCCTTACCTCTCCAATTTAGAGAGAAAGATGTTGTAGGGGACCACGCCAAAAGCCTCACAGAAGTTCAAATAGGTGACATCCACCCTTTGTCCACTGAGGTAGTCTCTCGATCATAGAAGGTTACTTGGTTGGTCAGGCAGGACTGTCATGCTGGCTGTCTTGAATAATCTCCCTCTTCTCCCTGTGTCTTAGAATAGGTTCTGGGAGGATCTATTCCTTTACTTTCCCAGACACAGAGGTGAGACTAGCAGGTCGGTAGCTCCTGGGAGTCTCCTTTCTCCTTTTTTAAAAATGGGTCCAATGTTTCCCTTCTTCCATCAGAGACTTCACCTGATTGCCAGGACTTTTCAAATATCATGGAGAGTGGCTTTGTAACGACATCATCCAGTTCCCTCAGCACTCTGGGATGCATCTTGTTAGGTCCCATAGATTTATGTGTTCAGGTTCTTCAGGTGGTCACAAACCTAATCTTCTCTTACAGTGGGAGGGACTTTGCTTCCCTGGTTCACTTCTTGTGGTCCATCAACTCAGAAGGTATGAGAAGTTGTGAATGAAGACCAAGGCAAAAAAATTCAAGGAAGACATTACATTTTTCTTTTATTTTGTCTTTATGATGAATATACTAAGAGCAATTGGTTGCATGTTCTCCTTTCCCAACTGAAAATAATGAAGAAATAAAAAAGTCAGCAGTTATTTGGAATGGAACACCATTTGATTAGGGGAAAAAAAGTCAGAAAACATTGTGTATTGCAAGAAGTATTATCTACAGTAGATAGGATAGATTTAACTCATGGAGATCCTATGGCATCCTGTTCTCATGTAGACATTGATTAATTTTGATTTGTAATATGTGACTCTATTTTACAATCATATAAGAGGTGTAACAATGTATAACTGCAAAAAGTATTAGAACACCATTCAGCAGGGAAAAAAGTAGCTGTTCAAAGCTAGAAAGAAGTGAGATTCATAAACTATCATGATTCAAAGGGAAGAGGGGGTTTTCAGGAGATAATTTTAATGGATTAAGTTCATGCAGAGACAATCTGTCAAACTACATAAAACTTTTTCTTAGTTTGATTAATAAAAGAAGTATGTTCTTAATTTCTGTTTTGATATACTATTTTTCTCTCTCTTGACATTTATGTTTTAGGTTTTTAAGCCAACTGTTCATGATATGATCCAGCTGGATTCTAAGAATCAACAACCCCCTTGTGAATAATGGTTAAAAACGGATCCCGCCTGGACATTGAAACGCTGGCAATGCTCCAGAATAAAGCTATCTCCATCACGCTTCCAGTTGTGTATACATTGGTGGCTATGATCAGTATCCCTGGCAATTTGTTCTCCCTTTGGGTGCTCTGCTGTCACATCAAACCCAAAACACCTTCTGTTATCTTCATGATCAATCTAAGCATCACAGATCTCATGCTGGCCAGCTGCTTTCCCTTCCAGATTTCTTATCACATCCAAAGCAATCACTGGAGCTTTGGCAAGACCCTTTGCAGCCTCGTCACTGTGATGTTCTACTCCAACATGTATTCTTCCATATTGACCATGACTTGTATCAGCATTGAACGGTATCTGGGTGTGGTATATCCCATGAAGTTGATCAAGTGGAGGAGAAAAAGATATGCCTTTGCTGCCTGCCTGGGTATGTGGATTTTCTTGCTAATAGCCTTCTACCCACTAGAAAGCACGGATCTGACCTATGAAGTGAAAGAACTGGGGATTATAACCTGTTTTGACGTTCTCAAATGGGATATGCTGCCCAACTTTGCAGCCTGGGTTGCCTTTCTCCTCACACTATTTGTCGTGCTTTTCCTGATCCCATTCGTCATAACAGTTGGATGCTATATCGGCACCATTCGGAAGCTTATTCAGACATCAAGCAGATATGGTAACAGGCAGAAGACTAGATCCATATATCTAGCCATCATAGTCCTTCTGGTATTCATCACTTGCTTCGCCCCCAATAACTTTATCCTACTTGTGCATATGATCAGCCGCCTATTTTACAGCAAGAGTTTGTACCCAGCCTACAAGCTCACCTTGTGCCTCAGTTGCTTCAACAACTGCATAGATCCGTTCATTTATTATTTTGCATCCAAAGAATTTTACCAGAAATTCATGCAAGTGTTTCGTCCTAAGGTACTGCTCAGTGACAGTCTGGAAACCAGAAGAGAAAGCTTTTTCTCTGGCAGGACCATGTCAGCCAGGTCAATGTCAAGTGGACCTATGGATGGATTAGAGGGAGTAAAGGTCTATTTGCAAAGGCAGGAAAGTGTCTTTTAGCCTTAAACATTCCCAGAAGAAATAGTAGACACAGAAAGCATTTCATTTTTGAATGGCTGCCTTCAAAATAACTTCCTCCAGTGACAAAACTTGAGCCATACTTAAATTGCGCATCCTACTTCAGTATTTTCTGTTAAGAAATAAGAACTGAGTTTATTCACAAAGGCACTGAAGCAAGTCCAAAACTGATAGTTAGAGGTTGCCCTGGAACAAGTGATAAATTCAGAACAAAAGTTATTTTCAAGTTGTATAATCTCAGGGATTAATCAAAGGTTCATGATTCTCTGTGAATGAGAAATATTACTGTGTATGAATTACAGCATACATTGAAGTTGGATTTGGGGTAAGGGAGTTAATTTTCTAAGCAATGTGATGAATTTTTTGTTTGGTTTGGTTTCTTTTAATGTATTGCTTTCTCTCTTACTGCATTTCATAGTATCATAGTATCAGTCAGGGTTGGAAGGGACCACAAGGATCATCTAGTTCCAACCCCACTCTCATGGGCAGGGCCACCCTACACTAGATCAGGCTGGCCAGAGCCTCATCCAGCCTGGTCTTAAACACCTCCAGGGACAGGGCTTCAACTACCGACCTGGACAACCCATTCCAGCCTGAATCTCTCCACCTCCAGCTTCATTCCATTCTCCCTAGTCCTATCACCACCTGATATCCTGAGAAGTCCCTCCTCAGCCTTCTTGTAGGCCCCCTTCAGATACTGGAAGGCCACAATGAGGTCACCTTGGAGCCTTCTCTTCTCCAGACTGAACAGCCCCAACTCCTTCAGTCTGTCCTCATAGGAGAGGTGCTCCAGCCCTCTGATCATCCTCGTGGCCCTTCTCTGCACACCTTCCAGCACGTCCTGATCCCTCTTGTAATAGGGGCTCCAGATCCAGACACAGTACTCCAGGTGGGGTCTCACCAGGGCTGAGTAGAGGGGGAGAATCACCTCCCTTGACCTGCTGGCCACACTTCTCCTGATGCAGCCCAGGATCTGATTGGCTTTCCGGGCTGCAAGTGCACATTGAGAGCTCATGTTGAGCTTCTTGTCCACCAGCACCCCCAAGTCTCTCTCCTCAGGGCTGCTTTCCAGCCAGTCACTGCCCAGCCTGTATTTGTGCCTGGGGTTGCCTCAACCCAGATGCAGGACCCTGCACTTGGTCTTGTTGAAGCTCATGAGGTTGGCTTATGCCCACGTCTCCAGCCTGTCAAGGTCCCTCTGGATGGCATCCCTTCCCTCCAGCATGTCTGCTGCACCACACAGCTTAGTGTCATCAGCAAACTTGCTGAGGGTGCACTCAATGCCACTGTCCATGGCACCCACAAAGATGTTGAACAAGCCTGGTCCCAGGACTGATCCCTGAGGGACTTCGCTTGTCACTGGCCTCCACTGGGACATAAAAGAGTGAGTAAAGCCAGCTTGTAATTTTACCATCAATGCATAGCCACTGTGAACTCACCACAACACTCACCCAGCTGTTTATCAGAACCAAACCACACCAACCATTGAAAAGGTTAGGTTGACTCATATTACTTATTCCAATTTTATACAGCAAAATATCTCCTGTGATGAAAGCTGTAACTAATAATATTTGAGACTACTTCAGCTGCTGAATGGATAACAGTTAAATTTCTTGTAATTACTAATTTCTCAGGACAGTGGGGAATGGTTTATTTAAGAAAACAGATGTTCTCACATTACCCTTCTAGAGTAACAATGATGCTGCTTGTACGTGATTGGTATCAACAAGCCATTTTCACCAATTCACTACAGGCTATATACAGAAGCACTCTCCCCCTCAGCAGAGAGTGCAGCTTTATGTTATGCACAGACAGTGAATTTATCTTCCGTATGGTGGTGGTGTGGATGATTAACTAGATTTTCAGCTGGTTATATGAGAATTCAACCACAGACTGGAGTGAATCCATATCAGCAGAAACAGATGAAAACTTGCCCCTACAGTCAGATATCAGAAACATTCTTTCAAGTGGGCAAACAGAAAGAAAAGAAAAATTGGAAGCATGGTTTGACAATGGGAGATGTACCAAATACCCTGCACATAGGTTACAGTGGGTTAATTGTTCAGTCCTATGGATGGGACTCCTCTCTGAAATATCATTCTTCATCTTTGTATATACTGTGTCATGTTTTAATTCTCACATCTCAACAACTGCCTGTGTTCTTGTAAAGACAACTGCTACAGAGTATGTACTGGGGACAGACAAATGCAAAGTTTCTAAATTACCTCACGTGTGCTAAAAGAGAGGAGCCTACTGAATATGTTCTTGTGTGTGTCCAGGGCTCTGAGCAACTGTGTCAGCTCATGCCCCCAAAATGCCTGCTTGCACCAGGGCTTCCAACGACAGAATGATTGCTCTTCCTAATCCACCAGACAGGAATTCAGCTAATTTACTTACATTTTATAAACCTGTGTGTTGACATAGCATAGTTTCACCTTGCTGGTCAAATCCCTTCACCATCCACATTCACAAAATTTCAGCTTTCTTGCTACCAAAATTTTTTCCAGCATTTTGCTGTGGCAGAAACTTTTTTGGAGGTTATACTGCATTTTTCCTCTCCTCTCCTCTCCTCTCTCCTCTCCTCTCCTCTCCTCTCCTCTCCTCTCCTCTCTCTCCTCTCCTCTCCTCTCCTCTCCTCTCCTCTCCTCTCCTCTCCTCTCCTCTCCTCTCCTCTCCTCTCCTCTCCTCTCCTCTCCTCTCCTCTCCGAACCTCTCCTCTCCGAACCTCTCCTCTCCGAACCTCTCCTCTCCTCTCCGAACCTCTCCTCTCCAAACCTCTCCTCCCCGAACCTCTCCTCTCCTCTTCTCTCCCCTCTCCTTCCCCTTTTACTTGTTTTTATAATTAAGTTTTATCTTAATCTGGTACTCAAATACCTCCTAAAAGGTGTTGCAATGTGCCTGAACTGTAACTGACACCAAAGAGGACCAAAAGGGCAGAAAGTGCACTTTGGACAACTCCTATAGTCTGAAAAATACTGAATTTCTCCTTTTGCAAGAGAAAAAAAGACACTCACAACTGACTGAAAATATTCTCCCTAGCCTCAAAGAGCTCTTTATAGTCATTGATCCCTCTTCTGATAGTCTAAAAAAGAACAGGAAGGATGCCTTGTTCAGGTAGCTCTTCATGCCATTTTACTAACTAGCCTCTAGTTCTAGTTAGGCCATTTAGGTCAGTGAGATTGTTCCTTGAGAAAGGCATTTTAAAAATGAACCCAACAACAGCAGTCTTCTGAGTCTGATGGGGTATATTGAAGTTTTGAAAGGTTTTTATTTAGAGAGAAGTAGAAGAAATTATTTCTAAAAGTGGCCCAACTTTTTGGTCTTTGACACTGGAAATGTCCTTCAGGGGCAACATGAGGTAGCAAGGTCACTAGGTGTGAGTTTACATGCATACATACATACATACATACATACATACATACATATATATAAATATATATACATAAGTATAGAGTTCCATTTGAGAGTTTATTGTGAAGGTCATGTCTATATTGCCTTTGCTGTAGTGATATGGCTCCTGGGCAACGTATTGACTTGATTGCCTCTGTGGCTAATGTAATTTTCATGAGAAGACATGAATGTACAGACTTCTGTGTTTCAGCGGGGTTGGGGTTTATTTTTGGTTTTGTTTGTTTGTTTGTTTTTTATTATTATTACCAATTTAATCTGTGAATGTACTTGGACTTTTTTCTGTATATAATAATAAACCCAAATATAAAAAGGTCATAGTTTATGATCTTTTCCTTTGTTTGCGTATGTCATCTGTGAGAAACTTCAAGCTTAGAAGAGGGTGGGAGAATTATGTTGTGAAATAAAACAAATCCATTTCCCCTGCTACTGGGGTGTGGGTGGGTAAGATATTTTATTTTAATTATTGTTTTAAGTCTCTTATTTTTTCCAGGCACTTTGAAGATTGATCATATTTTTCTTTGCATACCTGTTCTTTTTTTTCCCCTTTTCTTTATATACATGTATCTTGAAGCTGCCAATGGCACACCCCCTTCAGGCAAATATTAAAAGCAGCGATGCTTGAATGAAATACTGGCTAACTTGGGATCCTTCTTGTCCAACAGGTGCACCAAATGCATACTTTTTTCCTGAGAGACCTGGCAGCCTAGACCTGTCCTGCCCCCAGTCAGGACCAGGACAGCTGAATGGCACTGGGGCAGCCCCAGCTTCCAGTACTGGGCACCTCTCTGGGGATGGAAATGGGTCACAGACCACCTGGTGGGCCTGGCTTGGCAGAGCCCATGGCCAGACAGAGTAGGACAGGGCTCTGGGGAGATGAAGGCTGGTCCCACTACAGCATCACTAGGGGAGGGGCTGACTGTCTCTGACATGCGATCCTGTGCCCTGAACGGGGTTGGGGGGAGCCCCAGGAGGCTGGGCAGGGACAGTCAGGGTTGGTAGTGCCTTGATAAACATTCCCTGACTGACTGACTCTGCTCCATTTTGGATTCAGGGTCTGTTTGGCTACATCTATGCTGATACATGAGAGGGACAGGAATCATCCTTAAGCTACTCAATTATTTTTTGTCACTTTTTTCCCAGTTAAAAGTGTTTAAAATAACATGTGGGCTACACTGACAACCTCCAGAGTGGTCTTTCTCTAAGGGCATACTTAATGTACATGCTACATACCCAGAGGTGTGCATGATAGCATGAATGTTTGAGGGTGAAATTCAGCATTGGTAAATGTGAAGTAATGCACATAGGGACATTTAGTCATACATTTGTGTACAAAATTATGTTGCTGGGCTATGAATTATAGTGCATAATTCCATGCATCACCTCAGCATTGCAATAATCCATGGTTCACCCACACTTTGTTTACTTTGTGCAATTACTAGTCAGTTCATCCCAGATAAAATCTACATGAAGTGGAACAAACTGAGAGAAGGGCATCTAGGATGATCTAAAGTATGAATTTAAGACCTTATGAGTTAAACAGTTTAGTACTCTTCAGACAAGAGGAGACAGTATAGGGTAGGAAGGAAAGAGGTCTACAGAAATGTAGAGGCTTACTGGAAGGAGTTATGTTGCCTTTGCCCAAACAAGAACTGGGGAATAACATGTTATGCTAATGAGATTCAAGATCAAACCCAGCTCAAACACATCTAAGTGGCAGGTGCTGCACATTGCCCACAACAACCCATGCAGTGCTACAGGCCCAGGTCAGAGTGGCTGGAGAGCAGCCAGGCAGAAAGGGACCTGGGGGTACTGGTTGACAGTAGGCTGAACATGAGCCAGCAGTGTGCCTAGGTGGCCAAGAAGGCCAATGGCATCCTGGCCTGTATCAGGAATAGTGTGGCCAGCAGGAGCAGGGAAGTCATTGTGCCCCTGTACTCAGCACTGGTCAGGCCACACCTTGAGTACTGTGTCCAGTTCTGGGCTCCTCAGTTTAGGAAAGATGTTGAGTTGCTGGACCACGTCCAGAGAATAGCAACAAAGCTGGGGAGGGGATTGGAGCACAAGCCCTCTGAGAAGAGGCTGAGGGAGCTGGGGTTGCTTAGCCTGGAGAAGAGGAGGCTCAGAGGAGACCTTATTACTGTCTACAACTACCTGAAGGGAGGTTGTAGCCAGGTGGGGGTGGTTCTCTTCTCTCAGGCAACCAGCACCAGAACAAGAGGACAAAGCTGCACCAGGGGAGGTTTAGGTTGGATGCTAGGAAGCAGTTCTTCACAGAAGGAGTGATTGGCCATTGGAATGGGTGGCTTGGGGAGGTGGTGAAGTCACCATCACTGGAGGTGTTTAAGAAGAGACTGGAGGTGTTTAAGAAGAGACTGGATGAGGCACTTGGTGCCATGGTTTAGTTGATTGGATGGTGTTGGGTGATCGGTTGAACTTGATGATCTTGAAAGTCTTTTCCACCTGGCTTATTCTATTCTATTCTATTCTATTCTATTCTATTCTATTCTATTCTATTCTATTCTATTCTATTCTATTCTATTCTATTCCATCCCATCCCATTCCATTCTATTCCATTCTATCCCATTATATTCTATTCCATTCTATTCTATTCTAAAAGTTAGTATCTCTTCTCATAACACATAGTATAATTGAGGAACTACCAAGGATGTTGTGGATGCACATAGTGCATGAGTCCACAAAGAGACTGGAAAGGTACCTGTAAAAAAATTCGTTTTAGTTTCCTAAATAGGCAAACTACAACAGAAGAAAACCCTAAAATCAAAATGGTCAGAGATTGGAGGAGCATTAGAAGACATTACATGATTGCCCTGTTCTTTTTCTTGAAATGCCAGTGCTTGAAGCAGGATAACATGAGCCAGACGACCACTTGGTCCCACTCTGGTCAGTCTCACACCCCCATATAAAGCCTGCCAGAACTTCCTTGGAGCCTGGCCTCTTCCATGCTGTCTGATGGAGTGCTGCCAATGGGGACTCAGTGGTGAGCTTTGCTTGCTACTGTTTTGGAAGCTATCCCAGAGTAAGGGAAGAGTTACAAGCTTGGGGAAACAAGCTTTGCTCTTCCCACTTTGACTTGTTGACATTACAAGATGGTTGAGATTGGAAAAGACATCTGGAGGTCACCTTGTCCAACCCCCCCTGATCAAGCAGTCCTTTCATGTGTATGATCCTTCAAAAAAACCTTCCCTCCTGGTAAAAGCTAACCCATTTTGCTGCTGGAAGCAGCATCAAATACCCAGACCTCCGCTGTAAGAAAAGGAATGTAATTAACAGACAAGTAAATACCTTAATAGATACAAATACAAATAAATAGATACAGAGCAAACGTCTCACAGAGAGACTCAGATCTCTGGAAGTCTGGGCTTGCCAGGCACAAAGGTACAACTTCTCAGATCAAAAGTCGATATGAAGCGTGGCTCTAAGCATCTTACTGTTTGGTAGCATTCATGTTGAGTGCCTCCTGTTTCTGAAATCTACATTATAGATGCTTTAGCTATTTGTTGTGCTCAGACATCCAGATGTGGTAGACTTGTGTTCCCACACCACAAAAGCAATGTTGGCATCCCAGGACTGTTACCACCTTCTTCTTGACAGCTGTCTTAAGATTTTGCCACCTTCATTCTTGTAACAGCAGTTTGCTCATCTGGTGGAAAGCCATGTAGGCTTATGAACTGGGAAATATTATCCCTGGGCATCTCAGAAAACACTTAAATAGGCTGCAGGTCTTTTTCATCTCTCAAAATTCATATGGCTTCAGAAAATTTGGGAAAATATGTGAGTTAAATGACTGGAAGCTCCTTCCCATTTACTTAGTCTGTCCACCTTTGCAGTTAGACACTTTCCATGGAGGCGAAATGTTTTTTCACTCCTTCAAAAAGTTTCAGCACTGTAACATGGATGGTTTGGTTTCCCCAGTTCCCCAGTCCACAGGCCAACATTTTTCCTTTCCCTGTTTCACCTTGCATTCCACAATATATACAGAATGCATCAGTATCTCACCCCATTTTGATGAATACAAACTATTCTAAAAGGTCCATATACTTGAGCTTCATTAACAAGAGAAATTTTCCCACATATTGCTGCTGAAACTAAATATTCAAAGGAGTACAAAACTAAGATAAAATACAGCAGATAACTTTTCTTCAGTTGATAAATCTGATCAGATTGACATGACAGAAGACAAAAAATAAGCCTGGCAGTACTTACATTTTTATTTTCATATTCACTAAAGGTATTTGGGTCACACTTGGGTGGAATTATGCCTATTCTTACAACCATATCAAATTGCTCGTGGGGCCTTAAGCTCTGTTACAAACACATCTCAGTACCTATTAATGTGTTTATGATGTCTCTATAGTTCAAATCTCAATGCATCTCTCTGCCTATTGATATTAACACTAGCTCTGATTGTTTCTATATGTACACACACTTAGATGCCTATTCAGTTATATTAAGTGATCCTTATACTTAAATCTGGGACTTTGAGTATTTGTGGTGCATGGGCTTTAGTTCAGAAAGTTACAGCTCCCTACAGCTACGTGAAATGTAAAGAAAATACTCAGGAAAAAATATGGGATGCACTGCCCTCTTGTGGAGATTTAAATGATTTACATATTCTTAAGAGCTTCAAAATATGCTTGAACTTGGAGCTTCGGAGTAATTTTCTTGAAAAACAGGGATTCCAATTTAGCTAATAAACCTTCCCTTCTCTGCATCTTATCTTCATTTCCCCTAAATCTGCACTGTTGTCTTTGCAGTAATTATTATACTGTTGTCTTATTTTTAAGAGCAGACTGAAATGTATTTTACCCTCCCAAAAGTAAAATAAAGACACTCTCACACCAGATTGTAAGTGCACCCATGTCAAACCATGACAACTGTATGAGAATTCTGGAAGGCTTGTTTTTCATACGTAGGCAAATATATATTTGTATCTTATAAGTCACGCATTATGTATATAAGACATGCTGGAGGGAAGGGAGGCCATCCAGAGGGACCTTGAAAGGCTAGAGAGGTGGACCTGTGACAGTCTCATGAGGTTCAACAAGACCAAGTGCAAGGTCCTGCATCTGGGTCAGGGTAATCCCAAGCACTGATATAGGCTGAACAGTGACCGACTTGAGAGCAGCCCTGAAGAAAAGGACTTGGGGTGCTGGTGAATGAGAAGCTCAACATGAGCCACCAGTGTGCACTTGCGGCCCAGAAAGCCAATCACATCCTGGCTGCATCAAGAGAAGCATAGCCAGCAGGTCGAGGGAGGTGATTCTCCTCCTCTACTCTGCTCTGAGACCCCACTTGGAGTACTGCATCCAGTTCTGGAGCCCCTATTGCAAGAGGGATCTGGAGGTGCTGGAGCATGTCCAGAGAAGGGCCATGAGGGTGATCAGAGGGCTTGAGCACCTCACCTATGGAGACAGACTGAGAGAGTTTGGACTATTCAGTCTGGAGGAGAGAAGGCTCTGAGTAGACCTTATTGTGGCCTACCAGTATCTGAAGGGGGGCTACAAGAAAGCTGGTGAGGGACTTTGTAGGGCATCATGTAATTATAGGACTAGGGGGAATGTAACAAAAATAGAAAAGGGCAGATTCAGACTGCATGTTAGGATGAAGTTCTTCACCATGAGGGTGGTGAGACACTGGAACAGGGTAGAAGCCCCATCCCCAGAGATTTTCAAGGCCGAGCTGGGTGTGGCTCTGAGCAACCTGATCTAATGTGAGGTGTCCCTGCCTATGGTAGGGGAGTTGGAACTAGATGATCCTTGAGGTCCCTTCCAACCCTAATGATTCTATGTGTACAAGTGTTGTATATAAATACAGACATGTACCATGTGCATGTTATGTCTGTAACATGCACATTACATACACACATTTTCTGAAAATATTTATTATTTGTGTTTTTCAAATATTAGAAACAATCAGGCACAGTGGTCTTTATAATGTGATACCCTATTTATTTTTTTCTAGAAATTATGTAAGCATTAACAGGAGTGAGACTGGGGCAATCCTGAAATTAAAGGTGGAACTACCCAAGAAGCACAAGCCAGCCATGTGACGTTAAGGGATGTTCAGGGATTTGATATAGTCTGCTATCCCTCAAACATACAAATACAGTAGGGATGTTATCAGCAAAGACTCTTCATTTCCAATAATTACAGAGTTATTTGGCATGGTCTGGTCTTCCCCTCTGTACTGACTTGGCCTCAAGCTAAACACATAGATAAAGAAAGCTACCAATAAGAAGCTGTGTCAGAGCAGTCATCTGGGAAAACAACAGTGCTAGAAGCACATGTAACTGTGATGTTGCTTCAGTATCATATGAAGTGGGATGTGCCTGCAGCACACTGTTTCATCCTGGAAAGGGCTACACCACACCTTTGATATCAGCCAGAAACCAGCAGGATGGAAGTGTTCTTTTCTTTCTTATGCCCTGTGCTGCTGCTGTGGACCTGGCAGGTCATCATCTTGGACAACATAGGGACAAAACCTGTCATTCTGTGCTCCTTTCTTTCAAGTCTCAGGATTTCTTCACCTTGCAATACTTTTCTTTGTGGCAGAGACCAAAACCAAAGCAGTTAGTCTGAATCCCTGGCATCCCCGCTTTAATTACTCTTGTAAGGAAACTACACTATTTAAACATGCTGGCAAAGGATGCTACAGGGAGGCTTGGCTAATCATTTCTGTATTGCTAAAGGATGCTTTACAAATGGACACGCTCTATAAGGACATTTCTACATCCATTATAATGTATCTGCTTCTCCTTGTCCCATGAAATCTGAGAGACAGTTGGTACTCCTCTGACACTAGGTATACTGCCTTCCCTCAACAGCTATGAAGTTTCTTCACATTTGATAACTATGTGGAACAAACATCTTAAAATTAAGCATATTGTGAAAACATTATAGGGACATTACATACTATACAGCCCATATATTTAACTTAAAATCTTATTTAACCTGACTTCCTGTGGTTTTCCCAAAATACCTCTATGAGCTTGTAACACAACTTTACTTCAAATAGAAAGTAAATTCTAGGAAGTGATCATGTAGACACACTAAGCCACTGCATGCCTTCCAAGCTGGATAGAACATTTTGACCTGAGCTGAAGAAACTGAATTGATAGGGGTTCTTAAAAATGGTGTATAAGAACACAAAGCTAAATGTTAAGACTAGTTAAAGAAATCTCTTATCCATTCTGAAAGTACTCCTTGAATCCGGAAAAATGGCTCTCAAAACTCTTACAATTTTCCAGTAAAACTTCATCAGTATTCCGCAAGAAGCAATTCCAATGTGAAAGTCAATGTGTTTTCTATGTGAAAGTCAACTGTTTTCTATACCTTGCAATGATCTGACTTTATTTTTAAAATCTGGAATCCCTTTCATAGCCCACAAACTTAGTCAACTGTGTAAAGCATTCTTAGCAGACCAAGCAGATAGTGTTACACGGAGCAGGTAACGTATTATTTAAAAGAGTGCTAGCTAAATACCAGGTGTGCATATAAAAAGATAAGAATAAAACATAGCAGATTATGTTAAATTATATGTTTTTAAGCAGAGGAAAGTTCCTAATGACTAACAGATGAAACAGAATCCATCTAAACCCCACTCATATTCTTTTCCCTGTATTAATAGAAACTAGAGATACTAATTATTCCGTGAACCGTGAAGACACAATGAACTATGTCAACGATTTCAAAGGCAGAAAGTGTTGTTAAACAAGCATAAATCTGAGCTCTTGCAATGAATAAGGTTATGCCAGAAAATCCAAGCTGCCTTGTGAAAGGTGAAACATTCATTTCTTCCATAGCAATGTCCCTAGGATTCACTAACTTCTTCACAAAGGAAATGTGTTGTTCCCCAAACAAGCTGATCTTGTGATTGCACAGGTGACTCAGCCAAATAACACATCCAGGTTGAAGGTTCCCTCACTGCAATACATGTAGAAGTAGGCACTAGAATTTGATTATCATAGTGTTCTCTGTATACGTGAAGATATTACTGTGATGGCCATTACAGAAATACAAATGCAGAAAAGTCCAGAACAATAGGGGGGGGGATATATTGAGGAAAGGTCTCTGCAGTTCAGAGCTGTAACTGTTCTTTCGCTTTTGTTCAAAATACCTTGGATATTTGAAAAAGTCAACAGTTTCATAACTAGCCTTGGACAAGCTAATCTTTGACTAGCACAGACAGCCAAGACAAAAACCTTTCTGGTAACTGCTGGTATCATTGATTTTCACTTCAGTCAGCTTGCTGCAGCCTCATACTTGTTCTGCCTGGCTCTTGCTAGGCTGCTATGGAGCAGTTAATTGTGAATAGTTGTCAAACCTCTCCCAACTGTAATAGCTTACATGATGTGGTTTAGCATTTCCCATTGGGTTATTTGGATTAACATTTACACCATTTACAGTTATTTACATAAATGACATAATGGTAAATGAAAACATGTATGTTGACAGCTTCATGGTTTCATCTTTTAAATAAACTAACTCACTCTTTTTCATGTAAGTTTATCAGAATACCCAATGTAGTAATTACCATTCCTTAAAATCAGTAAAAAGCCACAGCTCATTTTCTTCACATAAAAAAAATCAAAATTTAGTGGTTTATATGTTTGGACATTGTCTGAACTTTCACAGAAAATTATCTATATGAATTACATAATATTGATTTATTTAACCTTCAAAAGATCTGATGTGCAAATCAGAGGAGCAGCACCCAAACAGACTTCAGCCAAGGGAGAGAAGTCAAGCTTTTCTTACTCTTAAATTAATAGGATTCCACATGTAAGAAAGATGACTTGCAAGCATCTCTACAGACTCTAGAGATGACTAGAGACAGATCTGTGTCTATCCAAACAAGTTGGCAGGAACAGGTCAAGTCTGTTCTTTATGTGTACATGTTGGGTCAGAGTTACAACTTCACTGCTTTGTTTCTATGCCGGTGAAAAAAATACTGAACAAAATGAGAAAAACAAAATAAGGCCCATTGGTTTGCAGTGGAAAACTCTGCATTACTGTCTTCCTTCTCTGGAATGTCTGAATTTACTTTGTCAATCTTGCCTGTGTCCCACACAAAGTAAGGCATAGTATAGAAAGATGACTCTCTATAAGTGTGTCCCAAGTATTAGAAACACTCATGCAATTGCAATTTTCTATTCTTTGGTTAGTATTGTAGCCATGTTGGGGATGCAAGAGTAGTAGAATTTACAATTATGTTTAACTTGCAGGCATTAGGGGCAAGGATGAAATATTTTTCCAAGAGGAGTAACTCCACATCTTTGTCCTATGTGTGTGAGGAAACAGTTGTTACTTGATGACATTCTTGTCCTTTTATTCAGTCAAAAATTGTGTTAGTAGCATATGATACTCTGTTTTCCATTTCTGTATTATCATTCAAACCTCCTTATTTATAAAAGTAGTGTCACAGTTGTCAGCCCTCAAAACGGACAGTGATAAAAGACAAGCTCTGTGACAAACAGACTATTTCTCTGTTTCACACAGGTCCTTTTTTCCTAGTTTGCTCTCCGGTTATCCCCAAACTATTTTCAGTATCATGGTTTTGCAGAGTACACCTGTCTGCAATCACAGTTGCACTTAATGTATTTTCTTTCTGTTTTGAATTTAGTATAAGTTCCCTAGGTTCTTAGTACTTTTTTTAGGAAGTAATGTAAAGAAAAATTTTCAATTCTGCCCTCAAATCACTGCCTCCCACCAAAAATAATAATAATAATTAAAAAAAAATAATATATATATTCTGATACTTAGGATGACACACAGCCTGTTAGGTTGACAAGTAGCTGATTCATGCGCACTACGACAAAGTAATAAACCCAAGGGTAGAGGCAGCCCCAGCAGCACCACAAAGGAGAACAGAGCCCCCTGTCCCAGCCCCTCCTTGATGCCACAGGAGTCCTATGGCTTGCTGCTGGAAGTCTCCATTTTGCAAAAGGGTAGGTAGGTGTCAGGGTCCAATGGTCAGTAATTTGGCAGAAGTTACCCCCGCGTTGCGTTCCGGCTAGTGCTGGGTGCGGACGAGTTTAACTCCTGATTGACGCCGAGTTGTACCTGCAATATGATTAATGTTACGTTCTCGGGTACAGAATTAAGACTCAAAAGGACTCAACTGCCTGAGACGGTTTATTTGGCAAACTGCAAATAGATACCGCGGTGGTCAAGCGGTGATGACGCAAACAGGGAGCTGGGCCACGCTGGACGGCAGCGGTTTCTCTCCGAGGCAGCTTTTCTCTAAGTCAGACGGGGCAGAACACGGCGGCAGCAGCGACGGCTCTTTCTCTCTCTCCTTCCAGAGCACGCCCGGGCAGGGAGGCAGAGTAGGTACAGCAGGCAGTGACCCTCCCACTCTCCCAGCAGTCAGTTCTCTCCCTAAGCAGCCCCCAGGTAGTCTCCTAATCCTCTAAGCAGTCTTTTATAGTTTCACACCTTGCCGCCACGCAGTTGCCACCTGCCCTGTCAGCGGAGGGCGCGGCTAAAGCACTCTCCAGCGCTTCAAAACCTGCCCCTGTGCCTCCAGATGTTTCTGCCGCCTTGGCAGCCAGGGAGTCCCCAAGGTCCTAAGTTCCACCAGGGAAGTCTCACGAGTTCAAAGCCCTTTATTTGACCCCAGGGGGCCAAGTGCCAAACTCCCGTGCACCAAACAATTATTCCAAATTATTCTCCCAACGATGTTAAGCCATATATATATTTCTGGTCCTATAGGGTAGGTGTATTTTTCACCAACACATCATCCTGGGCAACCAGCCAGGAAATAGAGACCTTTGGCGCTGTTTCTGTCTGAATGCTGAATGTGCCTGCCTGTGTTGCTCTATGTGGCTTGCCCTGCATCCACGGGTACATAGAATCATATAATTGTTTTGTTTGGAAAATCCCTCCAAGATCATTGAGTCCTACTGTCAAAGGTGCAAGTGTGTGTGTGTGTTCCTGCTAGAACTACATGCTCAGCCCCACTGCTGGCAGCACCTTGGGGCATGGAACAGCAGCACTCTCAACCTCTATTGGACTTATATTTGGCAACCCCTAATACACGCAAAGAAGCAGACAGTCCACGAGATAGGTATCAAGAGGCCAAATTATTCAATGTGATCTGCCATTTCTATGACTGGACATGTCATACTAGAGTATGTATTTCACTTTCTTAGTAAATGACAGAAAACACATAGCATCATACTATTTGTAAATTACTGGGAACAAATCTTTCTTACATCGATCTTTTTCTACTCTTGAAAGGCCAGAGATATCTAAAATGTGCACCAAATCAGATGATGGTTATAGCTCGTTCTGACACACACACACACAAAAATCCCCAAAAGCCAAAAAAACCACCAAAACACACAACAACAACAAAGCGGCGCTTTGCTGATATTCAGGAATTACAGGGTTGAGTGTTAAACATGGCTCACATGACACAAAACCTGCCTGTGTTCTCCACTCCATTTAAGCCAACAGCCGTTCGTTAGGCAGTGTACAGGTAGAGTTGCCCTACCTCCCATAGATACCGCATTGCCCACTTCGTGAGGTTGCCAGAACCCACAAGCAAAGAGGGGCGCCGGGAGCGGGTTGAACCACCCCTTCCCCTGACCAGGCTCCGCGGGTTACCCGCCCGCTTTAGCCCCGCGGGCCCTCCGCAACTTGCCGGGACGGTCCTTGTCCGGCTCCGCCCCGTGACCTCGGCGCACTATAAGGCTGCCGCCGCCACCGCCTTCCTCCCTCCCCGCCCCCGCTCCAGATCCGCGCGGTGCGCGAGGCTGAGGCGCGGCGGAAGCCATGGTGTTGAACCCGGTGCTGGGGAAGCTAGTCAGCAAGAGGGTGGTGCTGGCCAGCGCCTCGCCGCGCCGACAGGAGATCCTCACCAACGTGGTGAGTGCGGGAGAGTGACTCCGCTCGCCGGGGCAGGGGAGAAGGCCGGCGGTGCGGCGTCTCGGAAACCTCAAGCCGAGGCGCTGTAGAGCGCGCAGGCGCCGAGCGCGGGCAGTAGCTGAGTGGCGTCTGGCAGGGCTCGCAGGGCCTGTAGCCTTCTGACTCTCCAGGCCGTCAGCGCCCGGGAGCTAACGGCACAGAGTGGGCAGAAACCCGAGCCGTGCCCCTGCATCAACAGGGTTCATTGTGTTTGGGATGATAGAGGAGACACAACCGCTGGGCTTGCCCGTGCCCGTGCCTGGCTGCTGGCCTGGATAAGCGGCATGCAGAGCTGGGGGCTTCTAGCGCTCCCAAACAGCCAGCCGGCTGCCGTCTCGTTTCTGCCCTCTGAGCTGCGCCCTACTTTACCTTTTCTTTTTTTTTGTTTTCCCAATCCAAATTAATCTTGGTCAGTTTCCCTCTCTAAACAAGTACGTGTGCATTAGTTTTGTGTATGATCAGATTGATAGGAGAATGGATTAAAGTCTTCTGCTGACAGGGAAATAGCGGCATTTAAAATAAAATCAAATCCTTGATCTGGCAAAAAAATGCCAGAATAATTACTTCTGACATAGTAGAAAAGTTTGGAAGGTCTTCAAATGGACTGATGTGATTAAAACTGGACTTCCTTTGCCCTTGCTTTAGATACTTAATACTGAAATGTCTCGAAATTTGACCCGAGCTTCTGAAATATATGAAAGCTTAATGAGATTAGTATTTTGATCAGGAAAGGGGGGCTAGCAGGAGAATAAGCTAGCTGTCTCTTCTTTCTGAAAAGCACTTGTGAAGTGCAAAAGAAGCCCTAACTCATCATTCAAACCATTTAGCCCCTGTGGAGGAATATGCTGACCTTACTGGGCATGCTGCAGGATAGTTTTGAATGGCATTTGCCTGTTATAATGTGTCTAATTTAGATTGCTTGTAGTGTAGCTGTTCTTCATGGGAGACGAACTTGAATGGGGGAAGGCATGTTCTTTTCAAAATACAGAGATAACGGAGATGCATCAAGGTTCAAGTGTGCACTAAATTATTAGAACATAACTAGGTGCAGTAAATTTATGGGTGTACATATGGACAAGAAGTAGGAAGAATAGTTTTTCTTCTTTTTTTTTTTTTCCCCAAAACCATACAGAAACTGGCTCTTGTTTTCTGTTTGTCATATGTGTAATGACACATAAAATCTGGGTGGTAAAAATCTGGCTCCTGTAAAAATGTATTACAGCTGCACAAGTAAAGTGCTATGGAGAGATAATTTTTTTTTTTTTTAATCTAGTAGTATGTTAGTCTGATTATAAATGTTTTGTACTGATAGGGTTTTTTTTTTTAGTACGAAAAGAATTATGAAATTACTAGTGTAATTAGGCTCTAATAAATATTAAGAGTAAATTGAAGTAAACACAGCAGTTTTAAAATTCTGTTGTGTTGGGTATTTGGGTGGGGTTCATTTTTTTGGTGGAGTTTTGATAGTTTTTGTTGTTGGTTGGGGTATTTTCTGTGGTTGGGTTTTTGTTGTTTAATATGCAGCCTTCAATAACAAGAGTGCATTGCGTTGCTTTCCTTTTTTACAGGGGCTGCGGTTTGAAGTGGTTCCATCTTGGTTTAAGGAGACACTTGAAAAGTCATCTTTTGCAGCCCCTTATGAATATGCCATGGAAACAGCAAAACAGAAAGCTCTTGAAGTAGCAAACAGAATGCATGTAGTAAGTTGCGAACAATTTCATCAGTGAGATTTTTGTCTTTAAGTGGTGCCTGCTACTGTGACTTAATGTGCATGTACTTCTTAGGTGGTCTCTGAGTATATTCATTTTCCCCACTAAAGTCAAATGGATGTTCTTTCATTTGTGAAAGATATCGTCCCAAAAATTAACTCACCTAATACTGAACAAACAAAACAACCAGATAAATGCCCCCCAAAAAGACATCTTGTGCCTGCAATTTGGGCTTTCCACAAACAGAAGTGGCCTGCACCTCTTGTCAGCAAGGACACCTCTCACTTGTGACAGATACTTGGTAGTTCCTTCCAGCTGCCAGGTGTGTGGCAGGACAGTTTATCATTCCAAGTGTTTGTTTACTGTGGAGGTAGACTGTATGGGAAAACACTAATGAATGAGTTCTTTGCTACATTTTCCATTCACATGATCAGTTGCTGCAAGAGAATAGGTCAGAATTTGACTATAGAGGCACTAGAGCAGACCAGAAAAAGGACACAAATTCTGTTTTAAAGCATTCAGGACAAAGAAGCAATTTCATTTTAAGAAGGGAGAAGCTGAGGATACCATGTTCTGTAGTCAAGGCATCCATTTTGTATCCTAAATATTATCAAAGTTAGTGATGCAGCTTACACTATCAGTGGCATACTTGACTTCTGCCCTTGACCCAGATCACTGTTTCTGAGCACATAAGGCTGTTCACTACAAGAACCTATTTCAAGTTCTAGCTGATTAGATCTCACAAAATGTGCTGTAATATTTTTTTTTAATAATACAGCTCTGAAGGAGAGGAGTATTTTTGTTGAGCCTATATTGGTGGTAGAAAGGGAACACCACACACTTAAAACCAACAACGTTGCCAGATGTCCCCATTCTTCAAAGCAAATATTGCATTATCTCTGGTGTAAATTGTTATCCAGGTTTCTGTCAGAGAATGGTATGACATTTGGAGAGCGGATTTTAAACCCAGCCCTGCGAACTGACTTACGCTGGACTTTCATTGCAAACCAGTATGCTAGTTCAGTGGATTTCAAAATGCTTCTTCACACAGGATATTTTTCAATTATAGCTTTAATTCAACTAAAGCAGATCAACAGCCTTTCTAGCATTACTATTAAAGACAAGTTTGCTGTTTTGCTGAGTTCAATAATAACTATGTACCTCATAACATACAAGTAAATCAAACCTCATCTGTAAGGACAAGAGGTTTAAAATTAACAGTTTAAAGCCAAGAAAGGGCTACAAGGAATCTTTATATACCCCCATGTCTCAATTCCACAAAACGGGCTGTATGTGTTCTCTTTTCTGAGGAATAGGCAAAGTGTAGATACAGAAAATTGGCGTGCAGTTTTTTTGTGGGTTTTATTCAGCAAAACCTGACTTGGTAAAATGATCCTAGAGGGTTCAAAATTCCTTGCTCCCAAATACTGGCCACTTCCTGCAAAAGAATTGTCTGCCACCCTGGAGACCAGAATGACTTTAGTGAGTGTAGTTAGTTCTTTCCTGATTACATTTGTTAATCAGTAACAAATTTAGGCAGAATTTTGACCTGAGGACGGTCTGCTCAAGCCTCTGTTGCCCTCAATTTTATGGTGATACTAAAAATCACTATTTTATAGAAAGTGTGAAAAGGGAAGCAGTGTCTTGCTTTCAGGTCAACGTACAGCCCTTATTTTTAAACCAGCAAGTATGTTTTCTGACCTTAAGTTTAAAAATGCTTTCTTCTTTTACCACTTTTGAGAAATACCTTCTTTCTTTATGCCTTTGCAGAAACACTTGAGAACACCTGATGTTGTCATAGGAGCAGACACTATTGTGGTAAGAAGTCTTCTGTGGTTTAGCATAATTTGACAAGAAAATACTTGTATCTTTAGGTTTGAAGTTGGAAAGTTCATAGAATCATCGATTCATAGAATCAATAAGGTTGGAAAAGACCTCAAAGATCATCAAGTCCAACCTGTCACCCAAGACCTCATGACTACTGAACCACAGCACCGAGGGCCATGTCCAGTCCCCTCTTGAACACATCCAGGGATGGTGACTCAACTACCTCCCTGGGCAGCCCGTTCCAATGGCAAATGACTCTCTCGGTGAAGAACTTTCTCCTCACCTCGAGCCTAAACTTCTCCTGGCACAGTTTGAGATTGTCCTCTTGTTCTGGTGCTGATTGTCTGGGAGAAGAGACCCACCTCCTCCTGGCTACAACCTCCTTTCAGGTAGTTGTAGAGAGCAAGAAGGTCTCCCCTGAGCCTCCTCTTCTCCAGGCTAAGCAACCGCAGCTCCCTCAGCCTCTCCTCATAGGGCTTGTGCTTAAGGCCTCTCACCAGCCTCATTCCCCTTCTCTGGACATGTTCAAGAGTCTCAGTATCCTTCTTAAATTGAGGGGTTCAGAACTGGACACAGTACTCAAGGTGTGGCCTGACCAGTGCTGAGTACAGGGGCACAATGACTTCCCTGCTCCTGCTGGCCACACTATTTCTCATGCAGGCCAGGATTCCATTGTCGTCCTTGGCCACCTGGGCACACTGCTGGCTCGTGTTCAATTAGCTGTCAATCAGTACCCCTAGGTCTTTTCTGTTTGGCTGCTCTACAGCCACTCCACCCCCAGCCTGTAGCACTGCATGGGATTGTTGTGGCCAAAGTGCAGCACCTGGCACTTGGACTTGTTAAATGTCATCATGTTGGACTCTGCCCATCTTGTCCAGCTTGTCAAGGTCCCTCTGCTTAGCCCTTCTACCCTCTAACAGATCAACATCTGCTCCCACCCTGGTGTCATCTGCAAATTTGCTGATGACTGACTCGGTCCCCTCATCCAGATCATCAGTGAAGATATTAAAGAGCATGGGGCCCAGCACTGATCCCTGGGGGACACCACTAGTGTCTGGCTGCCAGCTGGATGTGGCACCATTCACCACCACTCTCTGGGCTTGGTGCTCCAGCCAGTTCCTGACCCAGCACAGAGTGCTGCTGTCCAAGCCATGAGCTGACAGCTTGGCCAGGAGTTTGCTGGGGGGAAATGGTGTCATAGGCCTTGCTGAAGTCCAGGTAGACTACATTCACAGCCTTCCCCACATCCACCTGGTGGGTCACCTGATCACAGAAGCAGATCAGGTTGGTCAGGCAGGATCTGCCCTTCCCAAATCCATGTTGGCTGGACCTGATCCCTTGGCCATCCTGCAGGTGCACTGTGATTACCCCCATGATGATC
Organism: Colaptes auratus; assembly: GCA_015227895.2. NCBI lineage: Eukaryota > Metazoa > Chordata > Aves > Piciformes > Picidae > Colaptes > Colaptes auratus. Next base: position 15,079,591 of record CM037631.1, read on the forward strand.
TGCTCCATAATTTTCCCTGGCACTGAGGTCAGGCTGACAGGCCTGTAGTTTCCAGCTTCCTCCATCTGGCCCTTCTTGTGGATGGGCATCACTATGGCCAGTTTCCAGTCATCTGGGACCTCTCCAGTGAGCCAGGACTGATGGAAAATGATGGAGAGTGGCTTGGCCAGCTCATCTGCCAGCTCTCTCAGCACCTTGGGATGGATTCCATCCTGTCCCATGGACTTGTGAGTATCCAAGTGGCTCAGCAAGTCCCAGACTAATTCTTCATGGATTTTGGGGTACTACATTGCTCCCTGACCCCATCTACCAGTTCAGGAGGCCAGTTATCCTGAAGTCCTCCCACCTTACTGTTGAAAATGGAGGCAAAGGTGGCATTTAGAACATCACCCTTTTCCTCATCTTTAGTTACAATGTTCCCCTCCAGGTCCAATAAAGAGTGGAGGTTCTTCTTTCCCCTCATGTTAGCATCAGTATATTAATAAAACTGCTTTTTATTGTCTTTCACAGAACTTAAGAACAGCTTAAGTTCTAACTGGGCTTTTGCCTTTCTTTCTCCTACATGTTCTAACAATATCCTTAAGCATATCATGAGTTACCTTCCCCCCTTTCCTAAGGTGATACACCCTCTTTTTTCCCCTTAATTCCTTCAAGAGCTGCTTGCTCATCCAGGTCAGTCGGTTTCCCCACCAGCTCATCTTCTGGCACATGGGCACAGCCTGCACCTGTGCCTTCAAGAGTTCCTGTTTGAAGTAGGTCCAGCTGTCCTGGACCCTTGGTTCTTGAGGGCTGCTACCCAGGGTACTCTCCGAATAAGTTGCTTAAAAAGCTGAAGTCTGCCCTCCGGAAGTCCAAAGTGAGGGTTCGGTTACTGCTCCTCCCTATTTCATATTGAAAACTCCACTATCTCATGCTCACTGCACCCTAGACAGCCTCCTACCATCACATCTCCCACCAGCCCTTTTCTATTTGGAGAACAGCAGGTCAAATGGGGCTTGACCCCTGGTAGGCTCACTTAACAGCTGCATCACTCGAGTACTGTGTCCAGTTCTGGGCCCCTCAGTTTAGGAAGGATGTTGACTTGCTGGAACGTGTCCAGGGAAGGGCAACAAAGTTGGTGAGGGGTTTGGAACACAAGCCCTATGAGGAGAGGCTGAGGGAGCTGGGGTTGCTTAGCCTGGAGAAGAGGAGACTCAGGGGTGACCTTATTGCTCTCTACAACTACCTGAAGGGTGGTTGGAGACAGGCAGAGGTTGGTCTCTTCTCCCAGGCAGCCAGAACCAGATCAAGAGGACACAGTCTCAAGCTGCATCAGGGCAGGTTTAGACTGGATGTTAGGAAGAAGTTCTATACAGAGAGAGTGATTGCCCATTGGAATCGGCTACCGGTGGAGGTGGTGGAGTCACCTTCATTGGAGGTGCTCAGGAGGAGACTTGATGGGGTGCTTGTCTGCATGGTTTAGTTGTTTAGGTGGGTTGGATTAGTTGATAGGTTGAACGCAACGATCTTGAAGGTCTCTTTCAACCTGGTGTATTGTATTGTATCAGGAAGCTGTCCTCCATACACTCTAGGAACCTTCTAGACTGCCTTCTCTTTGCTAAGTTAAGTTCCAGCAGATGTCTGGCAGGTTCAAGTCACCTAAAAAGATAAGATCTGATGATCTTGAGACAGCCTCCAGTTGCTTATAGAATATTTATCTGCCTCTTCATCCTGGTTGGGTAGTCTATAACAGACTCCAACCAGGATGTCAGTTTTGTTAGGCCTCCCTCTGATTTTAACCCACAGGCTCTCAATCCTTTCATCCACAACCTCAAGTTCTGAGGCATCAAGAGATGCCTCACTCTTGTCTTCACTGAGAAGTTTTACCTGCAATATGATGCAACTGTTAAGGTTTTGTGGATGTGAGTTGTAGGGTTATATTTTTTTTCCAAACAAGGCACTGTTTTATATCTTGAATGCTAGAAGTCTTGCTGCTGTTTTTGCAGGGACACTTGTGTAAGTGTTGCCTTTGATTCTCTAGTATGTAATGGAAATTCTGTTCTCACACAACTGTTGACTGTCAAGAAGATCATGTGAACTATTCAGTGTTGTGCCTTGTAGCAGGCATTGATTTATACTTGTCATCTCCACAGAGACAGTGAACAGTTAAGGGTGTGGATGCCATGAATACTGCACTCTTTATATTCTTGACACTAAATACCTGTTCTACCAAAACAACTGTTCTTATTCGTATTTGAAGCCCTGGCTGATACACTGTTTTAAATGTAACACTCACTCTGTCTTTTTGTTTTAGTCTGTGGATGAGGAGATCCTGGAGAAACCAGTTGATAAGCAGATGCTTATAGGATGCTGTCAAGGTCTGTAGTTTTATATATGTATGTTTGAAAAGGTACTGTATAGATTCCTTGAATGCCATGATTTTTAATGTGAGTTATTTTTAAATAGTGTAAGCCAGTTCTGCCACAGAAAAAGACCATAAAAACATTAGCCAGAGGTTCTTGCTTTTGTCCCTTAACTTTAGGAAGCTGATCAGGGACATAATAGACCATTTTGTATTCACTTGAAATAGTTTTCAGGGTTACATACAAGACTGCATGCAGGATGGGGAGATGAAGAGAAAAATCATGATGGGAAGGAGGACAAAACCATCATAGAAGTCATTGAGGCTTGACATTTAAAGGAATAATCTTGCATGTACAAGACAGTACATGGTGATACATGTTCATGGACAATTGCTTTAATTTCTACTAACCAAGGAGGCATTGACTTCTATCAATGATCACCATGGGTGGTGGGCTGGTGGTTTTTGAGGCTGCTGCTTTTTTCCCCTACAAGCTTTATGAATCTTTAAGAAACAAAACATAAGTAATTCTAGGCACCCCCTTTGAGAAGGGTGAGATGTGATGAATCCACTGCTCTGGCTTCTGATTTAGGAGGGAGATACGGAAGAGGTGCACTGCTTGTTTCACCAGTTTGTTTTAACTCAGGCATCCCCTAAAGAGTGAATGCAAGTGGCTTGGTAGATTTTTGAGTTTATTTTAGATTTACATTTTTCATTGATGACTCAGGATGAATTTTTTATCCTTTGGCATGTTAGTAACTTAGAAGTAGTAGTTTTAAATTTTTTTTTTTAATGGTAGCAGCATATATCATTAGTAAGAGGTTCTAAAAGGATTGCCTGGCAAGATTTCTCAAGACTGCTTTTGTTTGAAGTTGTGGCAAGTTCAAGTAGTTCAAAAATAGTACCCTTTTTTTGTTACAGAGCTTAGTCTACTTCTAACACATTCAAATGGGTTGGGGTTTGGTTTTGGTGTTTTGCATGAGTTTTTAAATTCAGTATGTCAGTCTGTTATTCATGCATATGAAATACACTTAAAATTTAGCTTCTTAGAACTCCTCTTAATTTTGTTATATATGAACAAGAAAAAATGCAGACAAGATACATATCTGCATATATCCAAGGTGTCAGGTTAAAATTTCCACATACTGTTTCATCTTGCAGTTAATTATATAGAATCTTGTGGAGGATAGCAAGAGTGTGAGATGTTCCTGATCACATCAAATAACCTAGGCAATCTCTAGGAGACTATTCCTTGATTAGTGTCTCCCAAGATTCAAGTTCTCATGCTAACATTTTGTACATGTTAATAAAGCCCTCAAAATTAAACAGCCACAGTGTAGCGCTGTGGAGCCACTACAAGAGAGAGCCCATGGGTGTGGGGTAAGAGGGACTTCAGGCTCTCTTCCTCTACACTCTGCCATGGGAGCCTTGGGGCCAGTCTGGACAAAGCAGGTGCCTAAGCTCGAGCTGCCTATCACTTATTTAGTCTAATTTGCATCACCTAGCTATTTATGGCAGTTTTAAGTGAAGATGCCTGTAATAGTAGTGTTTATGCTGATTGGATTTTTGTTATGCATCTGTAATAGTTGCTTCTGTCTATGTACAGTTAATAAGCTTATACCATGGACTGTATGTAGATGTTGGTACAAATGAAATTTTGGAGTCCTGAAATGATTGCATCTCTTGAGAGCATGTTTTTGATTATTTGTTTTGCCAATATCTTTTCACCTATAATGAAAAAAAAAAATGGAGTACATTTATTAAGGATACATGTCAGGAACATGATAACAAATTTCATAAAACTGTTCATTAATCTGTACTTTTTTCCTGACAGGCTGAATGGGAAAGAGCACAGTGTCTTCACAGGAGTGGCTATTGTACATTGCAGCAGTAAAGGTACATCTGTCATTTTATAAAAACTTGGTATTTTCATTAAAAATTACTGTCCTCAGGGCTTGTGCAAGTGAAGAAACAGAATGAAACTTTTCATATACAGTCTGAATTGGCTTCATACGCATGATGAGAATTACATTATAAATACATAAGTTAAAAGCACCCCCACAAAAGCCAACCTGCTTACTGTATTCAGTTTTCACACAGGAAGGAGAATGGCAAAATAAAATGGACTTTAGAAATACTTCCTCTGAAGGCTGTGGGACTGATTAAAAGACAACTGTAAATTCTGGGAATATTCTAAATTAAATTCAAGTAAGTCACTACAGACTGTGGGACCAAGCAGGATCTGATCTGTGTCAACTTTATTCCTGTGTCCTGTTTACAGTGGCTGATGAATAAAAGTAGTTGCAGCATCTGTAGTTACTTCATTTTCCAGTCAATAACAGACACTTAAAAGCCCATTTTTAGGGGATGAGTGTGCCTCAGACTGCTGATGAACTGTAGGGAGCAGTAAGTCAGTGCTCTTTATCAGATAGTTTACATAGTAAGTGGTTTTTATGTATCATTCATATCATTTGAGGAATTTTAGTGTGAACGACTTGCTCTGGTAATTATGCCAATAATCTTTCAGTAGAACTTTTGCCAAGATCATTAGTCTGAAATTTCACTGTACATAGTCTGCAGAAAAATCAGTTACAGCTTTTAATCTTTACTGGAATGGTTGCTTTTAACTCTTCTAACAGAATAGTGATCCAATATAGTTAATATAGTAGCATAGTAGAAGGAGAGCTGCTGCTGCAAAAAAAGCCCAAAATAACTGCATGTTATCAAGGGTTCTTGTGAGCAATCCAGCAAGAACAGTAATGCCTTTGTTTAGGAAGAAAGTAAAAGTGCATAGTATCACAGTATCACTAAGGTTGGAAGAGACCTCGAAGATTGAGTCCAAGCTGTCACCACAGACCCATGACTAGACCATGGCACCAAGTGCCACGTCCAATCCCCTCTTGAACACCTCCAGGGACAGTGACTCCACCACCTCCCCGGGCAGCCCATTCCAATGGCGAATGACTCTGTCGGTGAAGAACTTTCTCCTCACCTCAAGCCTAAACTTCCCCTGGCACAGCTTGAGACCATGTCCCCTTGTTCTGGTGCTGGTTGCTAGAGAGAAGAGGCCACCCCCTCCTGGCTACAGCCACCTTCAGGTAGTTGTAGAGGCAATGAGGTCGCCCCTGAGCCTTCTCTTCTCCAGGCTAAACAACCCCAGCTCCCTCAGCCTCTCCTCATAGGGCTTGTGCTCAAGGCCTCTCACCAGCCTTGTTGCCCTTCTCTGGACATGTTCAAGTGTCTCGATGTCCTTCTTGAACTGAGGGGCCCAGAACTGGACACAGTACTCACAGTACTCGAGGTGTGGCCTAACCAGTGCAGAGTACAGGGGCACAATGACCTCCCTGCCCCTGCTGGCCACACTATTCCTAATGCAGGCCAGGATGCCGTTGGCCTTCTTGGCCACCTGGGCACACTGCTGGTTCATGTTCAGGTGGCTGTCGATCAGCACCCCCAGGTCCCTCTCTGTTTGGCAGCTCTCCAGCCACTCTGACCCCAGCCTGTAGCTCTGCATGGGGTTGTTGTGGCCAAAGTGCAGCACCCGGCACTTGGACTTGTTGAATGTCAGCCCATCTGTCCAGTCTGTAGAACTGTAGTCTCAATACTATGACAGATGAGAGCACATCTCATTTAAAGTTTACAGATCTTAGCCACATCATATTCAGATTAATAAAATGATCATAAGTCTGCATATCTCCCAAATGATGCAATCAAGGGAGGTGCAGCTGATCAATTTTGTTTGGGTTTTTTTTACAGTATTGGAAGACAGAATAATCTGTCTTCATATGAAAGAAATTTTTATTTAATCAGGATTGATGAATGTTTTTTCAGCACTAACACCATTAGCAGTTGGTTAGTATTCTTTCACTAGTCTGTACTGTGGGTTTTTCTTACTCCTCAAGAATTTACTTACTATCAAAACAGCGGTAACAGGAGTTACTGGTCTTTGTATTTACAGAAAAAGTAGAGAGAACTAATGATAACATGCCCACTCATTTGTGCAAGGCTGTTCCATTTTAGAAACGCCTCCATCTGGTATGATACCAGATTCACAGTGTTCCACATGCAGCAGGGTTCCATGCTCTGGTGTGCGTACTTTATGGCACCTCTGGTGTTCTCTCAACCAATTCTAGATAAAGAAGTGTGAAATAATCTTATTTCTTGAGACATGATAGGAAAATTACACTGGTTACTGATGAGACTGTTGGATACCTGAACCTGCAGTGCAGATGTTCACATTCACTCATTTATAATAGATAAGTGTTTAATTATGAGGTGGTGTTAAGAATTCTTTGACAGCAGTCATAAAGTTAGAAGGGTGTCTGTAGCCTTTTTTGTACACAGTGCTGAATGTGTATGCTAGCACTCCATAAAAAGCTCTGCATAAACATCTCAACCCACCACATCATTAAGAGTGCATTTCACATAGGGAGATCAATATTAGCACAAAGACAAGACTGCAGAGGTTGAAAACATAAGCTTTTGCTCTTTTAGTGAAGTTAATGACTATGCCTAAAGAGCATGATTAGTCATTTGATATATGTGTGTAAGTAGACTTGTGTTTTGTTTGGGAATTCAAGTTAATACAAAATAAAACTGAAATGTTATGCTCCCTAAACTACTGTTCCCATTTCTAATAAGACCTCTTCCTTTCTGTAGATAATCAACTAGAGACAGAAGTCACTGATTTCTATGAAGAGACTAAAGTAAAATTTTCTGACCTGTCTGAAGAGCTCTTGTGGGAGTACATTCATAGTGGGGAGCCAATGTAAGTAAGACCATGAGCTATCATGCAGTACTTGGGTGATATCATACAGCCTAATAGGTCTTAGGATACATAGTAGCCAGCATCATAAAACATTTTGTTGTGCATTCTGAGAAATTTGCTGTGATGTGTCATAAATCACAGCATGGGTGATGCAAGGTGGGTATTCTATTCTTCCTGTCCAGAGCTATCATTCCTCCAGGAAAGGTGAATTACCTCCTTATTACCCTAATAAATTTGAAAAGTGAAGACTGTTGAAATGCTCTGGATTAGAGCAAGCACTCCTGCAATACACAATTACCTCCCCGTTAATAGAGGCATTCAGGGAGCTTGGATACCTGACACAATAGATCTTCTTATAATAACAGGTGAAGAGAATGAGTATTGGATAATCAGGGTATTGGAAAACTTTTTTGAAGGAAGCTAGAACTTGGTTTATTTAATCAAAATTGCACCGATGTGATGGCAAGGAACACAGACTTAATTTCTCTTAAAATTGTGGCTAACTTACATGTATTCATGTGCCATAACGGTCTTAGCTGCCCTTGTAATTTACTATTTACTTACAGACAGTATTGATTCCACAGAAGAAATAGTATGAGAACAAAATGCCTACTAAGATGAAGTTGACTAGATTCTTTTTTTTTAATTAATTAAAAATGTGCTGCCCAGAGAGGTTGCGGAGTCTTCTTCTCTGGAGACTTTTCAAAACTCATGTGGATGCATTCCTGTGCAGACTATTCTAGGTGATCCTGCTATGGCAGGGGTGTTGGACTTGATCTCTGGAGGTCCCCTCTAAGTTCTGTGATTCTGTGGGAAAAAAAGTACGTACTTTGAGACAGCAAGGCATGTTTGTGACTTTGTGGAGTTTGCCTTTGTGTTAGCTGAAGCTCAGTAAAGGCAAATCAGGTCATGGCACTGTGGACTGCATATCTGGTGATTAGAGGTGAACTCTTGACTTTGTAACTTCAATTCTGACTGTAAGAATATTGTTCATGTGGCTTTTAAACTCATCTATGCTATAAAACAATACAGTCATGTTTTACAGGGGAAAACTTTGTAGACTTTGGATGTAGGTGATGTGTAAGTGGGGCATACTTTCTGAATTTGTAAGGGTCCCAGCTTGTTAAGATACTGAAGTTAAACTGGATTATGCAGAGAATAATGTTTTGACAAAAATACAGTTTGTAATAGAAATTTCTAGTTAAGTTTTTGGAGGGTGATCTGTGTGTGCAGCTGATCATGAAGTTGCAATTTGAAGGAGAAATGACCGTGGATTTGTAAGAAGAACAAATGGGGTGAAAAGTATTTAGGAATATTCTGATTATATCCTCGGTAAGAAAATACACTGAGTGTTGTGCTGCAGCAAAATGGCTCATAAGCAGCGCTGAGTAATTCTGTTGATTCTGCTGAATAGGGTGTATGACAGCAAAGTTTTCGTAGGAACCAGAGGTTCAGAGAATGTATTTCTGTAGTCTCTGGAGCAGAAGCCAATCAGTCTTCACTCAAATAATTGCTCTGGCCTGAAAAGGAAATATAAAGACAGCTTCCTATAAATTTTGCAAAACAGTAGGGGGAAGTCTTTCTTGGTGGTTTGGGTTTTTGTTTGTTTGTCTGGTTGGTTTTGTTTGGTTGGGTTGGTTTGTTTGTTGGGGTTTTTTTGTTTGGGGTTTTGGTTCCCTTCTCCATGGCCACCCATAATGATTGCAGATTTATGTGCATGCAGGTTTTTCTAGAACCTGCTGCAGTTAAAATGACCGTTTGCTTATTTACTCTCTTGTGCTGTTGAGGATTGGATTATTTAGACAGAAAGGACAAAATAGCATACAGTATTTTAAAAGCCAGTCACTGGTGACAGGGGGACTAATTCTAGAAATACATAGCTGCCTTAAGCTATGTATATGGGAGGAGAGAAAGCACTGTCTCAAGGTAAACTGTGATAAGGCCATAAAACCCTCAATTTTGGCTGCAGAAAGGTGGCCTTTCCCTTTATGTTTCATTCATGTCCCTCTTCCGAAACAAAGATATTCTGCCTGCTGTCTGTCTTGTTTTCTGACTCTCTGTAGAAAGAGGGCTGGACCATAGTAATCCTGACTGGTTTTGGCTTGTGTAATGAATAGACTAGGTTTCTGACAGCCTCTTTAACCAGCTTTTTATTTTGTAATCTTCCCCTTGTAAACTTCCACCTCTGCTCACAACTTCCAGTCTGAAGATCTATGTAGTTTTTGGTACCTCTGCTCTAAAAGGTGGCAGTGAAACCAAAGGACCCTACTGCACTCTGGGAAAGAGGGAGATTACAGAATCTGGAGCTCTACAGTTTCAGACTTAATTCTGAAGTAACAAAATGTAGAACATAAATGTCTAACTTTCTGCCCTTGTATATATTTTCCTCAAGAGTTACTTCCTTAAAAGCTATAGCAAATATATCTTTTAGATTTTGCAAATAATGAGAGTCTCCCAGCACAAATTAGCTTGTGGATATCTTGGGGTTATCAGCTCTTAGAGAAAGAAAGCAAAAACCTTCCAGGTGCAGGATTACAGAAGTAAAGGAATCTGGAGCTGTATTGTCTTATACTAGAATAAATTTGAATCTTTTTTTAATCTATCATGTTGCTACAGTTGACTTCTCTGTATAAAGTAGTTGTTCTTAATTCACCAGAACTCACTAGCAAGTCTTTCTTGTACTGTCTATTTCTCTGCTTCTTGGCAAGTACTGTGCAAATGGAAATGCATTCTGACTGATTCATGGTGTGTATGCTGACTGGGCATCTAGCTGCTGCCCTTCCCCAGGGAGAGATGACCAAATTCTGCTTTTCCTTACCTCTGTCACACCAGTCTCTCTCCTTTGTGGAACCACTAAGTTCATATTTGAAGGAACTAAAGGTGGGACTTACCTGATCTGTAGATATGTGAAGATACCTAAGTTTGGGTATCCAATCAATCAACTAGTAGTTGCTGCAAGAATTTAGTGCACTGTTTCTAATGAATTTTAAATGTGTGCTTCAGTAAAGGTGAATTTTGTCAGTGATGTGTGAGCTTTCTAATAGTGAATCCCAATCATAAGCTCAGATGTACTCTGTCTAATGTAGCTAATATTTGTCTACTTATGCAAGTGTATGGACCAAGACACATATACAACTGTCATACACATATTCTTGCCTTTGAAAATCTACCTAAAATCCAACCAAGCCTCTCCCTTCATTCATTGGACCAGTAGTTCTTGTTAGTGCAACTCTGATTTATTTGATCATTGGCTCTGCATTGGACAATTCAGATATCGTATACATGTATATACTATTTTGTGGCATGAATAAAGTTAAAGGTCTACAGCTAATAAAGGATGTAGCCTCAAGAGTTACAGCTTTCTTGACATTTCTCCCATCACATTGTGTGGGTTTGGTTGTTCATGTTTTTTGAAGAAATACTCACTCACTGAATGTTGCAGACATTGCTGCTATGTTTTGTGTGGGTTTGTTGATTTTGAGGTTGTTTTTTTTTAATAAGTGGATTTTGCACACATTCCCCTGAAAGGTATCCCTTACAACAGGCTGTTAATTAAAAAAATGGTTTGGTGGCAGCAGTAATCTTACTGTTAGTCAAAAAGTCTTTCAAGGAGGTTTTTTATTATAATGCAAATTAGCTGATGCTGTGCCTAGTCTTAGACATTAAAGTTAGTGCTGTGCTAATAAAAGTATTCAGTTACAGAAGCCAGAATAGCCAGAGCTAGTTTTGAGAGCTATGTAAGTACTGATACATTCTGAGATTTAGCATGGAAGATACTTGTTGAAAATCAATGGAACTAACTATATAGCATCCCACTTTTGGACTAAAAGCTGTACCTGAAGCAGAGAATCCTACACCAGATCCAATGCCAGAATATAAAGTTCTATATAGCACTAAAAAAAATTGGCCAACTGTGTTAATGTCTTTGTTTGGACTATGATATCACTGCTTTTGATAGACAAAGTGGTTTTTGCCTCCCTGCCAACATATACTAGAATAACTTCATCCTATTGGACTGTTACTTCATTTAAAATTAAATACTTTTTAATCATTAGAATATTCCTGATTTAGATGGTGTAAGTCTTAAATATGTTATAAAAGATGGAATAATTTGGACAATAACAAAGCTTTACAGTGGTGCTTAAAATGCAAGTTTAAAGAAAAAGCCCTGTTCCCTAGTTTATAGTAATATAAAAATTCCATTTGCTGAGATCCGATCCCTCCATTTCTCTTGGGAGACTATTGGAAAAGGAATCCATAAATAAGTTCTAACAAATGTGAAAATGTGGTTCTGATAAAATAAGAAGATGAAAAATCTACCATTATTTTTGTGTAGTAACCTTGTTTTACAAGTCATATTCATAATTCCATTCTACCTGAAGTTAATAGATCTGAGACTAACTGACCTTCGGTTTCAAAGCTTGCTGGCACAGGCTTTCAGATTATTGTGTTATCATGTAGTAAGTATACTTTAACTGCCTTCTTCCTTAAATCTGACAGTAAGATTGTTGATCTATTGCAGCTTATCTGCCTGTATGCAATTACATTCCACACAGTGGAATTTGCTTAATTACACTTCAAGACAAATTGGATTCCCAAAGTTAATCCTGTAAATATACATTCCTGTGCCAAATGGATTAGTTGATTAGCTGGTGTTGGGCGACAAGTTGGACTTGATGATCTCGAAGGTCTTTTCCACCTGTTTAATTCTGTATTTTGTGTACATTACTAGTATTGCCCTGACATCTCACAGTGTTGTGAACACAACTCTGCTATATCTCAGAGGGTTATAAAATAATTGCATAGTGCCCAATGGATGGTATTGGATTTTGTATTCTAACAGGTTGTTCCTCCCCAGGAAAGCCCTATGTACCTGATCCCATTTTGGATATTCCTATGGCTGAGATCTGCCAGACATATACTATAGTGGTTTGAGTTCAGAAGTGTTTTCATCGTGAGCTCCTTTGGAGCTGTATCCCTAAATGCTCTTGTTTGTGGGACAGAGCAAAGGTCACTATGCTGCTGGTGACTCAGTAGCAATGTTATGGCAACACAATCTGACTGTAGTCAGCTGATGTTCCTCCTGCTTAGGTGACTATGGGACTTGGATTGTCTGAAGCATAAAGACCTTAGGCTGCTTACCCTTAGTAGAAATGCTGATCCTTATATTATAAATTTTAATTTATAAATTAAATTTTGATTTATAAATTGAAGTGTTTGCATAACTAGTAGATATAGTCTGCCTCCGATTTCAATATTCAAGGGATAAAAGATTCCTGGTTCTGCAGTACTGGTGGATTATTTGTTTGTGCTACCTTTACTCTTGACCTTGATTAGATATATATGGGTTTTGCTTTTTCTTCCCCAGGGACAAGGCTGGTGGATATGGAATCCAGGCCCTTGGTGGAATGTTAGTTGAGTATGTCCAGGGAGACTTCTTGAATGTGGTGGGATTTCCCCTGAATCACTTCTGCAAAAAGCTAGCAGAATTGTACTGTCCACCCCCTAAACATAATATACAGCATAAGAAGTATGACTCTATCCCTTCTGTGGACACTTTTGAGAACCTAAGTGATGGAGAAAGTGAATCTTCAAATTTCACAGAGCACAAGGGTGCTAGTAAGTTGGACAGCAGTGGGATGTGTTCCTTAGGAGCTATTTACAACTCCAAGAACAGTTCTAGTGCCCAACTGGTTTTGTGGTACCTTTGGAAAATCAAAAGGAGTGTCAAAAAGTGCAGCAAAACTTCCACCTAAAATTCTAGAGCTGATGGATGGATTTAGAGCTTCAAAGGTAAGGGAAAAAAATAAACTACTCATTACATTGCTGACTGAGATGATGGTTTATTGTACTTCAATAAAAAGAAGGTAATGCGAAATACTTGGAACTGGGGTAAGAATGTATTAATAATTAGTATAAAAGGACTATGATGTACCAGAGAGTTGAAGACAGCTGAAACTTCCACTGCAGTGCAAATATTGGGGGTTCTGTATTCATTCTTACTGGTTTTATGACATTTCAGTTATCTGATAAACAATTTTGTCTCTTTTGTTGATAGGAAAGAAAGGTTGGTTTGTTGGGTTTTGTTGTGGTTGGGTTTTTTTTTTTGGTTTTTTTTTTTAACTGATCACAAGAGCACAATTAAGCAGGAAGTTACCTTTACATACTCTGTAAAGAAAGCATTTAATACGGTTATCTGATACAAACTGTGACAGGAATTGCATATATTATATTCTGTTCTAACTTTTAATGCACAGTATTAGAATTCTGTGGATGATCTTAATTTTATTGTTCCCCATTAAGAGAGATTTTTGTTTTTAAACCTTGTTTCATGTTTCAGATATGTTTAGAGCTAATAGTCTTCATGCAGTATCTGATGGAGACATACACATAACAGCTTACAAAGGTCACACTGTGTAGCAGCCAAGTATGATGGGAAATAAGTATCTGGACATCTTAAGTGCTGCAGCATAGTGAATAGTGAAAAGGTGAAGGAGAAATGAACACAAATCATTCAGACAGACCACTGCTCTCCTGTCAAGTTATTCATGTTTTAAGAAGAGGTGAAAATGCTGTTAAAGTGGCTTTGAAATGACAAACTAGAGGTATAAAATCTGAGAGCGAGTGAAGGGAAACACACACGATATTAAACACAGTTTTGCTGAACAGGCAGAAAGTTGTACTCAGGTCTGAAGGAAAACCACAGTGTGGTCATTGTCGATCTGTGGGTGTGCTGCTTGTAGGCTTGCAAAGCAGTATTGAAATTTAAATAAAAGTAGCCTTCAGATTGCTGTATTTGCAAACTTCCTCATGTGTCCCTAGGAAGTGAGTTCTCATGTATTCAATGGTAAGATAATGCTTAGTATTCTTCAGCTTAAAAAAAAAATACAAATTTGGAGAATCATCAGCATTTTATGTGACACATTATCTACACTGTTTACAGTGATGTGATGCTGAAATCTGTTTTGTGCAGTGAAACAGTGGGGGCTGTAAAGAAAAGCGGAAGCTTTCTTTTCCCACAAATCCAGTATAAAGTCATAGCAGAAGTGCTGAGTTTCATGTTGAACTAGTGGGATTTTTTTTTCTCAGGCTTGTATCCTTATAAAATAAATTAATAGTTTCAATATTGAATGCTTGCAGTGATCTGACAAAACTTTTCCACTTGCAGGAATCGGGATAACCGCACGAAAATATTTAATGTCATGAAAGCTCCAAGTTATTTATTTCCCTTTGATCCTTGACTGTTTTTTCAAGGACTTCCTGCAGGTGAAGATGTTGGTGTCTGTTTTACTCTGAACAGCTCTGTTGGAGAACAGGAGACCAGGGCTAGATAGTACTTTCTGAACCGAGTATGATCTGAATTTGCATAGTCTGATCCATACTCGGCACCTTTGGGGTTTTCTTGATTGATTCCCCCCCCCCCCCCCCCTTGAATTGAGAATTACATAATGTCAGACAGTGATTTGGATCAGCTAAGTTTTT